>VZRH01000840.1:268057-439012 GCA_013397555.1 Urocynchramus pylzowi
TTTTTTTTTTTTGTGGATTTTAGTCAGGACCAAGAAATTCCCACAAAAATAGAAAAACTAGAAAAATATTGTTTCTGAAGCCACTAAAAGTTGAATTCTATGTCTGACCAAGTTTAACTTTTTAAGCTGGAAATGGAGGGACAGGTTGCAGGTGGACTGCACCTGATGGTGCCAAGCACTCAGCAGCCCTCTGCCCTTGGGAGCTCACAACGTGGTGTCTGTCAATTCCTACCAAGGGAGCTGTACAATGCTGTACTTAAAGGGATTATCATTGGAAATAACTATTTGGGACATTACAGCTGAGGAGAAAAGGATCCAAGTCATCTGTATCAACACTGTAAAATATAAATGTCTCTTTCATTTATCAACTGCTTAAAACAAAAGGTGTTTACCTTCACAGGATTTAATATTGGTTTAGATTTTTTCCTTCTGATAGTGCACAAGATAAACCATGCTTGGTTGAATTTTGAGAGCACAGATATCTTGCAGATACACTGTACTTTGCTAAAAGAGAGCAGCTCAGAGAAATGAAGACCAGAGTTCCATTTGCAGAAATCTGTATACAAAATGTGAGCAAAACTGCAGAAACAACTATCAGAGTCACATGTACAGCTGAACAACCCTGCACACAATTAGGATAAAAGGGCAGTTCCCCCTGGGCAGCAACTGCTTGATGGATGGCTGCAGCTCTCTGCACTGCAGCTGCACAAGGACCTTTAGTATCTTTTTTATGCACTTTCATTTCATGTGAACGGAGGCCACACTTCCTGTGTTGAAAAGATCATTAAAATATATTTCCACAGAAATTCCAAAAGCTATTAGATTTATTCTTGCATTTTGTGAGTGATATTTATGTGCTTCCCAGCTTTTTTCTTTTTTTTCTCCTTTTGTCCCTTTTTCTGTAGGAGATGAATAATTCATCATAGAAGGAAGTACACGGATTTTCATTTTTTATTTTAGTAAAACAATACTTCAAAGAAAGCAGTGTCAGAGGTTTGCTCATTGTGACTCAGATTTATGGAAAAGGCACTCAAAGTCTCTGGGATCTCATTTTAGCATGGACATATTTGTAGGTCTACTTTCAGTCTTATGTTTTTTCAATACAAGCTTTCAAAAAATGATCCTCAGATTTAAGGAATTCTGCCACTACAAACTCTGTATAATTTGACCAACAAACACCATAAGATTATGTATTTTCATTATCTGGTCACAGCAGAAATTTTTAAAAATATGTTATTGGCTTTTTTTGGTTGGTGGGGGAGCTAACCTATCATAAATGTATAAGCCACTTGGAAAGTGTAAACACAGCAGGTCCCTTCCAAAATGTAAATCTTGTGCTTCTAACAAGACTAGCTGGAGTGAAAAGGTTTGGGGGAGTGAGGAGTTGTGACATGCAGACACAACAGGGAACCTCTGCTGACCACACAGGCTGGGAAACACTGCTGGCAAAGCTTGCAAATTCAGATGAAGTAAATGGCCAATTCTCCACAAAGGCAGGGTGTGCATGGGTTAGTTTTGCTCATTCTGTATCCCACAACAGAGATGTAGAATTTGGGTAGGAGATGCTATAGGTAGGAGGGTCTCAATCCAGCCTTTCCTTAGAGTTTTCCTCCTGTTTGTCCATGCCACAGAATAGTCCTGTTTTTAATACATTCAGGAATTAGATCACAGTCTTGGAGTCTTTGTTGTGTAGCTCTTCAAGACACAGTGCCAGACCCATTGAGAGGTCTGAAATAATGTCTCTGCAGCAGCAGAAATGATTCCTTCTGCCTTTGCAGCACTGAGGGGTGTTAAGCACGAGACACGCTCTGGTAGGGAGAGGCTCTCACACCGGCTTCTCCAGAACCCACACGGAGTCTTGGCAAAGCTAAACCTGACAGGGACCAGCTCAGAGCCTCCAGGGATAGCTTTGTTGGGGTTTTGGCTCTGCTGTTGTCAGGTAAGTACTTAGGTACTCATTGCATATCATTGGTACCATCTCTTTTCTTGAGTATTTACCTTTTAAACCACACTGTTTAAATGCCTATTTTTTTCTCCTAAAGGGTAGCAAATTCTGCTCTCCTCCTGCCTCTTTGGGCATTACTGGCATTTGTCAGGGATCTGACACGCTCAAGTGCATTGCTCTTCAAGGCATGGAGGTTCAGCTCTCCACTGGGAGCTATTATTTGGGGCTCAATTAATCTTTTGTCCATGTTTTGCCTTCAGCAGCTCAGCAAAGCTCCTCGCCGTGCACACTGTGCCGTGTGGTGGATTGTTGCAAAGCCTGTGCTGGCCTTTGTCTAACACACCAGCTTGTCTCATTCTCTCCTGGATTATCTTCTGACCCAGCAGTTCCTATCCAGCCATAGCTGTCCCCAGGATTCCTCAGAGCCAGCAGTGTGCATGGTGTTTATACAGGCTCAGAGGGGAACCCTCTGTTATGAGTTCATAGGGGTTGACAGGGCCCTTTTTGTCCTCCTTATGCTTTGCATGTGAATTTTGCATTGTTTCCAGACAAAGTGAGACTCAGTTGTGTGTGGTGTCTGGAGCCCAACACATTTTTTCCTTTCTTTCTCTTGGAATTGCAACGTGAAAAATGGTTCATGCTCCTTTCAGAAGAAGCTGAGCTGATTTACCTGACATCAGTGGTGTAACGTGGGCAGTGAATGGAGCCCCTCGTGCTTGCAGAGCAGTGGAGGGCTTGGAGCAGGGCTGCAGGTTCAAGCCAAAGGCCAGCTGTGACCAACTTTGATTTTTCTCACCCAACAAATTCTCCGGCTACATCAGCTGCTTTTTAAAATAGAAAACTGCAGTTTTTTGTGAAGGTTCAGCAGTATGTTTGAATGAGGGCTCTTACCCCCTTAAGGAACAACTGAAGCACATTTTGAAGCAAATACACTTCAGCAAAATGCCCACAAATACTGCAGTGAGGGAAAAGGCTTTAGAAAATCTAAATTTGGATTGTTAAACTTTGGTTTGGTGTGGCTCTTACTTTGAGACTTACCAAGAAATGAAGGCAATGTGGGTGGTGTTAAAAAAAATGCCTTCCAGTAACATTTAAAGACATCTGAATTTTTCCTTGTAAAAGTAGATCATTCATTTTCTTCCAGGCTGGGGTGAAAGCTGGGTTACCCTGAGCCATGGGTGGCAGCTGGGCAAGTCTCCATGCCACTTGTCATCTGGTATGAGCAGTACACCTCAGTGCCTTCCTTCTCAGGTGAGTGGAACTGGGGTTTGTGCTCACCTCTTGCATAAACAACAAATCGATTAAATACTTAGTCTTTGCAACTGTGGCAACTTCTTGAGATGTTTGTAAGCTCATGCTTCTTTTCTGACCAATTTTGTGCATGTTTTATGCAACAGGAAGCAGAAATATTTTGATCTATCAAGTTGAGTGCTCTTCCTCATGCAGCATCCAGTTGTGTGTAAGCCAATTAACCCTTTTTTGTAATGCTGTCACCCTTGTTACATAAATAAATACTCAAGACAGAATGAGGGAGGCAGGGGCAAAAAAATATTTAGGTGTGGATATTAATGTAAAAATATTTAAGGGTGCCTTTGAGGTAGGAAACATGGAATTTCTGACTACCATTCCCTCTGTACCCTTGCTTGGGGCTAGTTTTCCCCTACTTATGCAAAGCACAGAGCCTAAGCTATAGACTGAAAGCAGCAGAATGGGCCAGAGAAGCCAAAAAATCTAGAAGAGAGTTAGTCTGGCTTGTAATGCCTGTGGGACATCAGTATGGTGGGAATGCTGGTTCTTCCCCTCCTCGCATTTTCTGATTGCAAATGGCCCCATCCTTCACATCCTTTGTCCTCAGTTTGCTTGGTAGACAAAAGAGCAGGTCCTGCTCCCCCAGAGGGTTCTGGCACTCCCACCAAGCCAGCTTCTCCTGGGATTTGTCTCCAGGAGGGAGCTGAGCAGGAGTGCTCAGAAAATGAGATTCCCATCTGGGGTAGCCAGGAGATAACACGAAATGTTGGGAACCTGTCCTGTGCTGAGGGTCAAAGGGGATTTCCAATTTCCCTGAGGGCATGTGCATTCCCTACCCCTCAACAAACAGGAATAATTGAAAATACAGAATATAATAACACAGCCACCATGTGTGTGAAAGGGAGTGGTAGGCTCCCAGCCTTGGGGGTGAAGGCTCCCCAGCCTTTCTGTGGTTGTGCTTGATACCACCAGGACATGAGATCAAATGGTGCATCTTGTGTCCAAACTGTTTGTGATCAAAAAAGAGGGCAAGAGGCCACACAGAGGCTCCTGTAGGAGGAGCACAGAGAGTAAGGACATTCTTGTGCTCGCAAGGGACCAACACCAAAAGCAGGTTCTCAGATGTATTCTCACTTCAGGGAGGTGTGCTGGTAAAGGGTGGCTCTGCATACCAAGGCTAAAGTTTTCTTCTGCTTCTGCACCTGACATGAATGGCTTCCCCCACTGTAAGAAAAGCCAGCTCCTTTGAGAGATCCCATAAGCACAAGGAGTATTTATTTTTCCAGGTGCCAGCCTTGCAGCTCGATATAAGGTGGGAAAGAACAAAGACTTGCCTTGTCATCACGGGCTTAAAACCAACACAGTTGACTCTTAGGGATCTGGTAAGAGATCCATAAGATCTCTACTGCCCCTGACTTATCAGACTGGTGCTCCAGCAGTGAGTTTCACCCACCCCAGGAGCCCCCTGTGGAATGGACATCAGCCTGGTGGGGTGGGATGTGGTCTGGGGGATGGAGGCGATCCCTTCTGCTTGGCTTGCCATGGACGGTAGCACTGGGGAATGTGGGGAAGGGTGCAGCCTGAAACAAGCACAGGTTAACCCAGATACTGCCTGTTCACCTCCCCATCCCATCTCCTAAGCAGCAGCACCAGCCCTGGCTCTGGACAAACCTGGCTGTGCCCAGAGGAACCCTTCCCAACCAGGGACTGCTCTCCCTGTGTTAAACAGACACCGTGAGCCCTGTGCCATGCTTTGTGTGTCTGCTGTCACAGCTCCTTGGTTTCATGCTTAAATTAAGATAGCTGATGAATACTTAGACCCCTTTGATTTTTCTATTTCCCTGCTCTGTTTTCTCCTTTGTTCAAAGCTCTCTTAATTCTCTGTATCACCTAGTCCCCTGAGCAACTTCTCATTTCATCTTGGGAAGGAAATTAATTTAGCAGTGTTTTTTTAAATTCTTAACCTATGCCCAATAATGTGAATAATGTATGTGCTACCAAAGCCATTTATAATTAGTCCATTGTGCTGCTAAACAAAATCTTAGGACCCAGGGTTTTGATAACAGCAGGTAGGAAGGCTTTTGGCAGGTAGGAGGGCTTTTGTTACTTTTTTTCTGTGCTTCACTTTTTTGGTCATATGCTTTTTATCTCTGCTATTGTCTGACTGGTTGATAGTTTCCATTTCTAAAGAAGAAAATCACTTTAAATCCATGATAAACAAAGGCCTGAGATAAGTGAATTTCAGTGGGTAATTATGTCACATTAGCAGTAACAAAAATGAAATCCAAATATCCTCACTGTCATTTAGATGAGGTAGGGGCTGGGTGATTGAATATCTGAGCCTCAAAGTGTGCCTCTGTTTTGCTAAGAAGTCCTTGAATTCTGGTTGATTATTTTAAATGTTCTGAGTTATTTCTCATAAGTTCATAACAGTGTGCCAGTCATCTTAAAGACATTTACCAGTCAATTTTTGTGTTTGTTCTCTTTCTCTCTTGGTCTGGATTCTGGCATCAAGACACATTTGTGTGGGCAGTCTAAAGCCTCCTCTGCAGCCAGCCATTATCCAGGAAATGCTCTGAGAAGCCTTTCCTGATAAATCAAAAAACATAAAAACATTTATTCTTCCAAAATGGCCTTTTCAGTTCCAAGAGAGAACAATAACTATTATAGGTACATGCTCCATTAGCCCAGTTATGCTTATTAACTACACTAACAGCTTCAGCTAATAAGATGCAAAGTTTGAGCCTCAGGATCATGTCTAGTAGTGAAGAAAATATGAATATTTATCAGGGGGGAGATTTAGCTCTTAAAAAAAAAAAAAGAAAAAAAAGAAAATAGGCAAATGCTTTAAAAAAAATAACCAAAAAACCAAAGGCGGCTAACCATGTACATGAGGTAAAATGGTGACCTAAATGGCCAGGTTTTTACCCTGAATCTTTTACCTTATGTTTCTTTTCAATTCCTAAACAACAACGGGTAAGGATGATGCTAAATGCAGGCCTGTACACAGTTCCAAAGTGCCCTGTGGTATCACAGGTCAGGCTCCTGCCCCTCTGCTCTGCCTGCACCAGGGAGGTGGGCTTTGTCTGATGAAGAGCACAGCTCTGCCAGCCCCTTCTGAGGCCAGAAAAGAGGGATGTATTGCTAAAAACACTTGTCTTGCTGAACAAGCAACCTGCATCTCACACTGCCCTTTGAAGCAGCATGTGTTAAATTGGTTGTGAAAGGCTGAGCAGGGACAGAGAAGTTTTAGAAAGCTGAGGACCAGCTGGGCACATTTCCACTTTTTCCCGTTTGACATCTGATAGGAGATTTTTCCATGCCCTGATCAGATATGCTGGCTGGTTAATAAACTCAGGTGCAGGGCAGCAGATTGCCTGATGAAAATGAGTAATTATGTTTCACTTTCCCTTACTGGAATTTTGATTGCCACAGACATGATTAATAGGATTTTCTGACCATTGCTTAAAAAAAGCTTTAACTTCTAGGAAATCATTTAGTATATGGGAACTGTAACCAGGCTTTAAACCATCAGCAAAGATGAGGGATAGTGAGAGACTGAGGGAGCAGTATCATGAGAGGAGGTCTGACATTTTATGATTGTTTTGGAGAATAAGCTGATGGGAAAGGACACAAAGAGCCCAGTGACAAACTGGACATACAACACTGTATCAGGTGGAGCTGCAAGGTATGGATATTGTTCAGGGGACTGGGAAAGAACATCACATCTGTGATATCTTGGAAAAGTAAAACCACCCTTCCTTTTGGAGAGTTTGGGGAGGAGTTAACATGAGCCAGATGTTCATTTATCAAATAACTTTATTACAGCAATCAAATGCAGTTGAATAAACCATAGCTGAGTGTTGGTATACCAAGCATGAAAAAATTGCACTGTGTCCTCAGAAAGCATTTTTTAAAAACAAGCACTTCATCTTCTTCATGTTTGAAATATCTAACACTCAGTTTTGAACTGGCACTGTGGGAAGAAGCAGGACTCACAAGAAGAAGTTCTGGGAACCATGGTTTCCATTTACAGCTGTGCAGCTTTCCCATGTATGGCATGCAGCATGTGGGGAAGTCTGTCTCGACCCACACAACTCCAGTGGCACTGGAGCTATTCAAGCCTGGGTTTTGAGGATGTAGGGCCTTGCAACAACCTGATTTTGGTAACCAGGAAAGGGCTAACTTTGGCAGGAGCTTCCCCTGCACTGGGGCTGCCCATGGAAACCCAGGAACCTTGAGTCATTGGAGATCTCCTGGAGGGAGCAAGCAGCCCTGGGGCAAGTGAGGAGCTGTGCCTGGCTGAGTGCTAGCTCAGACCTCCTGCCTGTGTCAGGGCATGTGCCACACTCCCATCACCCTCCCTCCATTAAGTCTGCCCCAGTGCATCTCCAGTTATGCTCAATACCCCTCTCTCAAATGGTATCTTCTCCCTGTCTCTTGGCCAGGCAGATGAGGAGCTCTGGATCAGAGCAGTCAGTGCCCTCCTTTCTTGTGCTTGGCAGGGGAAATTTCTCTTTAACAACACAAGGAAAAATCCAACAGCTGCATTTCAGGAGCCTTAATTCCTTTATCTCCTTCTCTTTCACTATGCATTTGGATGATTCTTTGTCAGGAGACATGGCTTTAGATAGGCTTCTTGCTTGTACTTCATTATTTTGGGGATTCTGCATTCCTCCACTCAGACCATTTGTTCCTTTACTCTCTTCTAAAGGGGAATCTTTCCACCAGCTTCAGTGAGATCTCAGATTGTGTCCACCCTTTCCCACACACCATATTCTACTCTTGCATTCAAGCCTGCTTCCCATGGTGGTCCTTGCTCCTCAACCTGCCCCTCCTCTCCACACCTCTCTGACTCCCAGACTTCCTCTTCAGCCTGCTCATCTCCTTAATGGTCCCCACCTCCACCTATTTTCCTGCATCCCTCTGCCCAGGTATTCCAGCAGGATCCCCTTTCATCCCCTGCTGCAAATGGCTCAGTCCCCCTCCTGCTCCTGCTGCCAGTCCCTCCATCTGGCACTCATCCACCAGCCCTGGCACTGGCTCCTCCTCAGCTGCAGCCAGACAGGTCCCTCCTTCAGGAGCTTTCCAGTCATGGAAAAGACATGGCAAAGAGACTCCTAATTCCCATTTTCAGGGCTTGATTCCAAGGGCCTTGGCTGTTCCTGAAGTGCCTGGTTTTCTCTGTACTTGGGGAAATGCTCCCAGAGAGATCACCAACATCTGCATCTGGATGGGACAGGAAGCAGACAGGAGCAGGCACCCACCCAGCTAGGACAGGTTCCCAGAAAAACTTCACCTGTTGAGACCTTGCAGTTTTTCCAAGAATGTGCAAGTGTGGTTTTTCAGGCAGCCTGGAGATTTGGAGCTCTGCATAGGTGGGACACAACCCAGAGTTTATGGGGCTGGTGCTGGCATCTCCAGATGGGTTACATCTCCAGCCAGAAGGGCAGGAGGGGTAATAGTCTTATGGGAGAAAATATTTGAAAGTTTAATGCTGGAAAACAGTTTTGTCATTTTCTTGTTTAAATCAAAACAGCAAGAATAGATTTGGTTTATTTTCCAAAGAAGACCCCCAGATTCAGCCTGTAATAGCCCAAATGGACAAGTGCTGGCATTCTTCTAAACATCTCACTGTGGCACCTCATAATGAGAATTCTGGGCAGTGTTAACCACCTCAAATGTACTCCAGCAATCTTTCAGAGGGATTGGGTGTCAGCTCTCCAGCCTAATTGTGGGCCTTCAGAAGAAGCCTCATGAATATGTCTAAATAGCTGGAAATACGCTGTGACACTCAGTTAATTCTTCAAAATGTACATAATTGTGCAGTCATGGTGGAGACTGATAAAATGTACAATTACTTGGAAAAGAGAAATCAATAATGAATATTCAAGCTGAGTCAGGCACATGGGATGTTACAAGAGGGTTTCCTACTCAATAATAACATTCTTCTCCCAACTTCAGCTATCCAATATCAGCTATGGAGGCTCCATGATGCCTCCAAGACATTTGTCTGAATTTCCTGAGCCAGATAAAACGTTGGTGATAAAATATTGAACTATGTGTGGGAGCAATTTAAAAATGTCTCTGTAAGACCAGAAACAAAATATTTCAGTAAACAAAAGTATTTTCTTTGCCATTGGATGGATGGAGGTAGCTGGCAGGGGATATGTATGGGTGTGGCAGGGGCAGTGCATGTGACTGGGGGAACTGGAACTGTTACAAAAAGGTTTAAAAATTATGAAATTAAAACTTGGTTACATTTCTGCAACCTGTATGCGCTCCTCCTGCTGCAGCAGAGAGCCTCTTGTCACTGTGCCCTTCCCAGTTAGTGGCTTGTCTGCTTGATTAGCAGAGTTCTGGAAATGCAGAACTCCTTTGAAATGTAGTGTGTATTCAGGAAGCAATCACAGGCATCACCACTCCAAAGACACGATGCAACACCCCTGCAGTACTTAGTTATTATGAAGAAATTGGTCACTATTTGGTATTAATATATGTCTTAAAGACCTTTTTGTGTATCCTGTAAAATTACCAAAATGCTGCAGTGAAGGACAAATAGATAAAAAGGTTGATGAACAATTCTGTGGGATGGTCAAATGTACTAATATACTCTCAGCTAAAATGCCTGTCAGTTTGAACTCTGCTGAATGACACTTTGTAATGATTTTTTTTTTTATCATTCTTTGCATGTTGTGCTATAAATTAATATTTTTCTGGAACAACTATGCAAACCTCACAATAAATAGAAGTTGTAATATATTAGTATGATAGCACCTAGTAAAACACTGCAGTTTGTCTAGGTTTGAAGGATAATCCTTGTAATACAGGTTTTGAGGGGAGTTTTATGAATTTCTGCTAACTAGGTTAATCATTTTGTATCACATGCTACTTTGCTTTTCTGAGCAGCTTTGGTGGGAATACAGCAGAGTGATCTTGGCCTTTCACATATGGGACTGAAGTGTTTAAGCTGTTGCTCTGAATGACTTGTGCTTGCTACACCAGACATTCAAGGTTTTTCAGCTTAGTGACTTGGGGGAGGAGCACGCCACAGCTCTCCAGAGTCTGCCCATCAGGCTGTGCCTGGTGTGGACACAACCAGAGGGCTGTGCACTCTGTGTGCCAGCACACAGATAAGCCATTGAAGCCACAACAAAAGAGGTTTGTGCTCCAAATGAACTCATGCTCTTTGGTTTTAGTGCATTTTATCTGGCTTCTTTGAAACTCAAATAGTCCTGGAGCTACATGGAAGGGAGACAGGCTTGTTCATCTTCAAGCAGGGAACCACGTGAATGCTTGTCTATAGGAGAACAGCTGATAGAGAGTGAAGCAATCATACTTTTTTGGCAGGCTTGAAAGTAGGTGGTTCTTGCTACGAATACCAGATGTGTCACCAAGTGTTTCTGTGTAAAACCAGCCATCAGCCCTGCGGCCACATCACCACTCTCTCTTGGCAAACAGATTTACATGTGTTTGGTCTGTCTGCCTTTACCCTGCACCATCTGAATTTGGAAGACAGAAGATGTAGAAATCTCACCTGTAAAGAGATTTCTGCCTTGCTCTGGACCATTTTACTCTTCTAGCCATTTTCCCAAAACCTTTCCCAATGCAACCCTCCAAATGGGCTTGCTGAGGTTCATTAATTGATTCTCCTGTGCTCCCTTGCCTGCCCTTGGTGAGAAGAACCATCCACACCAATCTCTGTGAAGCTTACATATAAATGGAGGAAGGCAGTGTGTTGTCTTGCAGGTACTACTAGAGAACATGTAGGGTCAGAACCAGCCCAGCCCAGTAAGTCAGTTATTGGTAAATCAGAGTATGTTATTAAGGTTATTTTCATTAGTCAGGGAGAATATGGGATAGTGGTTGGAAAGTGACAAAAAAATGCCTCCTTTCATTTGTGGTGCATGGGGACCATTGTCTTCTTGCAACCCCAAGAAATAATGTGTGCAGTCTGTATCACATTTCGTGAATCACAAATGTGGCCAGAGCCTAGACTAGAGAGAAATGCATCTCAGTAGGAAGTGAAGAGAGTGCAGAAGACTTATTTTTCTGCAGGCTCTCAGCTCTTTTCACTGCTTCTGATTCTACTGTAGGTTTTTCTCTACATCAGGATCTTCTAAGTTGGCTGTGCCATTAGATTCAACTCCCATTCGCCTCTGTTCTTATGGAGGTGGAATGAAGCCTTCATTTCCTTGGAAAAGGAACTTGCTTCCTGCTGGTGATTACATAACACCAACATTGGCTTCTTGAGCTTTTCTCTCCCCAGACTCACATCTCCATCTGTGGCATTTAGAGGAATGTCCCTGGAAATTACAGAAATGGTTGTGTCCTTGCTCCTGACCTGTGAGTGATGCAGACTGGCTTCCTTGGCACAGTGCATGTGGGTACTCAGGGTATGGTGAGTCTGGCTGGTATCTGCCAGGGGCAGTCTGGTTTTGAAGGTGGCCTTTTCCCTGTGCAGTTGGTGGCGATACAGTAACTCCAGAAACCAGGGCTGAGTGATATCTCTTGTATGAATTTGACCCCAGGAAGTTTTTTTCCACAGCTGATACATACAAAGTTGCATTTCTGTTTCAAATCTACTTGCTCTACTAGTATCTCTACTCTTGTCATCAACACAAGTTCAGGATGCCTAAACCAGAGATTTTGGTCTTGCCATTAAACTTCATCTTCCTCAGGTATTGGGCATACATCTTCATCCTTGCACTTTCAGTCTGGGCAGCATCCTCAGGTTGAACATCTCTAAAGGTCCTCATATCCAGGCAATACCCATATATTGCAGATTATTTCAGGGCAATTTTTCCTCATTTCTGTCTGACTATTCTACATCCTAATAGTCTTATCCAGATTTTCATATGTCTCAATTGTTGCAAGGTTATTGCCCTACTGGAAAAAGTACTGGAATGGTCTGCCTGGGGAGGTGGTGGAGTCACCATCCTTGGATGTGTTTAAAACAAGCCTGGATGTGGCACTTGGTGCCATTGTTTAGTTGAGGTGTCAGGGAATGGGTTGGACTCAATGACCTTGAAGGTCTCTTCCATCCTTATGATTCTGTGATTCTACCAATATATCCATCCAGATCCTGCTAAGAAGATTGTTTTCCTAGCTTGATGTTTTGAACACGCCAGCTCTCTCTATCCACCCTACCATCAGCTTCCCTCCTCTCCTGCAGTGCTATTCCATTCCTTTCCCTGGCATCATCTCTCATATGCTGTCAAAACATCCCTGCCTGCCCCAGCAGGATTGCCTCCCACCCTTTCTCCCACCATCACTCGCTAGTTCCGTTTTGTTACAAGCACTTACGTGTTGTTTGTGCTGGAAGAAGCTCCTCACAGTCATCCAAAATGCTTGTTCACTCCTGAAAACTTTCTGAGCAATCTTTTTTGTTCTGACACCTGCAACCAGCTTAGGACAGGAAAGTGGCTGGGATATGGATAGAAGAGAGCACTCCCTGTTGTACTGAGCAGCACTTTTGGGCTGCTTACCTGAATTTATCTTTTATCCTATGTTTAAGGGTAGATGTTAGAGCACATGTGATGCCTAATGGCTAAGGTCCACATGAACTGGCCTTTTGTGCCAATAGATCACTTAAAACAGTGCTTAATTCTCCTAGGCACTGTGTTAATACCAATGAGGACAGCAAATAGCTCTCCAAATACACCCCTTCTCTGACACATTTTGATTACTGTCCATTGCTTCCCTCCAGCCCTCAGCCACAGGTTTGCCTTTTCCCTGCTTTGTGAGGCATCATCCTTTGGCTCAGAGGCTTCAGTTGGGATTTTGGCTGCTTACCACTCCAGCTGTACTGGCTCAGCACAGATGCAGAAGGCAGTGTGAAAGAGAGGTGTGCGTGTGCATGCTGCAAGGCAGCTGCCCTTCTCCTCCTCTGCTAGCACCAGCCACAACGTGTCCTCCTGTGTCACTCAGTGGGGCAGTGGGACTGCAGCCCCCAGACAAGAGAGCCCCCTCCCACCTCCCTTGGTCATCCATGGCTCCCCCCAGCCTTGCATAAAGGGGGGTTATAACAGTGCTAGGAATTGTTAAAGGTACACGTGGAACCATTGAGGTCAGAAAAGTCCTCTAAGGTCATCAAGTTCAGACATTAACCTCACACCACTGTGACACCACTGAACTGTATCCCTATGAGCCACATCCATGTGATTTTTGAACATATGCAGGGAAGATGTTCTCACAGTTAAAAGTTGGTTAGAAGACCTTAGTGTTTTATGAACCAAAGACTAAAATACTTTGGCTGTGTGAATAAAAAAGTCATGACTAGATGGAAAAAAAATAATCTCCTTTCCTTTTTAAAAATTCATCCTTCTGTAACATAATGTTTGTTAATACTAGTAGTATGAATTAGAAATGGTCAAGTGTTGAATTCTTAAATTAAGTGCCTCTAAGAATGTTACTCTAAACCTTCATTGCAAAAACTTTTTTCAATACTTCTGTTGTTTATGTCTGCATAGATCACAGTACATTATAACATCTGGGTCATCTCCTGGCCATCACAAACCCACTCAGAGCACCAGCCAACATCACTCTGTACTAGTGCTCTGCATGTCCATGTGAACCCCTGCACAGGGCTATGCAGAGCAGCCTACTCTGTTTTCACTCTTAGAACAGAGTAACTGTTCTAAGCCGCCTCTTTCCCCATGGATTAAGCAGTCCCTATTTTCAGCACTGCCGGGGAAGGTGACACCCTTGGGACAAAGTAGCATGCCTGACTCCTCTGAGTCATCATGGCCATGGGTCCCATGGCTGAGTGGTGTCTGAAGCCACAGCTCTGCCAGCATGAGACTTCAGGACTGGCCTGAGCACGCCAGCTCAGCCATTAGGTGCTCCTGGTGTCCTGCAGTGCTCCTTAATGCTGTGCGTGAGAGAGAAGAAATCAATTAGCAAGGGCCATACTAATCACATAAATGGCTTCATTATCTTGATTAGACCCACCCACAAACATAACTGGAGTGCCTGGCAGTGCAGTGAGGCAGGTCCTGATCAGATGGCAGGGGAGAGGGTGTAAGGGCTGACCTTCACACTAGGTGTGTCCCAAGCCCTCTGCTCCCTGAATGAGTTTGTACCAAATGTTTGTAGAGTCAGAGGTACTTGTGTTGGGGGCATCTCTGGGAGGACAGACTGAGTTGATCTGGCTTGTCAGTTTGAAAATGGGGTGACAGGGAAGCATGATCCTCATGATCCTCTGGAGAGCAACTCTTAATTTGGTAATGTTTAAACAACGAAGAATATCTGAATATACTGAATTTGGGTTTGGTATGGGATCTCACGCCTTAAATTTTCCCTCCTGTTTTCATCCTGCATGCTGCACTGATGACTTAAGTGGGGATTTCTCCCTTCACATTCTAAAAATATAACTAGAAATACAAGTAAAGTCTTTTTTTAGGGAATAGTTCTGAAGACAGTGAAGCTTGATAAAACAAAAGAGGACGTATGGCTTGTGTTGGAATATCAGTATATTTTTGATATGCATACAGAGAAATTTTGTTGCTATTTTGTCCTCTTTCAGCAGAGAAGTCTCCATTGCTGTGCTGACCTACATGCATTCTACTACTTCAAGAAATCAGACACACAGTAGGTTTTGATGGGTTTTTCTTGTAATGGAGACTTGTTCCTAGAATGGAGACTTGTTTCTGGAATTCCTCTTCCAGTTTAAAGGTAGTAGAAGTTGATCCTGAAATTTTGGGCCTCCGTTAGCAGTAACAGATGCATGAATTTTGAATATGTTGCTGTATAAATTACAGCCTCATATTGGTACTTCTTGGCAATTGATACACAAAGGAGAGAGAACACAGCCTAATGCCAATGTAAAATTGCTTTATATAGCTTAAATTTCTCTTTTCAAGCACATTTTATTTTTAACATTACATTGGTTATTTTCAAATATAGACTGTGGTGAAATGCATCCAGGGAGAGAGAAATGAGCGCACACACATTTGTCTTTCCTGCCCCTGTTCCATGTTGCTGCTGCTGGGAGTAAGGCACCTGTCCTACTGCTCCTCTGGCTTCTGTCCACACACTCCTCTCCTTCCCAAAAACGAGGAGCAGATCTTGGACCTGCATTTTACACCTGCCCTGTGCTGGGCCCCTCGCTCCCATTGCACAGGCGTTGGAAGGAGCTGCAGTGCAGTGCGAATGCTGGCGGGCTGGGAGAAGGAATGTGTGGCCCAGAGGTGATATTTTAGCACAAAAGCTGTTGCCTTTTGTTAAAAGGCAAGGCGACCTGGTTTCAAAAGAACAGCACGGCAACCCAAATCCTCCAGGGTTACTTGGGCCAGAGACGCACGCTAACACCAACGTGGTGGACGGTCAAATGGCCTTTATTATCTTATCTCGTGAGGTTAAATAGTCTAAGGGGTTTCACTATGTCAGAGGGGGTCTGTGGTTAGTAAGGGAGTGGAAAGTTACTGGGTAAGGAGGGGTTACATTCTTAGGGTGATTGCTTATCTCTGGGGAGAGGGAGAAGGGTCCCTGTTGTTTTCCGTGACATCGCGAGATCTTCCGACCGCCTGTCCCTATCTGCTACAAAAAGCCAGTGGATCATACAGGCAGTGAGAAGCAATGCTCCTCCCACCCAGGCACTGGTGGGTCCCACGCTGCTTCCCACAGGCCTGGCGGGGGAATGGCCTCGCCCTGAATGACTTCACAGGCCTTGGGCTTTGACTTCAGTGATACCAGCCTTTGCTCTTCCTTGGGACAGACCAGCTGTTTGTGCGTTCTCCTTCTTTCTCTTGCCTTCCCACCCCAGTGGCTTGTCTCATCCCCTGGCCCAGCAGCTGCAGCCACTTTCATGCACTCCCTCACACCTTCAGCCCCGTCAGTGGGACAGGGACCAGAGGGAGGGAGCACATTATCTCTCTCCAGGGCAGGACCTGCCTCTCAGCAAGGTGGAGGCAAGGCTTACAGGACTCCAGGAGAAAGTGCAATGCAGTAATGAGAGAGGGAAACCCTTGTGTGGGTTTCTTCAGCACAGGGCACAGCTTCATTTGGAGCATCAGAACACATTTCCTCTGCTTTGCTTGTTCATAAGCTGGTGCTGGACATTTTCTTGGGAAATGAGCTTTCAGCCTTTCCATCCAGCTGGCATTTTAACACCAGGGATGGATTGAAGTTCTGCCTGGGGAGGTGTCAAACTTCTGCCTGTGTCCCTGCTTCGGGTGAGCAGAGCTACTGCACAGAATGGGCAGCACAAGCCTGATGGGCAGAATGCTGGGCTTCAATACTTGCTCTGGTACAGGCACCACAGGGACTTGAAACTCTTTCCTTCAGCCTCATAACAGTTTGGGCAAGCAACATCATAGCCTGCTCCTCTTGCTCATTTTTGTCTCTTCATGATGGGAGTGCTGTGCAGGCTCGTGAACCAGCTCACCAGAACAGTAGCACCCTGCAGGCTGTGGTCCCTGGTCTGGCTCAGGGGTGGCAGACAGCACTGCTGTGGGGCAACCTGATCCGAGGCTGCTGGTTCTATCAGACATGTGTGGGAGGCCTGGGAGAACCAAAATTTGCTGGGAGAATCAGAAGGGGAGGACTCTTCTTATTATTAGCCATGTCAAGCAATGACAGCCGTACCTCAGACGTCCACCCACACCACTTCCTACTCCTCTGAACCAGCTGCTCGGCTTGGCTCCATGGGGAAATGCTCAGCCAGAAGCTCATAATCCATATCTGACTCCTCAGTGTAAAATTAAACCACCCTGCTGTAAGAGCAAGGAGGAAGGCACAGCTGGTGCTCATCTTGGGGGCTGATGGGGAAAAAGGGCTCCTCATGACCAGAACTGAAGAGTTCATGGGCAGTTGGTGGAGCAGTGGCTTTTCTGGACATCCATCACAGCAAAGTCATTGCTGAGCACCTTGTCTCTTCCCTGCCCTGATTTCAACTCACTTCTTTTTGTTTTTCTGCCTCTCCTACATTTAAACTTATGTTCAGCCTTGCACTTACCTCTAGGAATTCCTCAGCATTTGGGATGACATCCAGGATAGCTCTTTTTGTTTGCAAATTGATTTAGTTCTTAGCATAGGGTCTGTGCATTAGCTGGCAATGCTACATGAGTTCTGCCAGGGAATTGGAGATAGATGAGAAGTTGAGGGTATTTCAGGAGCTCTCCATACAGAAAGCCTGGGGGACCATCATGGCTATGAAGTCTAGTGAGAATTCCCCAGTGGCCTACTAACACACATTTTTGAAAAAAAACCAAATCATAATTAAGCTTTCCTTGAGCTCCCCATGTAATGGTGCTGGTGCTTCTAATGTTGTAGGCAGGTATCTCTAAGGGAATTAATATTTCTTAAAACTCAGTTCTACATGACATCTTGTTTGTCTCCTGGAAATCTCTGGGGTGTAGGATATGGCAATCCAGGGGCATGAGATAATACAGGCATTTACAACCATGACTGGCAGATGAAAGGAGCCTGATCCCAACCTGATCCCAGACAGCACCCCACAATGTGGACTCATGAGCTGCACCTATGCTGCTAAGCTCCATGAAGACACGGGGGCAGCAGAAGTCCCTTCCTCCATTCTCCTGTCCCTCGTACTAAATCTGCTCAGCAGCCTGTTTAAATACTGATCAGTAGCCCTGAGACCCTCATTTGCCATGGTATGTGCCATGCTTTGGAGGATCACAGATCTCACCCATGAACAGGGTGGTTTTGGGGTTCTCCTGCTGCAAAAGTCAATGTGTGGTTTGTAACTGTTCTCCTTCCAGTGACTGTTCTGCTCTCCTGGCTCCTGGAGCAAATGGTGTTTTCATCCCTGAGAAGGGCTTAGCAACCCCACCTGGGCTTAATGAGTAAACTTTTATAATCTATTAGGTATTTGGGGGATTTTACAGCATTTTATTTGTGTAAGGTAAATCTGTGCAAGAAGGAAGGGCTTTACCACTCAAGTTCAGGCTGCCCTGGGCGGTTTTGCTTGCAGGTAGGAGGTGCCATTGGTTCATCTCTATGGAGCAGGAAGAAGGCTACCTGCTGAGCATCAGCCTCAGGTTTAGCTTCTGCTGAGGGGTAGGCAGGGAAAAACAGTCCCTTTGACAGTCATCTCCTTAAACCTCCCTCCAAGGTGAAGCTGCTGTGGAGAGAATGGCTTACTTAGCTCCTGGTGAGTTACAGCAAAGACTTAAGAGACTTTGAAATGATCCCTGCTACTGTCTGGCTGCCTCATCTGAACAAGAAGTAGATTTTCCTAATTGCTATAAACAGTTTGTCACTTGGCATGGGAAGACTAACTGTGGGCTCAAATCTGTGTGTACAGTCTGCATCTTGACCTGACTGCTTAGAGCTCTGTAATTTTAATAATTTTTTTAAGTTTCATTATTGGGTTATTTTATTCTGTGCTTTGCTATGCTATTCTAGGTGTTATGACTGATTGTGATTTTGCAACCTGGGCAGTACTGCTGGCCCTGGATGGAGGGCAAGACAGGCATCCTGTCTAACAGAGTGCAGGTGCCTGACACCTCTCCTGGAGAGCTTCAGGGCAGCAGAGTCATTTTCCTCATAATGCAAGGGTCTGTTCCAGGACAGAGGACAATGGCTTTATTTTAACAGTAGGAATTCCCAGTTGCAGGAGCTGCTCAGTGCAAGATGTGTGATTAAGCGTGAAGGTGAAGGTGGTGGTAGGTGGATGCCAGCACGCTGGTGGCTGAGGCTAAGGAGAGGTCACCCCTGCACATGCTGAGGATTCCCATCAGCTGGCAGAGTACCTGGTCTGCCTCCCCCCAATCTTAGCTTGACCTGGTTCAAATAAATCCTCTGCCAGGGATTGTCTTCGCTGCTGACTTTAAATAGCAACATCTTCATTAACTTAAGCCTTCTCTTGAGCTTTGTGGCTGCTCTCTCTCTGAGCCTGTTCTGTTACCCCTGTCTCCAAGTGACAGACCAGTCCTTATTATGCCTGGTGCTAAAGGCTCCAGGCTTAGGGGGATAGCTTAAAGCCCTTGGGTGTGGTCCATGGGCAGCAGAAATTTGTCCTCGGAAAATATCTCTAACAGTCCTCACAGAGGAGCAGACATCTTCCTTCCTTCCTTCCTTCCTGCCTGTCTTCCTTCAGATTGAGCAGCTCACCATTCCTTGTGGGAACCTCCACTGCCTGAGACAGAAAGCTGTGAGAGCAGAGCTTTCCAGGAACCTCCTGGACTGTATGTGGTTGGCTGTGCTGCTTTTCCAACAGATGTCAGGGTAGTTAAAGTCCACCCCAAGAACCATTTCCTGTGACTTTGAGGCTCTTGCAAGGTGCCTGTAGAAGGCCTCACCCAGTTCCTCCTCCTGATGAACTGTAGCAAACCCCCACAATGTCACCCTCACTAGTCTACCCTTTTAACCTAACCCAAAAGCTCTCAGTTTCCTCATCATCCCCCCCACCCAGGACAGAGCTCAAAATCCCACCATTGTAGGTGTGATTTCCCTGGGGACAGGGCATACTGCCACCAACTTTTGTAAAGCCATAGCCATTTTCAGTGTTAAGGGCTGCAGCCTCGTCTCACCCACTGGGGTTTTTGGGAAGGGGGGAAATGATCCTCAATCCTGCATGCACAAGTCCATTAATCAACACTTGCAGGCAGAAACGTGGAGCCATGATCACCCTGACCATCTCCACAAGACCTCTGAGGAGGGTCACAAAACCACCCAACCACCAAAAGAAGCTTGGATAGCCTCCAGTGAATGAGGAGGATGAACCCTACAGCTCCCTCGACTCTGAAAGGGAAGCCAGATTTCAGCACAATGACAATTCATATACCCTTAGAAATCTGAGCTATAGTGTTTGTATCTGTGCTAAACTGCCAAATAACCTCTCAGAATACTGGCTGGGGAGTACAGACCCACCTGCTGAGATGGGTAAGTGCTGTAGAAATGGAATAATTTAAATCCCTCTTTGCCAGAGTGAAGCAAACCAACAAAAAGCCCATTCATCTCTTTGATAAAACCTTTTCTACCTTTTTGTAATCAATATGGCTCAGATCTCTTTTATGTAACAGAAGGCTCTAATTCAGCTGAGTAAAAAGTGTAATGTAATTTTGAGAATCTATAAAAG
This sequence comes from Urocynchramus pylzowi, assembly GCA_013397555.1. Classification (NCBI taxonomy): domain Eukaryota; kingdom Metazoa; phylum Chordata; class Aves; order Passeriformes; family Fringillidae; genus Urocynchramus; species Urocynchramus pylzowi. Next base: position 288,295 of record VZRH01000840.1, read on the forward strand.
CTCTAACTGTGATGTATTTAAAAACATCTATTCTGACAAAGTAGGAAGCAGAAAAATTACTTACATGATCATTAGGGATGGAGTTTACTATTCCAGAGCAAACATCAGTAATTGTATCTCCCATACACTGGCAAATTCAGTGCCTTCCAACAGTATGGACACGTGTTCCTGAACCCTTTACTATGTTGAAATAGCCATTTAAATAGAACTTTCCAGTCAAGGCATGATCTGATTCTTTCCATTCTTCTTCAAATGCATTCACACCCGGCACTGCTTAGTAAGCTAACTTGATCTGGAACAAAAAATACAAAGATTTTTTGTAGTTATGAAAAACTCAGTTACAAGAATGGAGAGCCTTTCACTCCTAAAACATAGCAAATCAGTGAGGAGAAAATGGAAGTGGCTCTGGGCAATCTTCCTTTCTCAGGGTAAGTTAATTTAAAGTAAGGGGAGAGAGATGTTTATAGACTCCCTGCCATCACCACTGGCTCCATGACAGTCTCTTGGTCCTCTGAAACCCCAGCCAACAATTCAGTCTCTTTCCAAGGACTCTTCAGAAAGGTTGGAGGGCAGGGAATACTGCAGCTGTGGGCAACCCTCTGGAGCTGGCTGTGGCTGGATCTGCTTCTCCTGCCCGTTTCTTTCCACATGCTGCACACAAGACAGCAGCAGCACCCTGTGAATCTGCAAATCCTGGAGAAAACCAACCCAACTTTGTGTAATCCTAGTCATCGCTACAACCATTGGGTTTTGCAAACAAAATCCAATTCCCCAGCTGAATCCAAGCTGGAGTTTGTCTTGTCTTTCTTGCAGTCAACCATGGCCACAGAAATGGGATAAACTGCAGAGCTGCTCTCAGGGCAGGAGTTGCCCCCACCAGCACTGCAGAGACACGCCACGGAAAAAGCTGGAGTGTTTCCCTACACACCTTAGAGCAGACTTCATAATTTAATTCTCATTCCTTTACAGTTGTTCACACATCCAAGGAAGTCAGCTGACAGACAGGGTGCCAAACAGCTGCTGTGTCACCAAGCAGCTGCTCAGTGCTGTGGGCTGCACCTCCCTGCAGCTCCTGGCCATCGGACACAGCATCCTGGCCAGAGGGTGAGTGACACCTCACTGTACAGCTCCTTGGGAGAGCTTTGCTAAGTGGATATAACTAATGGCTGGAGAATGGCATTTAAACATGTGTTTGATACTTTCTCCTAGAATTAAGACAGAATTACACTACTTTGCATGCTGATTAATTCTTTTAGCTTGCGACTGACTTCAGATTTGAATAAGTAGTGTAGCTTTCTGCTACCAAAACTCTAAAAGCAGGATGTTTTTCAGCTATTATTTTGGTTTTCACATTTAATTCCCATGGTGCATTTGTCATCGTTCAAGAACATGCAATGCACTGCCAGCTCTATCATTAATGCCAGCTCAATAGAATAGTGTCAGAACAACAGTGACATCTTGCTTGCACGAATTTCAGCTTTTCTGATAAAACTAAAAATTCTGAGCCTTACGGGTAATTTTTTCACCCTGCATGTTGCTCTCTGCCCTACAGACCACCTTGTTTAGCCCATGAAATTCTATTTATGGATTCCCCCACCATGGGGATGCTCAGCCCCAAGCCCACTGCTGGCACATTTGGTGCTCACAGTTTTAAGACTATTTATGCAAAACAGAAGCTTGCAGCAACCATAATAAAAACATCACAATGCTACATTGAAAGGACTTCAAGGTGGAGCTCATGCTCACTGCAGGTTCCTGTGATATGCTCTGGAGTACCTGCATCTGGCAGGTCACTCCCTGTCAGCTAAGCAGGGTAGAGATAAAAGCACAGGCAAATTAACTAGTGTCCGATCGGCTGCCTGTCTCTGTCGGACACGCGTAGGGTGGTCCGCAGGCAGCCTGCGATGAACAGACGAGTCTGGACTCTTCTTTTGATCTTTTTCTCAGGTTGTTTATTTTATCTTATCTAAAAAGTTCTTCTTCTGCCCAGCTGAGATCCGACCAGCAAGGCAGCCACACGCAAACTCCCCGCCCCTGGGGCGGTAGAACATTCTTATACTGATAATTACGTGTATGATATTTACAATTTTTCACCAATTCCCATCACCTTTGTTGAACAGTGCACCTTTAGCATAAGCCAATCCAAAGTGCATACATCACACAGAAGATGGATGACAAGAAGAAGAAGAAGAACCACGAGGTCGGGCCTAAATCCTCCATCTTGTCTCCATTGTACCCCCCTGCACCAGAATCTCAAAACCCATGCTCTAGTCCAAAAAAGCATTTGTCCTTCACCATTTACACCTCAGAAACCTGTGAATCCTCATGTTGAGATAGCACGACTCTCGAAGGGTCAAAATCAAGCCACCAGGTACTTTTGGCTACATTCCAGGACTTCTGAGCCCCCCAGGGGCTCTCCCTGGGACTCAGAGCATCCGAGGTGATGCGCTGAGTTCCCACAAACTAGGGAAAAGGAAGACCTGCTTTCTGCCCACTGACTCAAGGTTCTTGTCTAGAAAGGGCCTCTTTCACTTGTCCCAACTCCTGGTTCATGAAATGCTTCTCCTTTCTGCCCCATGACACACACACTATTCTTCTTTATGTTACCCATCAGTAAATCCCCAAAAGAGGAAATATTTTCTTCATTTGGAAAGTGTAATTAAACGGCCTTGATGTAAAGCCACATTTCCATATGACTCTTTTGTGCTTTTATCCAGGCATGCCACTAAGCCTTTACCTGTCAGGGAGGAATGAGGGAAGCATTTGTATTTTTCTGCTGGAGGACAGATGCTTCTTAGTAAACAGCAGTGGGCACTCAGGTGTGGAACTCTGCCTGTTCAGACTGTTATTTGTGAATATTAGAGGATGACCTTGTTTTGGGATGTCATAGTTTTTCAGTTCCAGTTAAAATGCCACTGCTCTGGAGGTCCTCACAGTCCCTCTGCCCCTCTGTGCTGGCTGTCAGGGACACCTCATTGGTGTGGGACTCATAAGGGAGATGTCTCCTGGCCATCCCCTGGTTCTCCCATGTGTCACAGAGACAGATGCTCCAACTGTAGTCTCCCACAACTGGTGAGAGTGACAAACCTCCCTGTTTGCCCAGACAGGTATATCAAAGGTAGAATCATGGAGTGGTTTGATTGAAAGGGACTAGTTCTACCCCCCTTCCATGGGCAGGAACATCTTCCACCAGACTTGGCTGGTCAAAGCTCCATCCAAAGAGATTTGAACACTTTCAGGAATGGGGTATCCACAGCTCCTCTGGGCAACCTGTTCCACTGCCTCACCACTCTCACAGTGAAGAATTTTTTACTAATATCTCATCTAAACCTACCCTTTTTCAGTTTAAACCCATTAGCCCAATGGAAGTAGGATGAAGGAAAAGATGAAGGAAATCTTAACAATAATTTCAGGATGAAGGAAATCTTAGCAATAATTTTCTTGTTTACAAGGAAAGGCAGAGTTAGTCCATCAGTAAAGCAAAGCTTCCTTGCTGTAGTGCTTGTCCTAGAGATAAGCAATACAGAGCTGCAAGGCATCAATGCATATACAAATTGGAGAGCACAGTTCTCACACTCCATTCCCCACTGCCAAGCCTGGAAGACACTGGACAACCCAGAAAATCTTTGGCTTTGAAGAAAAACTTGCAAACAGCAAGGAAGTGACCTAGCTGTTTTGCAAACCAAAGCCTGCAATCTGGAAATAAGTGAGACACTGTGGCCAGCAGCAGTCTCAGAGCAGGAAACCAGGGAGCTGGAGAGCAGAGGCACACGTGATCCTGCAGGTCCAGTGTGGGCTGTGGGAGAGGTGGAGAGGGATGAACAGGGCAAAAAGTTGAGGTGGACTGGGGTTGATGAATCAGTAAGAAAAGGTACTGCTTTGGGGCGTTGAACAGAAAGAGAAAAGTGAAGAACAATGTCAAAACAGGAGCCATGTGAAACCATCTCCTCAAAAAGAGCTCTGAACATAGTGCATGCCCTGATGACACAGAGTGGATCTCTTCTGCTTGGGAAGTGTCAACAGACTTGCTGTGGCACCACAGTTTTTCTGGTTAAATGTTCAGTGCGGACGCTCAAGTTTACACCCGTGCTGCTGTGGTGTTAAAAGTCAAACACCTCTTGCTGGGCTGCAAATCACCTGCAGAACCAAACCCCAAACTGTGCCTACTGCCCCTGCAGATGTTTGGATGTAGTGAACAAGAAAGAAGCTCAAGCAATTTTACCCAGAAGCTCACACTGACATTTTTATCCCATTACAGTCACACACACACTCAAAGAGCCCAAACACATGAGGCCAAAGGGCACCACAAGAATTCAAACAGTTTCAGTCTCTTCTGCAACTGCTCAGTCTTGTTATATCTCAGTGTTATTCCTCACAGAGTATTCAAGCCATAAATTCACACAAAAAAGTTGTTTCTTCCCTCTCCTCCCTTGATTAAGCCTGTGTCTGAAAGTTGTAATTTCCAGGGGTGAATATCAGCCTTTCCTAAGCAGTGGAGCAGTGGAAAGCTGCTGGGCTGTGTTCAGCCTGTTTGTGAAGCTCTGAATTTACAGTGTTGTTTATCAGATTTCTCAGTATTTACACTCAGTTCCCATCTCAGTAAACAGATGACATATTATATGATATTACTGCTCAAAAACCACAAGGAAATGAAAAGCAGAAACTCTCTGCAGCAGAAACCCACAAGTGCAATTCCAATGCCTTTTCCTTTGTCCATTATTTATAGATAACGTGCAGTTCATATGTATGTAGAGCATGAGCACTGTTAGAAGAGAGGCATTGCTTGATGGGTTCAGATTCTCAGTATTTTTAACTCACACAGTGACAACTTCCAGATGCTTCAGGAGAAAGATTTCTGTAAGGAATGACAGTAGGAAGGCCAGCCCCTAAATCAAATTCTTCTTTACTGAAAAACTTGGTACATGACGTGAGGAATATACTCTGCATTTTTGAAGCTCAGTTGAGTGGAGAATGTGAAATTATCCCTGCTTATACATCAATGCCTGGCTCTATCTGAATCCTGCATGGTTCTGGCACACTCCACAATCCCTGGGCATTGAGTTGCCCAGGTGAGTGTCTTTTGATGAACGTGTTTGAGATTTTTCTTTTTTTTTTTCCTAGAGTATGGTACTGGCCATACCTTTCACTTTGCTTCGTATCATTTTTGCAGTATTTCTGTTTGTCTCTGTTGGCAGGCAGTGACCAACAGCACTTGGTGATGACATTGCACATGAGCTGGCCATTAACCTGTCCACCTCCTGCTCAGGAAGGCCCTTTGGGAGCAGCCCCAGACAAAACCTCTCCCTTAAGGGTATTTCGTCTGTGCTTTAAGAGCAAGGAGGACGGTTAATGAAATAAAGGGATTATTTCCAAATCTGTGCTGCATCCTGGTTTTCACTGCAGTCCCTGCAATGCTTTTGAGTCTGAGGGGCAGCCCAAGCCTTGTCCCAAGATGGAAAGGCTGCCAGTGCCCCGGGAAGGTCTGTGAATCACACAGGATAATGCTGGTGAGCACAGCTTCAGAAGAGCAAGGCTCTGAGAAAGCAAACAAGTCCCTGGCTGGGATAGGACCATGATGTATGGCTTTTGTCTCAGAAGGAGAAAATCCCTCTTACTTTATTGAAGAAATGCTTCTTCAATAAATGCTTCTTTATTACTTCTGTATTGCACTTTTCTGTTTTTAATTAAATTGAGTAATTTTACATAATAAATCAAGAAGTGCACCTGCAGTAAGCAGTGTAGATTGGGCAAAATGTTGATTTTAATTATGCTAAGTTTATTCAACTGTGTTAATGCCAATAACTCCATCTGGCTGGAGCAGCAAGCATGGTTTAGCATTTATTTCCAGGTATACAAAGCTTTGGTTTGTATACCTTGAAAAGAGATGAACCATTGAAGGGAATTTGATTGCAATGTTTTATTTAGCAAATTAAGCTTCAAGAACATAATAATAACAAATAACATTGTATGAACTTCATCTACATCAGAGTTATAGGGGAGCATTCCCTGCATGTAAATTACCTTAATATGGCACCAGTTTTGGCAATGATTTTAATTCAGTAATCTATACCTCAAAGAGTTAAACAAATGAGGGGATTTTAAAGATTATGTTTTATTGAATGTTAATGTGATACTTTGTTATAATACAAACGAGCTGCTAAGCTGTGACAATTTTCTTTTGTGTTTCTTGGTTCATATTAATTCAGTTTTTGTTAAGAACAGAAGTTTTCTTCTTTTCTAGTGCAGAGAGGAAGGCAAACCACCCAAAGACAAGCATATTTTCAGAGGCTGCAAAGCTGTCAGTACAAACTCATTCATTCTGCATTTGGACTTCGAAGAATGTGCACAGCAATGAGGGCCCTATCTGAAAGGGCTGTGTGCTACTTTTTAAGGGAAAAAGCAAATGTACAACCTCATTAACATGAGTTACTGTTGTTAAATAGCCAGGAGATATGGAAAGAAGCAGCAAGCTGGCAGGCTCCTGTGGTTCATGTGCCAAATGAGTATGGAATTGAAGAGGTTGCCATGAAAAGGAAACTTCTTGCATAGTGATTTACAGCGCAAGTGCCTAAGCATAAACCAGAAATACTTTCTGGGTTAGGAAATACTGAGATTTAATATGTATTTTTGTGATGATTAAATAAATTCTTCCTTTTTAATAGCCTCTCCTGTAAAGCTGCTTTTTAAGGAGGTCAGTCTACTAGATACAGAGCAGATATGGGATATGAAGAGCTCAGCTTCCTAAAAGCTACTGCAGCTGTAGTCCCTAGTCTTGATGTCTGTGGCTAATCTTACAAGTATTCACACAGACTATGCCTGAGATGTAAGATTTGCAATATAAACTATAATAGAAAACAGTCTATTTTTCAGCCTGAGATTTGCCAAAAAAATACTAATAGTTACACTGCTTCATTCTCAGCTGATTTTGTGGAAAACAGAAAACCCAGACACCTCTGCTCTTCAGGTTCAGCTGACTTCACCACAAAGTTTCTACTCTTCCATTAGAGAACCCCAATGTACAGAAGCAAGAGCTGAATTGCTTATCCTATTGGGGACATAGCTGCAAGCAAACAAATCCCCTGTGGTAACCAGGCTCTCCTGTGCAGAGAAGGCATTATTCAGATGTGTGCAGGACGGGACTGCTTTGCTCCAAAGAACTCAGCAGACCTGGGAAATGTAAAATACAAGGTGACTGCTGAGAAATGGTAAACAAAGGGATGTGTACATTGTGTTGTCAGTGCTGGGCTGGGCTCAGCTTCAATGCTGAAATTATATCCCTAACAGATGTCACTATGGAGGGAAATGGTGGAAAAATAATTAGTGTTAATGGCAGCTCAGTAAATTAAACTTGCAGACTCAATTACTTGGTACAAGTACTTACTTAGTATTCCTATCTTTGTAGGTGCTGTGAGGATCCCTAGGATAGCAGATAAATGTGTCTGGATCATACAATCACCTGCTGATATTTGAGTTGAAATGCAAAAATGAAGACACAAGTCCCACCATTGCAGCAAACATGCCATCCTTTAGGCACAAGTTTTGGATAGTAGCTTGTAGGTCAGTGTGGTCAGTTGATCCTGGCTGGACCAGGTGTCAACCAAAGCTACTCAGTTATTCCCTTCCTTAACTGGACAAGGGAGAGAAAATATAACAAAGGGCTCATGGGTTGAGATAAGGAAAGGGAGATATCACTCAGCAATTATTGTCATAGGCAAAACAAAATCTATTGGAGAAAAATCATTTATTGGCAATCAAAATCAGAGTAGGGTAATGAGAAAATAAAAAGACCTAAATTTTAGAACAGCAGCACAAGCGTACACGGCATGGAGTCTGTAGTCAGTTCATCCTAGGCTGTGTCTGTCATTTCTTCCCCTCATGTTGTCTCTGCCATTCCTTCCCTTGATCCAGTGTGGGGTCCCTCTCATGGGAGACAGCTCCCAGTGCTCCAGCGTGAGTCCTTCCCACAGTTCTTCACAAACTGCTCCAGTGTGGGTCTCCCATGGGGTAACAAGACCTCCAGCAAACCTGCCTCAGTGTGGGCTCATCTCCATGGTCCACAGATCTCGACAGATGCCTGCTCCAGCATGGTCTTCCATGACATGCACATGGAAGACCACAACCTCCTACAGGCATCCAGCTGCTCCAGCATGGGGTCCTCCACAGGAGCAGATGGATCTCTGCTCTGTTGTGGACCTCCACAGGCTGCAGAGCCACAGCCGCCTCACCATGGGTTGCACCAAGGGCTGCAGGGGAATCTCTGCTCCAGGGACAGGGCCTGGAGCAGCTCCTGTCCCTCCTTCTCCACTGACCTTGGTGCCTGCAGAGTTTTCTTGCTCACATATTCTCACTCCTTTCTTCTGGTTAATGTTGCACCACCACTTTTCCCCCTTCTTAGGTACGTTATCCCAAAGGCACTACCCCTGTCACTGATGGGCTCAGCCTTGGCCACTGGTGGGTCCATCTTGGAGACATCTGGCACCGGCTCTGTCAGACACAGGTGAAGCTTCTAGCAGCTTCTCACAGAAGCCACCCTCACAGCACCTCCACTACCAAAACATTGCCATGCAAACCCAATACATTCAGGGATCAGGGAGACAGCTTCTCACTCCATGATGCATCTCTGAAGGAGCAGAGGGTCATGGAGGATGAGGGATGGAGAACAATTCCGAGACTAAACTACATCTCTGAATTAGGGTTGGCATACAGTGCCATAAGAGGCAAGGCAGAAGGCTGCAGATCACTGTCTCTCATTGGAGAGGGCAGAGTGTCCATCTCCAGTGCAGCATGAAGTACATGATGGAAAAAAATCGAGAGGAAAGAAGGGGTCTGGTTTGGATCATTGCTGTGACAAAGCCTACAGAAAAGGACTGACATTGTGCTGGAGAACAAAATATAATAAACCCCTGTTTGTCTGCCTCTGCAGAGCATGGAGAGGGAGTGGGAGCTGGGCTGCTGCCCAGGCCCAGCATGCCCCTGCATAGCCTTTATTCATACCCAGACCACCCTGGAGGGGACAAGAACTTTCCCATCCACTCAGGGTGGTGGCTATGCTAATGTGCCCCAAGGAACATGGTGGCTCTGGCAGGGCAATCAAGACAGGAGGGCAGACATCCAGGGAAGAGAGCTTCTGGTTTTCTCAATTTTTGTTTAGGTTGTGAGGGACTATTCACATCTATCCAACTTGTTCTTTCCATGGTGAGACCTGTTCCCTGCTGGAGGAGGATTCCTCCCCGTGCCCTGCTGCCAGCTGCGAGGTGCGCGCCAGGCACGGCAGCTTTGCAGTGGCAGCCTGGCCCCAGCAGCAGCTGCACTCCTGGCCAGGAGCCCCTCCACTAAGATGGGGTTGGTGCCCACGGGGCTGTGCAGGGACATTGTGCCCCTTCACTCAATAGGTGCTTTCCAGAGCAGCTTTATTGATGGGAGGAGGTGCAGAAAGGAGGAAGATGAGCGTTTCTGGTGGCATTGGGCTGGTGGTTGCCTGCTGAGACATTTGCCTACACTTTGGTGCTGATTTTTGTTTGATATATTGCCCTTCTGTGTTTATTTTACAGGTGTTTATTTTGGATAGGGCTCTGTTTACATTTCTGTTTTTACATGGAGTACACATACGTTGATATTTGCTTTGCTGGGACTTGGCATTCCTCCTCCTCCTCCTCCCTTCCATTCTGCCCTCACTTTGGACAAGCCACTGGCCATGGCCAGGAAGTTAAAAGCTCCTTTTGCTTTCAGCCCACTTTCCACTCACCAGCCCTTGGGCTCCTCACTGAGTCAGCTTTGACAAAGCACATTCGTGCTTCAAAATCCTTCGGAGCACGGCCGGCATCAGCACTCCCCACGCCCCCCACGCCTCGGTGCACCAGAGGAGGACAGATGGGACATTCTTCACATGTACAGCATCTGAACTACACCACTGCAAAAGGCCTCTGCCTCTTCTCTCCTCACAGAGTAACCTGGGCTCAGCGGGAGCTTCACATCCCCCTGGGCCATGTCTGCACAAACCCAGCTGCAGTTTTTCCACTGATTTGTGCTGAGGTGGTGGAAAAGCTGACAAATCAGATCTTTCCTGTCCAGCCTGTGAGTTAGGTAGGTGGAGCTTAACTATTTCTTCAGAGGGAAGGAAGCCACTGAATACCTTGTACATGAGGAACCCCTCTGTGCCGGGTAAAAGGGCAGAATGAGGATGTGCTACACACTCACCAAGCTCTCACTTACATTGTCTCCCTTACCAAAAACCACAGCTGAAGTTTCTAGGAGACAGGGAGTAACATTTACTCAGCCTTCACTTGTGGATGAGCTCACTCCTTTTCTCCAGTTTCTTTTTGCAGCAAGCTCCTGTCACTGTTTTGCTGGCAGCTACTTCGCCTCTCTTTTGTTAGAAGCTTTGGGTTCTCAGCCTCTTGCCAGATGTGTGGGCTTTGCTCTGTGGTCCCCCTCTGACACCATTCCTGCCTTTTTACAGCAGCTCTTACCAGGTTCACGAGAGCTCTGAGGATGGGAAATGCAGCCTGGTCACTTGAGGGCATTGCAGACTCTGCAGAGCAAGCCCTTGAAGTGATGCTGAGGAGGGGCTTTGAGAAGTTTGCAGAACAACAGATAAACACACTGTGACTCTTCTGGAAGAAAATCCATGACACTTTTATGACTCTTACAGGTGGTTGCTGAGATGTGACAATTAAAAACTTGTGACCTCTTGCCTATTTTTGTGATTTTATATAATTCATGGGCAAGAGCTGTGTATGTGTTACATGCACTCAAAAAGTCACTCAACTGAACATGCATCTGTCCTACAAACAGTGTGCACATGCCTTTAATACCACCTGAGCTAGCAAAGTATTAATCCCATTTCAGCCTTTTCCTTGTGACACAGCTGATTAACAACAAAATGAAAATCTGGTGGGAGAACTCTCTTCTGCCCCCCTCCAATGGCCAGACAGGACAGTGCCACAGACCCCAGATCTGTACTGAGCCCACAGCTTCTCACACTGATGGTGGCAGATGGCATCACTTACCTCCTAAGAGGTAACTCCTAAGAGTGACCTCCTATCCTTCAGGTGCCACAGGAAAATTGCTGGTCTGGTAATAGCTCTGGTCAGGAAAATTGTGTTTCCAAGCAGAGTAAGACTGAGGAACAAATATAAACACTCTGGTCTGTCCTTGAGGATGACAGCACCACTCTAGCTCTTCCAGAGACACTTTTCCTCAGTTCTTTTCACATCTGTTGGATGCCTGCAACCAGCAGACTCATGGGAAGGCAAGAGGTGAGGAGCTGTTGTGGAGTTCTTGCAAGAGACAAGGATGAGCCTGGGTGAAGGAAGATGGATGGCTTTCTGGATATGGAAGTACCTATAGCATGAGGCCAAGATTTGGGTTTGTGGGCTTTAGGGACATACAGGAGTGACAAACTGAGGACTGGTGGATTCTCCCTGGGGACAGGGAGAGCCTTGGAGCATAGAGCAGGCAGCCTCAGTCCCTGCCTCGTTAGCATTATCTTCCTTACACTCTCTCTGGGGCAGAATTTCTTTTATTAAAACCGAGGTCCGAACCCATGAAAATAAGTAGACATTTGAAGCAGTCCCTAGCTGGGAATTGGGCACCTGAACCCACAGTTTAGGTTCTGCAGACTACTGTTGGGCTGCCCCAGTCTGGAAGATGCTGGAGGAGCACCAGCACCTGAGGTTCTGCATTTGCAGTGCAGTTGTGCCAGGTGAACGTGCATTGCCAGAGGCCTCACGGACCCCTGTGGGCCCCTCTGAGCATCTGGGGCTCAGAGAACATGGCCTCATCTCCATGACAGGCTTCAGTCTTGTTCTTGTCCTGCCAGCCACCCCATCGAGGTGGGCAGAGGCTGACTGCAGAAAAGTGGAGGTCCTGGAACTTCTTCTGCCTGCTCACTTTGGTCCATCTCTGTCTGAGAGCACACAGGTGCTGAGACCTCCTGGCTCAGGAGCTGCCACACAAACCCTTCCTCTCTTCTGGGCCTGCTCCACTTTGCCTGGCTCTCTCAGAGCTCTGCTGGTGCAGGACCAGCTCAAAGGCCTGGGAAAACCAGTGTGTGGGGCTTGCACTTATGAACCCTCATCACCAATTTGATAAAATATAAATTGACTAAACTATATAGATAATTTATGCATTTTATGCCCAGTTGATCTTTAAATACTCCAAGACCACAGAAATCCTTAGAATTGGCTATTTGCAGAGATCTGACTGTTTGTTGATCAGCACATTAAAATTCTTTGTTTAATTTTGCCACTGAGCTCATGAAAAAAACAGGAGGAAATTTGTATTCATCTCCTTCTTGTCCTTGTCTGCTCAGAAGACGTAGAGGGATGCCAGCTTCTAGGAAATACAAGAGTAACAAGTTCAGGATTTGAAAACTATATGAGAGTTCACAGGTGAGAGCTACAGCTCCAGTCCCTGATGTCCTCCTGCAGCTTCCCACAGTGTTACAGTAATCTCATTTTCTTGGGGGGGCTCTCAGGTCTCTGCTGCCCTGTGAGATACTGCTGGTAACCTGGTGCTGCAGGAGTGCCCACAGTGTAAGTCAGAGCCCTAAAAATGATCTCCAGAGGCTTTCACACTGTAGTGAGTGCAGAAACAAAGCAGGGATTGCTCTCTAATACAGAAGATGTGGTGCCTGTTCAGTCATAAAGACCCAGCGAAAACACAGCCATGTTCTATGATGTTTTATGAAAACACATTGATTAGAAAAACAGCCATTTCCTCAGGAAGCAGGAAGTCCAGTGCAAAGACATGTCACCTGGTGCTCCTTCACGTGCTGCTGTGGCACCCTGCTAGAGCAGGTGTCCCTCTGCCAAGCCCGAAGCCCCCGCAGCCTCTGCAGCCCCAACAGGAGCCCTCAGCTTCTGCTGGTCCAGCCACTGCCCTGGCACCAATGCCATTGGGGGGGACATCCCTGTCTCTGGGAGACCCCTGGGAATCCTGCCAGGCCTCAGCCATCACGGATGACGTCCCCTTTGTCACAGCCACCACAGCACAGATGATGGCTGGGCTCACTGCAGGGACAGGGGCTCCTGCCAAAGGCCCTGGTGACCCCATCCTGCTTTCTCTGGGTCTTGTGGCATACACAGGGCACCAATTAAGTCAAAATGCTTTTAACTTCACAGGAAAGGGACAAACCACTCCCTGCAGGCACCTTTCTCTCCTCTGTGACTGTACCAGGGGCTGAGGCACCTTGCTTAGCTGTGGTTAAGCATATTGTATATAATTACAAAGTTATGTACTCATATAATTAAAACTAATTTCAGACTGTTATTGGGGAGCTCTGACACTTGAAGATCTCGAAAAAAAATCTAAGTTATGGTGGTTCTAGACTGAAGGGATTCAGGATTTTAACAGGATTTCTCATTACATATTCTCTGACTTTGTACAGCCTCTCTTATGTTTACAACAATTGATTTCTTTTTATTTGAATGTATTTGCAGAAATACTTCTTTCCTTTCCTCTGCATGCCTCACCTGCATTCAGATAACTTTTCTGGTGCACAAATGGGACAGTTTTAGTTCCCTACTATAGACTCAGCACGTTTGCAAAACACTTAGTGACAACAGACATATTTTAAAATTAATTACTGAATAGAAATTGAATAGAGGTTCTTTTCATATTGCTGCAAATATGCCCCATGCCTCTATTTCAAATATTATACTTGTTACTCACTTAGGCCCTTGTCCAACAACTTTTAATATCACTGGAAAGATTGATGCTGGCTGCAGGGACTGCTGGATTAGGCATTACAGTGCAATAGTTCTGACACTTGCAAGATTTTAAAGCTGTTTTTACTCATATTATTGCGAGGTGTGAGGCTGGTTGTGTTCCCAGCTCCATGGATAAGGGGGGAGGGGTAGCTCTGGGGGAGCCCTGGCACCATGCTCCTCATTGCCACCCAGTTTCCCAGCTTCTCTCTTGATGATAATTGAGAGGTTTGGTCCTCACTGCTCAAGTGGGGGCTGTTCCCAGCAGACATGAAACTGGGCATCTTGCAGGGCAGCTGGCAGTGGCTGGAAAACCTTTGTAAAGGCTCCTGCCACTCCTGTCCCAAGCACTGCTCTAAGTCAGAGATTAAGTGCTCAGACAGCAGATTAGGAGAGGCTGCTGGGGACAGCTCTCCTGAGCCACACTGGCAGCACCAGAGAAGTGTGAACAGGCACAAGTAGCAGGATGTGTCTCTTGAAGGGCTGCAAACATGTGAAACCAGGTTCTCAAATCATGGTGCCAGTGCCTGAATGCACCAGAAGTGCTTCTGTGTGCCAGCACAGGCTGAGTGAGAAGAAAAGTGCTTCCCCATCTTGAGCCAGCTTTTGAAAACCACCCCCAACCAGGCACTCTTTCTGATGCCATGATCCCTGCTGGAGCAGGACTTTCCTTAGCAAACATAGATCACCCTCCTTTTCTGCTTTTTCCTCCTTTTCCTGCTTCTCCTGGCTGCTTATCCTGGGCATCCCACCTCCCAGTTCTCAGCCACAGCCCAGCTCTCCATCCCATCCTCACAGTCAGCTGATATTGGCAGTACATGCCTGCTCCTGACAGGTATTAATCTGATATCAATTTATAAAATATTCCTAGAATTTAATCTAAATCTTGACATTTCATATTTAAAGAGGAAACACTGTACTGCAAGGCAGCTAAAAGTTGTCTGGAACCCCTTTCACACAGAGGCTGACCCAGGACATGGGACCTTCCCAGGCTGCAGTAGGCCACTCTTCACCCTCGAGTACTGGCCCCTGGTGCAGGAATAGCCTGGGCAGGGATCTGGGCAGGGGGCTCGCTCGTGTCCCATCACTGATGCAATGGTGGTGGGTGCTGGGCCAGGCTGGGCACCTGTGTCCCTCATGCCCCTCAGCTGCACAGGCTCCAAGTGTGTGGGTTATGTCATCCTTCCTGCCCTCCTGCTCCTGTGACAGCTGCTGGCACCTTTTCTTCCTGGGATATATTGCTCAGGGCTTGCTTCTTGTTGGAAAGGATACAGGTCCACTTCTGATTAGTACTCCAAATAATAGCAAGGCAGAATTTTAAAAGGGGTGGTGGAATGATTAGAAATAGAAAAAAATAAAAATAAAAATANGAAATAGATATCCAGTGCTTTGCAGTGTAGGTAAGCTTTCAGTAGGGTCAAGGCCACTGGGAGGGGGATGCCCGACCTGCCTGTCCCAGTATGTCTGTGATGTCTGCAGTGCTGGTCACACACCTGCTGGAAACAACTCCCAGCCTCCTGAACTTGCTAAGTGTATCAGGACGGTGGAGTTGGCCTGAATCACTTGTAACAGTCTGACTCTGGATACGTTTCCACGCTTCTTGGTCCAAAATCTGTCTCTAACTGTGATGAACTAAGCAGAATGTGTCTGAAAAAAACCAAATAGTTTCCAAATGTTTCAGGCTTGTTCATGTAAAGAAGTGTCTCATAAATACCGCTGAGACTTTACTACTAACCTCTGATACAATTCATTTGCTGAAATCGGGGTCTGACTTGCAGGGTCTCTACTCTGAACCCTCTCTTCCAGATGTCTTCATCTCTTGTCTCAATGTGCCCCCCAAGCAGCTTTTGAAACCACTGCCCAAATCCAGTCAGACCAGCAGAAGTCTCCCTTCTGGGGAAATCTGCCCTGAAAATGCAAGTTCCTCTGTATTTTGTATAGAAAAGCTATTTATAAACTAGTAGTTTATTAAAATAGAATTAACAATCTTCCACCCAACGATATTCAGAGGCATTTCAGGCCTTCTTTGTGCATTTTAATCAGCTCAGACATCCTGCTAAGCCAGCTGTGCAGCTCGTGATGAGAGCTGCCATTACACCAATATCCATGTCCATGTCCAGAACCACCCATGTGTGGAGGAGCAGGAGGATCGGGGTGAGAACGGCTGGGGGTGAGCTGGCTGCCCCACAGAGGCAGCTCAGAAACAAAATGGAAGAACTGGGAGGATTCTGGAGCTGTCTGCAGATGTGAAGGAGGCTTGGGACCCCTGTAGTGAAGAATCATAGGGGACATGGAGCAGGTCTGGGGTCACTGTGGTGGGGAGCATAGGGGCCATAAACACAACTCTGGAAGAAACTAGGCATTCACATGCCCCTTTTCACAGCAAAAGAGATTTATTTCAACAAGTAATAGGAATCAGTTTCTACTTATCCTAGGAGCTTCCACTGTTGTCTTTCCTAGCATTATCTTAATTTTAGATGTACTTCTACTGGCTTATTTTGCTTGCTGTTTCAAAAATGAAAGGCAATGCTCATGATAAGGCAAGGCAATAACTTTTCCCCTTCGTTTTGGCCTACTCCCTTTCTTTTGGTCAGCTACCTTGATCTAGTCCTGTCCTGTCAGTGTCATGGTAGCACTTTCTCTGTTGTGTAAATGCCCACAGCTTAACTGCCTTATGTTCATTGTTGCTAATCCACCAAAGACCTTAAAATCCTCTAAAAATTACCCTTTGGCAATGTGAAAATCTCCCTCATCCAATTCATTTTCCGACAGAGAATTTCCAAGAGATAAATCCAGGCTTATTTTATATTGGTTTTGTTTTTGCATTGCCTAGTTATGAAAAGTTGTGTGACAACAGTTCAAAACGGTGACTAACTACCAGCATAGTGGAACTTGCTTTTTTTTGCCTTTTAGGAATGACTTGTGCCTTTTTTCCAGAACAGTAAACCTTTTGGTAAAACAATTCAAAAGAGATGCAGACAAATATGCAGACAGTTAAAAGAAATAAAATGCTTGAACTGTGTCTCCTTTTTCTTGTGGACTGTAGTTTCAAAGAGTCACTCCTCTTTGCCAAACACGTATCTTGAAAAGGGAAGTTTTGAGTCAAGTCTAACCAACCCAGCAGTAGGGTGAAAGGGGAATTATGTCATTGCCTCCCCTGTGTCCTCAGGGAAGTGTCCATGGGATAAGCAGGATGTGCTTGGAAACAGTGATGGCCACTGCTCCATCCCCTCCATACCTTTTTGTATATTGATTTTTAGCTCATCCAGTCTGACCAGAGTTGAAGGGAACAGAGCTGAGAACTAGCTTTGTTTCCTCCAGCCAGGCAGCTTCCCATTCCTCAAGCATCTCTGCCCCTTCCTAGTTTGAGTTTGTCTATCCTCTGACACAGTGATCATCTTGCATGTAGGCAACATCTTCATCAGCATATTTCACCAGCAAAATATTGCTTGTTATGCCATTATAAATTAGAGCACCCCCAGGCTCCACCCTTGAGGAGCTCTGCCCTCATCCATCTGCCAGCCTGCTCCAGGTTCAGGAAGTTGTTGTCCACTGGCCAGTTCCTCCTCACCTTACAGTTCTTACAGATTGCATAATCTGTTTTCTCTAATACTTATCCATGTTGGGTGGTTTAGCAGAGTCTAGGTAAATAACATTTCCTTTGACCAGTAAAATCCTTTTATCAAAAGCAGATATGGGCTAAGCTGAATGCATCTGTTTCATAAAGATATGGGCTTGTACTCTCTTCCTCTTTGTTCCTCCCTTAAAATCTGACTTTATGCTTTTTATGCTACATAGACCAGATAAAGGGACCCATATTTGTAAGCAATCCTTTGATTAGAGCCAGCCTGAACTAGAAATATTTGTTAAAAACACTTGCTGCCAGACTTACTGTTGAATTTGCCAGCTCTTTCATTATTCTATGATTCTTAGATACAGATCATCTGGTCTTTTGATTCAAACAGATTAGAAGTCTTCAATGCTATTCCACTGGTAATATCCCCATATTCTAAGCCTGATTAGCTACCCTATCTTTGCCCCTCTGTTCATTGTCCTGTTGCACCACAGATTGAGATGAAGGGTTAAATTTGTTTGGGGACTATACCCAGATCATCTTTAACTTGGATGTCACCCTCTCTCTACACAGTAACTCCTCTCTGTCTTTGTTCTTGTCTTGCTGGGCTGGCTTGCAGCCCTTAAGTACTTGGGTGAGTTTCATTTGCAAAGTTGTTTTGGGGAAGTTCCTATTCAATACATTTAAAAAATTTCAACCTCTTTTTCACCAGTTTCATGTAACATTTCTTCAGATTCAGCATTAATAAAATTTCACTCTCCTGTTTGAATCATCCTGAAGCAGATAAAACATGCAGCTGTAACACCTTGCACATCCCTGGAGAGCACAGGGCTCTGCTCGCCAGCCCCATGAGGAGTCTCCAGGGACCAGGGCAGGGAAGGAGAAGCACTGTGAAGGAGAAAGCAGGTGCCACTTCATGCCTGGGAGGGTTTGTCACCACCTGGGAGAGGAGGCTGAGCAGGACTGGGTGACAGCAGTGCTCAAACTCAGTGAGTCAGGAGCAGAGATTCTTGCATCTACCTGTATTTGTCTTGTCTTTGCATCTTCTTAAAAAGTTAATGCATTTGTAGCCTAGGAGCCACCCTCAAACTGGGGTGGCATTCACCTCCTGAAGAAAAAGACAGGGTACACCAGCTGGGAAATGCTGCTCTTGACAGCAGTGATGAGGGATGAAGGCAAGGCCTGGAACTGCAGTGTCCAGCCGTGGCTTGTCATCTGGCTCACTGCAGTTATGTCCCTCTCACGTCAGTGACAGCTTCCCTTTTGCTCTGGTTTGTTTTGTTTTGATGAGTTTAGTTGCTGGGATTTAACACAACTGGGCGACGGTCCCGCTCAGAGATAATGTGGGAAAAGAGCCACAGTTTTCACCCTCTGAGGAGTGCAAGGACATCTGCTGTGCCTGCATGGGGTCATCTCCACAGGAACAGCAAGGTGCTTCATGCAAGGAGGCCCTTCACTCAAAGGACAACATAGTTCTTAGTCCTGTTAAAGACAGTTAGGAGCCATAAATGCAGCAATATTGGTAACTGGATCTTACAGAATTTGGCTGTTCCTAGGTGTTGGGTTTTTTTTTTTATTCTTGGGGTATTTCTATATGTTTCTGGCAGGCAGTTGTCAGCTCCGTCTTACTTGTGCTCTGCAGCAACCAAATATTGTCTAAGCGTGGCTGCCTTCTTTGCTTGGTTTTGGTGGGTTTTTTCCCATGTAAACCACACTCATGTGGTTTCCAGTCAATTGAAACCAGGGCACAGTGAACTCATACCTGGCTGCAAAAAAAACATGTGTGCATGCATACCTATGGAGTGAACTAAGTCAATGGAAAGACTGATTGAGTTGATTTGTGGGAATCTGCCTTCACATCCCAGGTCACATGAAGCACTGCTGGGCTCAGAGCACATCTGCCTGTTTATCCGTGGCTCCAGCCATGGAGCTGTCTTACACACAAGATTGCTTTTATGTGGGGACAGCACACCACAGCAACAGGTCTGGTTTCAGGAGAGACACAATGTCGGAATCCAAGACATTCCTCTTCATGCCCCGAACCCCAGACAGGGGTCTGGGCAGCCCTGGCAGGAAGCCAAAAACACTTGGGGTTTTGATTTCAGCCCATGGGACAAACTACCAAGCTTATATGAGGAATCACAAGTCACAAAAGTTTAGACAGCACAGTAGCAGTAGTTAGAGGGTGAAAGGAAAAAATTTGGGATTTGGTACAAGGGGGTTTAAAACCCTAAGATGGAGGGATAGGGATGTGCCCTGTCCTTCTTCCTTCTTCTTCCTAACACCCATCTTTTAGGTGATGCTGGCATTTTTAGATTGGTTTAGAGTAGACAGTCACTGTCTAACATAGGTGTTAGGGATTGGCACACAATTGTCAATATCTAATATGTAGTTCATAGTATAAAAGACAGCACCAGCCCCGTGGGAGGCAGTGCGCCTTGGACTGACCTGCTAACCAGAGCTCAGCAGGTCAGACAGAAAATATTTTAGATAAGAGACAATAAACATCACTGGGAACACGAGCAGAAGACTCCTGACTCCTTCTTGGACAGCTGGGTTGGGAAAAGCGGCTTCCACCAACACCTGGGGCCATCTCCAGCAGAGAAGACCCCGACAACACAAAACACCAACTGGAGACTGGACAGGTCTCAAACATTTGGCTTAGTGTCCAGAGTCCTAATAGACTCCATTTGGTTTGTCACCACCTGTGGGGGAGGAGTGGAAGATGACTAGAGAGGGCTCTCTGCTACCATCTGCCCAGAGACTGACAGCTTTTGGTTTTGCTGCTGCCACAGACGCCTGGCCATGCAGTAATCACTCCTGCTGCTCTCTGCCTTCCTCTTGTTGCAGTGCCAGGCTGCAGAGCCTGAGCTATGAAAATTCGTGCGTTTGTCTTTGGGCAGTTGCTGTGAGCTTGCACTGCAGGTGTGTGCCTAGCTGGTGTCCACACATCCACCCTGCTCACAGCAGGGCCAGCAACATGGGCAGGCACCAGCAGCAGGTGCTGGAAAAGGCAAAAGTGAGAAATGGGATGTCAGAGGGATGGAGTTGGCCACTGCTCTTGGAGCTGCTGATCAGGCACGGCCAGGTCCTTCCTCTCAGCTTGGACAAAGTGGGTGCTGAAGCAGCAGGGATGATCTGCGTCCCAGCACGATAGCTTCTCTGGCTCCTGCTGCTGGCTTTAGGAAATGTATGCCAAATTTATCACCACTTACCTTTTGGATATCAAGAGTAGAAAGGGGAAAAGTGCATGTGATCAAGGAAAGGGCAAAGACACTTGGTGTAAGCCAGAAAACAGATGCCAAAAATGCTTTCATTCCTATCTCTTCAGCAGCTACTGACACTAGGGAACCTTTCCATGTTATCTGTGGAGGAAGAAGTTAAGGAAGCGCCTGGCAGAGACGCTGTATAACAGTGTGTACAAGGACAGCGAGTGGCATGCCGAAGAGCAAAACTCCAGAGCATGCTGAACTGACCTTTTGTTCCATTCTGACCCCTGCCTGCACACTGATAAAAAGCCAGGCAAAGCTGGCAATTTAGACTTTACCCACTAGCACTGAGGAGTAGAGATTAGCTGCTGGGGAGGTGCTGTGTAACTGGGAGGGACACAGAAACGTCCAGGTCAGGACTGGCAGAGAATTGAAGCAGAATGAGTTGTTTATTGTGTCCCAATTCAACCCAGGGAAGATTTTCCTCGTGGCTAGATAGTGTCTGGGTGGCAATCTGGAGCTGGTGAGGAGGAGGCTGGCAGTGACCAGCGCAGCTCAAAGGCCCCACATCCCCCAGGTTCTTCTGGGGAAGACGTGTGGGCAGAAGCCTTCTTTGCAAGGGTGTCCACAGGCATCATCTGGGCTCCTGGGAGTGGGCTGCAAAACACCACCATCCTCTAGAGAGGAAAACAGGTTTCCAGCGCCAAGGGCTGATATGACCTCGAGGGCTCCAGGGGCATGGGAAGCGCTGGTACCGCTGTGTCTCCATGAAGGAAGGATAACATCCTGCTCTTGTTCCTGAGGGTGGGCAGTGAAACATGATGTCAAAGGTGTGCTGAAATTCACTGCTTTATAAATTGGGCTATTCACAAACTGGTATATTTAACAGAAGTGTGATAGAGTATTTCCATGTGGAACTGCAGGCTGGTGGCTGGTGATTTGCTATTACAAATTAAATAGTAGCAGCTACTCAGATAAGATTAACTACACAGAAATGGCCAGCAGCAACTCAGTGAAAGGGGGAAGAAAGAGAGGGAGTGAAAGCACAGGAAAAGAAAAGTAAGAAAAAACCAAAAACATTTGTGATTTGCCAGATGTGATTAACACTGCAAAGAATTTTAAAACTGGAAAGGTTCCTTTCAATATATGTGGGAGTAAAATACATATGACTGAATTCCTGTTACTGATTTCTCTCCCATTCTCCCTATTGGTGAAAAGATTTATTTGGGAGGAAAAGGGTATTTCTATCTTGTTTCTCTGTTTTTCTGCACCACTATCACTGTGTGCACGGGTGGTTTCCACGATGCTGTCAGGCACTTGGGCTCTCATCCAGCAAATACTTCAGCACATGTGTAACATCCCAGCCACCATAAGGTTATCCATGTGCTTAGATGACTTGGGGTCAGGATCTTAATTTCTCTGCAGCTCAGATGTGACTTCCACACAGTAAGGAGGAGATGCAGAGAGCCAGACAATTAGAAATTGTTTTTCTGAGACCACAGAGATCCTAGCAAGAGGGCTCAGGGGGTAATTTGCTACCTGAAATATTATTTCGGTCTGGGTGGAAAATTGGTAAATCAATTATTCTCCAGAAAGTGCTGCTTTCAAGAATTGCAAACAATCAGCAAATTCAGTCCAAATGATCTAGGCTAGGTTAGACCACACAAATACCAGAGTTTGAGAGGAGAGGGGTGGTCTGTGCTTCCCAGCCAAACAGGCCTCAAGGATGAGGGAGGGTGACCACCAGCAGGACAAGCAGCGGTGGTCCCTCCTGCCCACACAGGTCTTTGCTGAAGTGCCAGTGTAGATGAAGACCTTTATTTCCAAATGTCCTTGGCTTGTTCTAAAATGCCCTAAATGTTTTCTTTGATCCAAAGTGCATTTTTTTCCCTGCATGTTGCCACGTAATCAATCCTTGTTTAATCCAAATTACTTTTCCTTGTTTTCTTTCAGTTTGGCCCCTAGATAAGGACACACAACTCAAGTGCATCAATTAATGGAAAGCATCCACATTCAGCAGCAAAATCAGACTTCTGGCTGGTCCCTTAGGAGGCACTGACTGTGATTGCTAGATGATGGGATTTTTTTTTCCGGCTAAGAATATTTCATTTTTTTATCTAGTCTCTTAAGTTTTTGAGCTGGTCTCCTGGTGTTTCTGTGCCAGTGAGATGGGATTCCTACAAGGGTGATTTCAATATGGTACACTTGCTACTGCTCAGAGGCTAAGTGACTGTTGTGGTAGCCAACCTCAACTCCTCTCACTCTCCTGGCTGTGGTTTAGGGAAGAGCAGAGGCTTGAGGTCGTTCACACCAGGAGGAAAGGGATGAGGCCACCCTCTTGGGGGAGAGGTTTGTCACTGCAGGCTCCAGTGGTGCTATGACATCTGATCTCTGGGCCAGGAACTGGGTCCTGGCTCTTTTTGGCTGCTGGAGTAGATGTTGTCCTGGAAGATGTACAAGGTGGCCCGAAGTGAGTTTTGTCTTACTCATGGTTCAAGATGCTTTTCCCATCTAAAGTGAAGGTGAGGGAGTTTCCCAGAGTGGAGGTGAGGGCATTGCAAGGGAAATGCAGGAAAATAAGTCAAGAAAAGAGAGGATGTAGAGACACCACCATAGGGGAGGAGATGCAGGAGGGATGCAAAAGCCCCAACAGTGATCAGTTCCTATGAGGAAGCAGGTGCAAGCAAAACTTTTAAAAGAAGCTGTTGCATATCTCAGCAGTAAAAACAATCAGTGCAATACTGCCAAAGGATAGATGATGACATCCTTTAGGCTCAAATGCCAGAAAAGTTGTTGCAGACCAATTGATCCTTTCTACAGAATATGTCACAAAAAGGCAAATCACACTGCAAGAGCTTTTCCCACCCCTCAGCAGCAGCCATCAGAGGCCTTTGCTGGGACCAGGTCCTTGCTGCTGATGCTTACACCCTCACAGACTCTCCCTTCAGCCTGGGGGCTCTTCTCACCATTAGGAAGGGTGCTGGGGGCCTCCCCAAAGCCACTGGTGCACTACAGCAAACAAAAGTTACTGCTTTGGAAAGCAGAATCTTTCACCCTCCCTGGGAACAAGAATTAGTGGCAGTAAAGAGTCCTGACAGATATATGGAGAGTGTAGGATCTTCTTACAGTGCTGCATTCCTGGGAAACCATCTTCCACCTGATTTGACTCAAACAATAACTCTTTCACTGAGCCACCATCAGTGAACAGGGTGGGCTGAACCACTTTCTCTTCTTGTTTTTGTTTCAAAACCCCCTGTGCTAGTAGTGCCATGACAGCTGTGTCAAAACCAAAATGTCTTTTCCTGTGGGTTTTTTTCTATGTTGTTTTTCTACAAGAGCAAAAGTCAACATGACAAGTTTGCTGAGCCCTGTTTCTGTCTCTTTTTTATCTATGTAACCAATGCCAATGGAAACATTAGCCACTCTTTCAAACAGCAAGCTGCAGAGGCCAGCAAAACACATGTGGTTTGTTCTTTATATTTATTACATCAAAATCATGCCTACTTGCCTTTTCCCTTCCTTTTATTTTTAAAAACAGTAAAAAGTAGTGGATGTTTGAGGGAAGATTTCAAGATGAAAGACTTTCTAAGTGTTGTTTTGATAAGAGGAAAGCCAAGAGTAGATTCTCAGCTGCTTGCATGGATGTGGCTCCTTCCTGAGAGCGGGGATTGACGCCAGGGAAGATCTAGTCTTTTGGGTTCAAAGAGCAACCCATACAGAGTTTCTGCTCCCTGTGTGTCTTCCATGTAATGGGTAAACAAGTGTTATCTATTGTTAGCTCTGCAGAGACAAAAGAAGTGCAGGGGGAGAGCTGGATGGTGCCTACCTTGTAGTACTGCATTTGTGTGTAAGTTATTACATAGGTCCTGACACATGTGTGTTCTAGGTGTAGGTGTTTGAGGTACCTATGTGTGTGTTATGATACATACAGCACACTTTGCTGTAGTCAGTGAAGTTCTGGCAGACTGCCCATCCTCCTAGGATGAAGGAGCCAACCCCTGCTCCCTCGTACTGCCCTCCATGGGCCCCAGACTCGGAGGGGTGGGGGAAGTGGAGGTGCTCCCAAAAGCACGACAGAAACCTCTCCCCAGGAGGCATCGTGTTCTTGCAGCAAGAGGAGTGCCAGTGTATCCTGGTCCCTGATGGATGCAACGCATCTGTTTCTCAGCAGGCTTCAGATTTTAAATTGTAGAATGTTAAGGGTAGGAAGGAACCCCAAAGATCATCCAGTACTGGCTCACATTCAACCTTCTGTCGATGAGGACCCCCAGGTCCCTTTCTGTGGTGCTGCTTTCCAGCCTCTCATTCCCCAGTCTGTCTCTACATCCTTTCCACACCCCATCCCAGGTGCAAAATCCTCCACTTTCCCTTGCTGCACTTCAAGTTGGTGATCGTTCAATCCCCTTATTTCTCTTCTAATTTGCTCCTTTTGATGCAGCCCTGGATTCAGCTGGCTTTCTGGGCTGCCAGCTAAAACTAAACTTAGTAAACTTAACTAAAAAAAAAAACTTTAAAAAACCTTAAGCTTTCTAAACTAAACTAATCTAAACTACTCTAAGCTTTCTAGACTGCCAGCTCATGTTGAGTTCTTTATCAGCCATCACTCACAAGTCTTCCTCTGCATAAAATATCTGGTTTGTATTTTTCCTGCCAGTGTCCATGTCTCATTGCTTTGAGCTTAATTGGTTGATTGAAACTACAGAGGAAGCTGTTTTTATGTTGGGGATTTTATCATGGAAAAGTTAATTCAGGGAATATAGGTTTTTCTACCACTTCTTGCAGGATACTTCAGCTCTCTGAGGGACAGAGGCTGTTGCTTTCATTTCTGTATCTGTCTGCATGGTGTAAGTCTCTCTTGACTCTAGTCCTGTAAAGCTTTGATACTACACCAAGAAGTAGGGATTCAGGCAGCAATTCAGAAAATATCCCTGTGGAGGACCCACATCACTGAGGAGGTGCAGGAAAATTTCAGCCAAGCCTTAGGAACTGGGAACATCCAAACCTACACTGCCATTACAACATGTTCTTCAGAGTATTGGTCTCTTTTTTTTTTTCCCACTTAGTATCTTTCAGCTGGCTGAAAATTATGACCCTTTCAACATATAATTAGCACCCCCTTATAAACACTGTGCATGGTTTAAAAACTCCTCCAAGCTCTTGTACTGCAGCAGAAATATCCTGTAAAGGTGAGTGAAAGGACTATTTTTATGCTGGAAGATGAAGGTGCTCTGCATGCACACGTGTCTGCAGGGGTGGAGGACCAGATTTACACAGGAGCAGAGCAGGGACAGGTCCTTGAGGGTCTGTGAGAGCTGGGGTTCTTCAGCCTGGAGAAGAGAAGGATCTGGGGGGACTGCAGAGCAGCCTTCCAGCACACAAAGTGGTTTACAAAAAAGGTGGGGAGGGACTTTTTACAAGGGTATATTGTGGCAGGTCAAGGGGTAGTGGCTTCAAACTGAAAGAGTGCAGGCTGAGATTACACATTAGGAAGAAATTATTCTCTGTGAGGGTGGTGAGACACTGAAACAGGTTGCCCTGTGAAGAAGAAGTGGTGGGTGTCCCATTCCAGGAAGTGTTCAAGGCCAGGCTGGATGGGCTTTGGGCAACCTGATCTAGTGAAAAGTGTCCCTGCCCATGGCAGAGGGTTTGAAAGTAGGTGATCTTTAAGGTCCCTTTGAACCAGAACCATTCTATGATTCTATGATCCTGCCTGGCTGTCTCTGCCAGCTCTTTAGGGAATCAGCAAAATGGTTTTTTTGAATGTTTGGTGACCATCAAAATGCATGTGTTGTATCGTCCCCTTTTGTGAAAAGGCTTTTCTAAGAATTAAGAACCATTAAAATCTCTCAGGTGCATGCATTTTTGTCAGACCAATAGAAAGGAATGCACAACACAGTGTTGAGAAATATCTTTTTAAACTGCAAACCCAAATTTTATGTAGTATTGTACAAACATTGCCATTAAGTGAAAGAATACATCTGTAAGTTATGATAAAATTTTATTGGTGGGTGTTGACATGAAGTGTCAGCCTTCTATATTGGATTAATATGTGGGATTATGTGCAACACATGTAGTAATCAGTGGGTTTTTTAAATCCATCACATTATTCTTGTTTTGTTAAACAGTCACAGGTTCCCTAGCTAATTGTGAATGTTTTTTTATGGCATGAGTTTTAGACAGTGGGGGCTGCCTTATTCTATTGTAATAACTCTTTGAGCTCTCTTTGCTGCTTTGCACTGAGGCACAGGGGGCAGCTCAGGACCTCAGAGGGCTTTGCCCCCTCACACCAGCTGCCCAAGAAAGCTCCAATGCAGTGCTGGTGCTGGAGAGGTTGCTGGCAAACTCTGCAGGAGATGCCCTACTCACCAAATGCTGTGTAAACCACCGTGGGCTGTTGTTGACCCCAGGCTCACAGAATGATTAGAAGGGACCACTGAAGGTCATCTAGTTCAACTTCCCTGCTCAAGCAGGGCTCCCCAGAGCACGTTACTCAGGATTGTGTCCAAAAAGCTTTTGAAGAACTCCAGAGAAGGAGACTCCACAATCTTCCTGGGCAGCCTGTTGCAGTGCTCTGTCACCCTCAGAGTAAAGAAGCTTTTCCTCATGTTCAGGTGGAACATTCTATGCACCAGTTTCTGCCATTGCCTCTTGTCCTATCACCTGGCACCACTGGGAAGAGCCTGGCTGCATCCTTTTGATACCCTCCCTTCAGATACTGAGAGACATTGACAAGGTCCCCTCTCAGTCTTCCTTTCTTCAGGCTATACAGGCCCAGCTCCCCCAGCCATTGCTCAAAACTGAGGTGTTCCAGTCCCTTAATCATCTTTGTATCCCTTCACTGGACCCACTCCAGGAGTTCCATGCCTCTCTTGCACTGAGGAGCCCAGAACTGGACAGAGAACTCCAGATGTGGCCTCACTTGGGCTGAGTAGAGAGGCAGGATCACCTCACCTGACCTGCTGGCCACACTCTTCCTATCACCCCAGGATACTTTTGGCCTTCTTGGCCACAAGGGCACCCTGCTTGTTCATGGATATTTTATTGTCCACCAGGACCTTCTCTGCAGAGCTCCTTCCCAGCAGGTCAGCCCCATCCTGTACTGGTGGTCCCTGGGGTTCCTCCCCAGGTGCAGGATCTGCATTTGCCTTTGCTGAGTTTCAGATGGTTCTCTGTCCATCTCTCCAACCTGCCCAGGTCCTTCTGAAGGGCTGCACAGCCCTCTGGGGCATCAGCTGCTCCTCCCAGCTCTGTGCCATCAGTGAACTTGCTGAGGGAGGTGTCTGCCCCTTTGTCTGAGTTATTGATGGATAAGTCAGATGATACTGGACACAGTATTGGGCCTTGGGGAGCACCATGAGCTAGAGGCCTCCAACTAGACCTGTGTGGCTGACCACAACCTTCTGAAATCTGCTGCTCACACAGTTTTCTTTCCACCTCACTGTCCCCTCATCCAGACCTGATGAGCTCAGAAGCATTTTCTTGTTGCTGACACTTTGTCTTTCCTCCCTGCTTCTCACAGGTGAAAGTTTTTTCCTTCTCCAGCACCTTCTGTGTCCTACCCCTGGCGCATGCATGTGTTGTGGGGCTCTGGTAAGGTGGAGAGAGAGAAAAAAAGGAAATTTGGAGGAAGGAGTGGATTTTAGCTAGAGTTACAAGGAAATTTGAGACACTGGTGTTGTGTCTCTCTCCTTCCAGGAGAAGGCTGCACAGGTGAGTCAGAATCAGATGGAGGCATGCGCTGCTTTGTCCCCCTTCCCGTGACGTTTTGCTGGGAGCAGCTGGAGAGGCATGGCATGCAGGACACGGGGCTGAGCTGGCCAGGCAGCCCTGGGGCCAGCCCGCAGCCCTGCTGCTGCCCCTCATCGCCACTGCGGGACCACGGCTGCCTCGCCCGAACCCGGGCACAGCGTGGGTGACCAAGCATGTGTCACTGCGGCTATGAATAAAACTTCAGCTGCGTGTCATTTGGAAAGACCCTAATTTTAGCTAGCCAGCATGTCACCGAGGTGCCCCAGCACCCTCGGAGGGCAGCTCCTGTGCCTCTTTGCGTGGTCAAGCCAGGTGCACGATGTCTTATTTTCTGCCGGCGGCTGGGGATGCGGGAGGAGGATGAAGAGCGGGGGGTTCCCCGCAGGGCAGGGCTGAGGGCGAGCAGCCCCGGCCGGCCAGCTCCAGCCGGCCCGCGCTGTTTGGGCTGTCCGCGGTGGCTCCGGCGAGCGCGCAGTGTGACAGATGACCTATTGGAACAATTTGGGAGCCGGGCTGGCGTTGCCAGGACAACCAGCGCTGCCGGGCCATGTGACGGCCGCCTGACGTCAGCCGGGGGCCGAGCCTGCGGTCCGGCCGCGCCGCCGCCGCCGAGCGGGAGCCCGCTGGATGCTGGAGACATCCCCGCCGCCACCGCCACCGCCACCGCCGCTGCTGCTGCTGAATCCCAGGGGCTGCCAGAGCATGGACTATTAAAAACTTGCATTTCTGCGGTGTGAGGTAACCATTTGCTTTATGTTCTCAGCAGGTTTGGATTATTTTCCTTTAAAAAAAAAAATAGAATAGAAAGCGGCTTGTATCAGTGACTGATATTTTTTTTTTTTCACTTGTTTGTTTTGGCTGGAAGTTTGCCTTGATGAACAAGCCCAGCACTATCAGATAAATGCAAAGCAGCTTCCAGTTACTAATTCTGTGTGTAGACGGCAAAACGGAGTTAAATATAGATTAATGATCCATGAAAGGGGAATAAAATGATATCGCTCTCCTTTGACACTTTAGGAATATAAATGAACGTGAGTAATCCTAGGCTAATGTATTCGGGAGTTAAAAGAAATTATATTTAG
Organism: Urocynchramus pylzowi; assembly: GCA_013397555.1. Classification (NCBI taxonomy): domain Eukaryota; kingdom Metazoa; phylum Chordata; class Aves; order Passeriformes; family Fringillidae; genus Urocynchramus; species Urocynchramus pylzowi. The sequence continues at coordinate 317,618 of VZRH01000840.1, forward strand.
GCATTGTGGTTTTTATACCTCTGTTGGAATTTGTTGGTTTTTAATTCTGCCCGGTTCAGGCGAGTTTGTACCCAGTGTGTCCAGTGAGGGGGAAGCCAGCAGTCAATGCCGACAGGAACAGCTCAAAATCCAACTCTCGAAGTTGGAGCGTTTAAATCATCTTTGTTCACGCGGAGTCCCCGCACCCTGCGCGCTGCCCGGGCTCTCTGCCCCTCTCTGGGGCACGCGGCACTCTTGGCTGTAGAGTATTTACAGAGGAAAGAATCAAAACCTTCCTGAAAAATTATCTGAAATATGGCAAGAGAGCAGCGTTGTTGTAACACAGGCTTTTACCCTTTTTCTCACAAGCACACGCACAGGGTTTGTTTTCTCTCTCTCTCTCTCTCTTTTTTTTTTTTTTTTTTCTGTCGTGCATTGAGATCAGTTAGAAAAGCTAAAAAAAGAACTGCAGCATGAGCAGCATGATTTTTCAATCACCACAGTGATTGAAAAATGAAATGCTATTTAAGTCTTTTTGTAAAAACAAGAGGGAGTTTGTGTCTGTTTCTGTATTGCACTTACTCCGAGGTGGCTGTTGTGGGGAAGGATATCCCAGAGCTCCTGAAGTTTAGTGCCACAGGCTGAGTTTGTTTGTGTGGGAACATATAGATTTGTTTTAAGAACAGATTACAGCTGAAGCATCATGTGCGTTGTTTCCTGGAAAAGTATGTTAGATCTTTCTTATCTTCTCTAATTATATACTCCTGTTCCCTTCCTCCCAAAGTTCAAAGGGTTTATCGATAATGCTAATGATTCTCTAAAGCAGCTGCTGGTCTAAAACGATGTGGAGCTACAAAACAATTTAAAACAGAGCAGTAAAAGTTTTTTAAAAATCTATAAAAATTATTCTAATATTATCAAATGCAGCATAAGTAATTGTTTCAGAAAGAGAGCCAAGACAGACATTAAAACTGAAGGTACTTCTCTAAGGAAGTTATGGCTTAGTGCTCTGGATTTCACTGTATTTGGCATTCTTAGCAGAGAACAAGGATAAATGCTGAAACGTCTGAACTGTCTGAAACGTCTAAACCATTTCACTCGGTGTTATCTCATCAGTCCTTTCCAATTCAACTGGTGCCCTAAAACATCATTGCCGGGGGGGCTGAAATATTTCAGATCGTCTTCATTCAATTCTTCCCCTGGTGCCACCGCAGCAGTGCACGGGGAGTCTCGCCTGGCGGCTCACAGGTGAGCTTCACCCAGGCTGGCAGGAGCCTGGCAGCGCTGGAGGGGCTGGCAGCCCTGCTCAGCGTGCCGCGGGAGCCAGCGGGCTCTCGGCTGCTGCGGGGAGCTGGGTTTCAGCCCATGGCATTCACCCCCTCCATCCCCATGTGAGCTCCCAGACTGTAGAGGTGGGCTAGGAGGGGAGGACAGGGAGGGGCTTTATACAGCCCACCACCCTCTGAGGTCTGCTCGTTCACCAGCTGGTACTGCTGGGGTACGTCTGCAGAGGCGTGGAGCGTGGGGACTCCATGGATTTGGGCTGTGGCACCTGCCATCCAAGAGAAGTCATTCACTCTCACGTCTGCAGGGTTTGACTCCATGTGTTGCTGCCATCACCTCCCAGACTGGACTTGAGTGATAATGCTCAGTGTGGGCTGAGGCTTATGCTCATTCATTTCGGCTTGAATACAGTGTCCTGGAGCACTTGGTGCCTTGAAACCACCTGTAAGGGCAAAAATAATTGATGCAACTTTTGCTCAAGAGCTATTCATTAGAAATGTCTGAAAAATACCTTCCTCATCTCCAGATGGAATTAAGATATCTTTCTTTAGTGATACTGAGGTAGTCTTGGAAAGGCTCTAACTTGGCCTTAGAGTGAAGGATGGTAAACTGCTTCACATTTTAGCAGAAGGGTCCTGCACATGCTGTTGCAAGAGGTCTGGGAGGCAATGTTATAGGGGAAGCTGGTAGGTGCCACTGAGGTTGCACAGGGATGCGTCCTGCCTGGCAGAGTGACATCTCTGTCCCCTCTTGATGTGTCTCTGGGGGCTTTGGGCATCCCATCACCAGGCTCCACCCATTTTGCCCAGAGATGGGAATGAGTTGCAGGTATGAGGGCAGCTCACAGGCAGTGCCAGAGTTTGCAACTGGAGGTGACACAGATCCCTGCTCAGGAGGGAAGGGAATGGTGTGTGAGAGTCATCCTGGGGCTATGTGCCTCTGCTTGATGATTTCTTGCTCCTGTTGTCACTGGTCAGCTCTGTAGCAAACCCTTTGGACAAGCCCTCGGGTTTACCTTGGCAGCGTGTGAAGCTGCCAGGCAATGTAATGCTAAGCATCGTGCCATCTCTGAGCTGCCATGCTTCCACCCACCATGAGGAAAGAGCAAACAGACTGTAGGTTCCTTCCCACCACCAAGAGGAGAAGGTGGCTGCAGCCCATCCTTCACCTTCTGCCCAATGTCACAACTGACACTGCTTCCTTGGACTGGAAAACCTCTGGCATAAAGAGAAAAAATGTGAGATGCACATGGGCTTGGCAACACTCCACCTTCTTTTAAGGAGTCTAGACTGACCCTCCTACTTCCCATCAGCCTTCATGTCATTTGCAAATGTCACCCCCTTTGCACACACAGGAGGAAGGGATGATCTCTTCCTACAGTCTCCTTGTCCATGGCCAAGGGCAAGCAGACCAGCAATTCCCGAGGAACTGGAGCACTTCACCTTAGGAGAGAGCTTGGCTAAAGTCACGTCTGAGATCTCCTCAAGTCACTTCTCACACAACTGGATACAGCAGGGAAATCAAAACCAGATGTGAGCTGTTGATGCCTCTAGCCTCATAATAATAACACACTCAGTGTGCTCTACCTTGATCTGGTTGAGTTGATGGGCAATGACAATCTAAATTTAGGCCAGAATCATAGAAAAACCTAAAAACCCCCTGCAGTGCGGAACACCACTCCTTGAATTTTTTCAAACAGAATGCAATTTCTGATTGAAAAAATGTAAAGGTCCTAGCTACTGCTGAGGCAATATTCATGGGGGGAATAAAATCCTCTGTAGAGGGTGGCAGTTGTCAGTGGGAACTGATGCTTCAGTATGGAGTTTCAGGATCTTAAATTACTTATTGCAGAAGTTGGTTCCCACTCTGCTAAAAATCATTACATTGTGCTAATTTAATGTCTGCATCAACATTAGGAACTGCTGGTTTAAATGATAGCTGATCTGCAGTAGAGATTTGGCATTTTAACCTACAGTTGTTTTCCCAATTAAACACAGATGCCACGTGTAGGGTACTCTGAATGCAAAATAAAAGTTGACCTGGCTGTTGGTTCCAAGCTAAAGCAACAAAAATCCTAACTCTGGAATGTTTTTGGTAGTCATATTTTAGAAATAATCTTCTATGGTGAGCCAAAATCTGTACAGACAGCTATAGTCAGATAACAGTTTTGAAAAATAGACTATGTTTTGGCTGTACTGTTGCTGCTGTTAAATTTGTCTTCTTAAATAGCAGGGAGTATGAGTTGAGGGTTGAGAAACAGTAATTTTGTAATTATTTTATATGGATTGAATTATTCTGTCATCAAATTTGCATTTCAGACAGCATTACAGTATGAAAATATAATTAGAAACTGTAATTCAGGAATTGCTGAATGTGATATTTCCCAGAGGGAGCACTGTGAAGAAGCTGCCCTTACTACAACTTTAGCAAATGTTGAAATCCTATAGGTGGAAAATGTGAAGGCTGAGTTGTAAAGTTCCTCTCCCTTCTGTGGTCTTCACATACTGTCAACTTTCTGCTTAACTTCATTTTTTCGTAAGATTCATTTCCACAGAATCCTATAATCATTACAAGCTGAAGGGCTCAGATCCTGTTCTGCTGAATTTCAGACTGGCTGTGCTGATAGCTGCTGAATTGCTTTCAGCCACAGAATGACACTGAGATAATGTAAGGATCTGATTTACACACAGAGAAGCCAAGAAGCTTGTCGTTTGGTCTGAAATGCCGGTTTCAATCTGCCCAGCATTGAAATTCCCAGCCACTCCTCCTTTCACAGGAGATAGCTGAGGATGGGTCTTGGTTTAGCTCTGTTTATCTTCTTTTGTAGCTCACTATTTTTTGCAGTACGTGTTCACAGTGTTGTGCAAAGTTTTAGCTGTATAAAACCCACTGATGTCAATCCTTATGTTTTTTATTCTTGTGATAATTTATGGCTTATCATAGATATACTAGCTGGAAACAAACACATCTTGTGTTTTTTAGCTGGGCTTGTGTTGATAAATCCCATGTGCTTTTGTTTGAGATGTGCACTTTTTAGGAGAGCATCTCCATGGCCAACTTTTCCCACCACCTTGCTGGGGCATTGGTCAGGTCCTTATGTGAAACCAAGCCTGAGATGCACAAAGCAAGGATGGCACTGGGAGGAGACAGAAGCTGAGTGTGGGGCATGCTTGATGCTTTGATGTCCCCATACATCTGCCACAGTCCTGCTGAGTGACAGTCACGGTGCTACTGCAGAGGAAATGTCAGGACAGGAAAAGGAGAAGTGTGGACCTGTGACCCCAAGGACAGCATGGATACATGGTTCCTAGTGACCCAGGGATGCTGTCACCCCCAGAGTGCTCTGAGGATCAAAACCTTTTCCCATGGCTGCCCGGGGCTGCCTTCCTGCACCCACCTGCACCCAGCCCTGTCACTCTGCCTGGCTGCTGGGGAAGATGCCTGTCCCATCGCTCACGTTTGGGGTGATGCACATCCTGCCACCCGTGTCTGGTATTTGCAATACGAGCAGAGGACAGGAGCTTCAGGGTGTCACTGCAGATGACCATTTCTGTAAGGGAGAGTGCAGTAAGCCAGGTTGGCTTTTTAGGGACAAGTGGCCTTGCTTGAGATGCAAGTACTGGTTTACAGGTGGAACGTGAGCAGTTCCTGAACATCACAACTGCATTTTTGCACATTTACTTAGGAACTGCAAAGGAGCAGGAGGCAGCATTTCAACTGACTGTGTCTGCACATGGGAGCTGAAAGGCTTTGAGACAGGTTTATACCTGCCACATGTCACAAAGCCTCTTAGCTGTGTGCTGAATTTCATTGTCAAGAGAATGGGCTTTGGGAGCAGCCACAGGGGCACGGTGGACCAGCAGGGATGGGACGAGGGGGGAATGAGAGCCCTTGACTGAGTGTGTGCTGGCAGGATGTGTCCAGGGCAGGCTGATGTTCCTGCACTGCTGCATCTGCCCATGCAGGGAGCTCTGGCAGTGCTGCCTCATGTCCCTGGGCATCTGCAGAACAGGCCAGAAAAGACTTTTTGCTCCATGAAACAGCGCTGTCTGAAGGAGCTGGGAGAGTGAAATACTCTGCCAGTGTTAGCAATGATGCAGTGATGTTGTTTAGCTGCCATGTGATGTAGCTGTGGCTAACAAGGCTGCTCTCTCTTCTGGGCACTGGGTTAAAAGTAGGGCTGCAGGAAGACTGCACAGTCAACCCTTGTGCAGTGCCTGCTACTTGACAGCAATGGTTTCATGCTTGTTCTACTATTATAAATAGAAGAGATCAGCTTTTGGAGACATCCAACATTACTTGTAGAGAGGTTTTATTAGACAAGCAGATCTGGTGGTTTACAGGCTAGCACCCAAGAGAAGACAAGCTAGAGCTGAAGAAGGTCAAAGTTGGCTTCTTTCCTTAGCAAATTCCCTCGCTCCTAGAGCAGCAAGATTTCCTGATTTGCCTCATGCGATCTTTCTGCATCTCCTCCAGGACTGCAAAACCACAATGGATCCAGCACACATGAAGTGTCTAATGTCAGCTGAATAACACTCAAAGAGACTTCATGAAGCAATTCAGCCCTGAGAACCTTTAGCTCTAAAGAAAGTATTCTGCTCACGTTGTGCTCGCAAATCCAAGGGGGACGCGAGCACAAAGCTGTTGATTATTTCCACAACTGCTATGTGCTTCCTATCACAACAGTATTCTTTTGTGCAGAATGGCAGCAAGATTGCAGAGTCCTCTTTAGCTTAACCATCTTCACAAGCCCAGGGCCAATTAGAGCAATTATATCTCAGCAGAAGCACTGTCTGTTGTCCTCTGGACCTGTCTGTCAAGCATCCTATTCATCGCTGTTTATCATGTATGAGGCTGTTCATGTACAGTTGTTCTGCCCCTGCTGAAACAGTCCCAGCAGAAGGGTAGCCTGCATTTTTATTTCACAGGCTGATGTGGAAGGGAAGAGTGCAAAATTACAGCTGGCCAAGGATATATCTTTCAGTCTAACCATGATCTCCTCTCACTTGAGTATTATTGCTGGTTTGACACAGAACACAGCTTTCATGTTCAACTATTTCACTTCACCCTTCATTTTCAATTACTTTACTGCTAAAAATTGAGAACATTATCGGAATTCACAGTTCTTCCTTGCCATGTTCAAGGGTTTCCTTAATCAAAATCCCCAACGTGAATTGCAAGGCATGTAATGTTAGATGGCACGTGATATTAAACCACTTACAGCTCTGATGTCTGTGTAGAGTCTCTGGTCTCTGAGTTACTGAAGTAGTGGGAACTGCTAGCTGGGTAGTGGGAACTTCTGCAGAAAGACCATTTGTGTTTTGCTTTGACTCTCCTGACAGGGCCTGGTGAAGGAGCTGAGTGACTCCTGCCAAGGAAGTCCCCCTTGTCACCACTCAGGTAAAAGCTAAAAAGCAGAACTCAGTGAAAGGCAGAAGTGCTGGGACTTGGGAAGGTCAGGGGCAATGCAAAGAGGAACTCTTTCTGAACAAAAAAAAGATATTTATTTTCTCATACTGCTCTTGGAAAGGAAAATCCAGGGAGCAGTGTTTAGAGTCATCTTTATGAAACAAAGAGAGTTCTTTCTGACAATTCAGAAATGAGATTACCTGTGAGAGAGCATCCCCTGTCCCTGCTGCTAGCTCCCTGGGGTCCATGGGATGCCTGGCCAACATGCACAGCAGCACTTGGGCTGTATAGGATTGCTTTAGGAACTGAAAACATGAGCTCAGACTTTGGTTGTTCTTCCTGCAGTATCATCAGGGCAGTGGGTCCCCCACATTTGTTTCCTATTTTGCCTCTCTTCTGGTAGGTATTAGCCCAGGAGGGCTGCTTTTGTCAGGAGGGCCTGCAGGGCCATCTGCAGTAGTGGCCCAGGTGTCACCTGTGCCTTCCCTTGGCACAGGATGCTGCAGGCAGGAGAGCTATGCCAGCCCTGACCAGGGCTGCAGGGAGACCTGGCCAATTTGGCCGCACCAGTGGCAAGAAAAAGTGACAGCTGCTGAAACAGCAGTATAAGATGCTCCATGGGTGTCTTGGTGAATTTGTTAAAGATGAGTTTATACTGCTTAACTGGATCTGCAGCCTTGGCAGATTCCTTTTCTTGCATGATGGCGTTTTTGCTGAGAACCTGGGGCAGGGTTCTCTGCTGCTGTGCAGAGTCAGACCCCTCCACTCACCACGGACACATAATGTTTGTGATCTTCAATTAGAAAAATGCAATTCTTTCCGAGATGGCAAAAGGTGACAGAAGCACTAGCAGGGTGACTGCTTGCCTGACTTTTACTCTTTTTGTTAGACACTGGGACCCTTGCAGAAACCCCTGCCTCAGTTCAAGGAATCTGATTAGAAACTGAAGAGTATTTCACTGTTAGTTCACCATGTGCCAGTTATTAGTAGGCTGTGGTGTTGCTCCAAGAGCCTGTAGTAAGACACACCCTTCCTGCTGCCCTGCCCACCATGCTTGCAGATGGCACTCCAAACAGGGTGTTGGGGAGACAGCTGGGAGAGAAGGAGTTAAAACAAGCCACAATTACCAGTCTGAGACATTCTCAAAAATAGCAGCTTTTCTTTTGTTTGCTGAATTCCCCATGCTTTTACAGTGCTATTCTCATTATTCATTTCTTTCCCAAAATAACATTCTTAAGCAGAGTAGTGACTTGAGTGGGGAGGAGAGGGGATCTGCGGGCCGGGTGGGACAGCTGCATGCTCCTGTGTCTGCAGTGAGGGGTATTTCAGTATTTCAGGCAATTTTCCTTCCTCTCTGCAAGCCCAGTAATTCCTTCCTGACAGCCCTTGCTTCCCAGGGGCAAGTGTTGGGCAGTGTGCTCGTGCTGTCCACTGTTCTTATAGCCCAGCTTGAAAAGGAGCATCTCTTGCTGGTGGATGCTCCTTTGAAGAAGAAGGAAAGGAGGATGCTTTTGGAAAAATAAGCCCAAAGGAGCCTGGCTCCAGGACTAGTGGTGCAGGCAGATCCCACTGAGCTGGGATGCAGTTTCAGCCCTCAAAGCACCTTGTGTGTCCCATCCTTGAATGCTGGCCCAGGAAAGCAGCTGCTCTGGAGGGGCTCCCTGACAGCACCCACCAGGGCTGGCCAGGGATCCTGCTCTCTTATCCCTCACAGTCAGGCATGCAGCCAAACACAAACAAGGTGAGCTCCAGAAACAGGTGCCTGCAGCCTTCCCCTGGGGCTACAGGGAGGGATGGTAGAAAAGAAGCCCTGAGAGGAATTAAAAATTAAGTGCTCGTGGCAGTGGCTTCCTGTCACCACATCTCAGCAGTTCACCTTCACAGTGGCTGGCTGGCTGCCCAAGCACTGAGCAGGAGCAGAGAGAGGAGCATCCCATTCTCACTGCCTTTGCTGGAGATCAGCCAGCTCTCCTGTGGCCCTGTGGGAGGATGAGGAGGAGCTGCTTCACTGCTGCATGCACACAGAACTGACCAGAACAAGCAACATGTGCCTCTTTGTGGAAATCCCCTGAGTGCTTCTGAAAGGCATCACGCCCGGAGGTGGCCAGAGCCAGATGAGTCACAAGCCTCTTGAGCAGGTGCAGCTGTCCAAGTGTGGGGTGCTGAGAAGCTGAACTGGCCACACCACAGCCCTCCCTGTGGTCTGGAGTCTGCAATAACCCCAGCAGCAGGTGTGCCTAGTGTAGGTGGAGGCTGAGCCCACAAAGACTGGCATTTGGGCTGCAAGGGTCAAGCCAACCAAGGCTGGTATTTGGAGGTAGAAGGGCTGAGCTGCATGGGGACATTTGGCCCTCCTTGGCATCCATTTCAGCTCCTCAGTGTGCACATGCCCTGAAACCCCTTCAGAGCCCCAGCAAATTCATCACTGAGCCCAAGGCCCATTGCAGAACATGTCCCAGATAATTTGAAGTTTGGGTCTAGTTCATAATCTCCTCTTAACATCCACACTAGGTAAGCATTTGCTTCCCCCAAGCCTTGATATTTCTTGTTTTGACACCAACATTCAAGTAGGTGACAAGCTATCCAGTTTCCTGAGGTAATGGCTGTGTCTGTACTATGGCCACTGGCTGTGCCCATAATAAATGAAATAGGGGCACCCCCAGCACCAGAGCTCAGTAGTCAGAATCGCTCTCTGCAGAGCAGTCCTTATCCCAGTCTAGCAGTCCTTATCCCATCAGTTCCTGAGTTATTTCCATCTTCCCAGCCTGTGCCACTGGGCCCGTTCCAGGGGGCAGATGGCACACAGTCACTTTTCAGGAGAGTGCAGAATTCCATAGCACAGACAAGGGAACTTCTGTGCCAGTTGACCCCCATGCTGGGTGCACCCACATGCATTTGCTTCATTATCACAGGTGATGGGGTAAATGTCATCATGCATAACTGGGTGAGAATCCTTGTGGGGGGGAAAGGAGCCTTAAAAATAGAAGAGTGTTTTTTCTGAAGCCTAGGTCTAGGTAGAGTTCATGTGCTGCAGGCTCTCGCCAGGGCCAGGAAATCAGCCCATTGGAGCATGACAAAAAGGCTGGCAACTCCAGTCTGTCAAAAAAAGCAGTGGGGTTCTAATAGGACCAAAGTGAAGGAAATGAGGAACATGATAGAAAAAGAATAAAGAGAAGGCTCTGGTCCATAGAGCACCAGGCTCTTTACTCCTCTGTTTGTACAGAGGAACGTTATCATGTACACTGCTGACCTGACTCTTTACAGAGTGTGGGTTTGATGCTGATTTAATGTTGTTTCTGAGTACATACTCTTTCCCCTGTGAGGCTCAGTTTTAATCATTTTCTGGTTTACAGTCAGTTTATTTTTAAGATGGGAAAAATGCATGGGTCAATATCCACTGCTGTTCTACCGTTTCTCCAGAATAAGTAAATTGTTGTTATCTGTATCGGCCTTCTCAGCGAGAGACCAACACGTTCCACTTTTTTAATGCTGTCTCATGCCTAAAATATGTTTTCCAAATCCTCCTCTGCCTGAAGTAAGCACTGTGCACTGCACAATGCACCCTCCAGCTCCCTGGGGACTGCTCAGCCCCACATACAGCACTGCCTTTGCCACACAGCACTGTCAGGAATTTCACATTTCACTCTGCAAATAGAGAAGTGATGTCCAGGTGCTGTCCTTGTAAAACTTCAGGGTTGAAAGAGGTCAAAAACAAAGGACACTTCTGAAGCAGTTTTCTCCCCGTACTTCTAGTTTTGTTGAATTCAACCTTTATGTTTTTGACCCTGGAGCATAATGGCAGTAGGGGTTGAGAGAGCCAGGGGAGCCTGTCTCTTTGCCTGTCTCTTTGCCTGTGGCTCTTCAGGCAGGTTTGACTATTTTAATTACTTCCTCTGTAAGACATGGAGTGTCTTCCACTTTCCCTGAATTTCCCAGTCATGTCTTCTCACAGATCACTTAGTGCTACATGGAAGCCATCATATGGAGCTCTGTTATTTGCAGATTTACGTCAAAGTCCTGCAAAGCATGAGGATACTGGCTGAAAACTTTTGAACAGTTTAGTTTTTGGGGTTTAGTAAAGCAGGACTTNTTTGCCTGTGGCTCTTCAGGCAGGTTTGACTATTTTAATTACTTCCTCTGTAAGACATGGAGTGTCTTCCACTTTCCCTGAATTTCCCAGTCATGTCTGCTCACAGATCACTTAGTGCTACATGGAAGCCATCATATGGAGCTCTGTTGTTATTTGCAGATTTACATCAAAGTCCTGCAAAGCATGAGGATACTGGCTGAAAACTTTTGAACAGTGGGGTTTAGTAAAGCAGGACTTGGGCATGACTGTGTGAAAACATAAAGTTTTCCCTTTTCAGTTGCAAACAGGTGTTGCAATGCTTGTATTGCTCCGAATAATACAGGGGATTTGGGAAGACTAGCATTAAGACAGTTTTTCAGAGTCATTGAATATGTTTTAATCCTTATTAGCCTTGAGCAATTGGCTCCCAGTGAACTCACGGAAGGAGAGGTATAATTAAAGATCTGTCTTGCATGGCCTGCTGTACATTTATAGCTCTGCAACTGCTCTCAGTAGTGAAACAGAAATATGTCTTTCAAAGGAAAGCTCAACAACAGGAAATATCTCTTTCAGAAATATGAACACAAGTGTTTCTTCCAAGAATCATCAGATAAAAGCAAAAACATTCTTAAATTTCTAGTTCCACTAAGCACCTGGCTCTAATCTACAGTTCCTTGACTTTGTTCATTTTTTAACCCAAATGGGATCCTATTTTAAGGCATTGTTATTTCATCTAATAATAAAAGTCTATTCAACCATTTGTGTGTTTCATCGGTGTTTGCATTTCTTGTTCCGTACCGTATTTTGCATTTTCCTTCAATTTTTCCACTGAAGAATTAGTGTTGTCCAAATTGGTGCCGCTCAACTGGACATAACTCCCTGTTCCTTGCTATTTGAAGTTGGTTACCTAATTCTGCTGGTGGGTAATTTTGATAAAGATTTCACAGAGTGCTAAGTTTGTCTGCACAGATGATAGAATGACAGGTTTTTCTCCCAGCCATTGCAGAGGTTTATGATTGCTGCTTCTCGGGTGTCTGGCACAAATGGAACTGGCACCGTTGTGGGACGTGCTTATTATTCAGGCATTAGCCTTGAAAAACCCTGGATTATTGCATGGTTTGTCATGTCTGCTTAAGCACACTATTCCTGAAGCTGCTCCTCCTCCAATCAATTAGAAACTCCATTAAATTGGATAAACATATTAAGAAAAGTAAGAGATTTACTCAAGGAATCTTTATTGCCTTTCATTATAAACTACTGAATCTAATATACAAAGAAGATTGCTTTAATTATAAGTGGACAAAAGAAAGATCTGCTCTATACTCCCACTAGGCTACTATCAGCAACATGCACCTTCTTCATCTAATGTAGTCATGACAAGTAATTAGGTTTGGTAGCTCTCCTGGGAGCAGCAGTTTACTGTATTACACAGCCCCCAAGAGACAATGACTGGTGGATTGTCTCAGGTGGATTTGTTAGGTTTTGTGGTATCTGCTCTCAGCTGTTTTTTCTTGCCCTGAGGAAGCTCATGACACAGCCATAATGTGGGCAGAGGGTTCAGATGATGAGCTGTTGATCTCCCCAGCTCATCTCCAGCCAGTTTCACTGCAGTCAGTGCTGCCCTCTGGAAGCTCAGCAGATGGCAGAGAACTCTGGTGACCCCCTGTGCTTGCAGACACATGCATGGCTGGTTTGTGTTGAGCAGAGTGAAGTGCCTTGGTGCCATTCACTGTTTTGTACTTTATTACTATTTCAAATTCTGAGCAAACAATTTTCAGAGGAGAAGAAAGGAGAGGTCAGTGCAAGGTGGTGTCCTAGAGCAAGAGCTCCCTGCTGCCTGTGTTCTTCCCTGTTAGGTGGACATTTGATAACTGAGTGAAAGTCTGATAAGCAGAGGAATTCCTGCATATCTGTCATGGTGTGGCTTGGGAGGGAGCATGAGGCAGCATGGTGCCTTCCCACTGTCACAACCGAGACAGTGCTGGGCATGCCTCGAGGCAGAAGGATGGCTGGCAGGAGGTTTGGGTGCCTACAGCCTCTGAGCCCAGGTAGGCTCAAGAAGTGCCTGATGAGAGTCTGTTCTGTGCCATCCTCCTGCGAATCTCTGCCAACCCAGGAAACTTGAAAACTGACCCCAGCTAGTCCAGGAGCACATGACCAGCTGATAAAAAAGTCATACAGACAAAAAAATCCTTTCGTCCCTCTTTCTGTGCCTCTGTTCAGTCAACACTGTAGTGCAGCTGTCACCCAGTAATTTTAGTGAAGTCATCAGAACTCTTCAGAAGAAAAGAATGGTATTAATAAATTATTGTATTCCTTAGAGGAGACAAAAGGATTACAATAAGAGGTGAAATTTTGTAGAAAGCTTGAATTGCTCAATACTGAGTCAAGACCAGGCACGTCTGTAATTTACTTTCGAAGAAAATGCAAAACTTACTATTTCATAATTTGGACAACAGCCTGATAATCCTCTTGACTCCAAGGTTAAGCCCAACCAGCTGTGAATTTTATTGAGGTTACTTGTAAATCTTAATTTCAGTTAAATTTTTTGCAATAATGTATTGCTGCTCTCAGTGGTGTCTAATGCTTGAAGTGACAGAGCTGGCCAGCTTTCCTGACCTGTCTGTTGCATCCTGGCACTTGTTCCTCTGCTTGCCTAAACCTCCCCTCAAATTCCTGCCACTCCCCATCCCTGCCATGTGGTGGGGGGTGATTACATAGTGCAGAGGAAGATAAAGTTATCCCAAACTTGTTCACTTAGCATCACTGCCTTTGGCTCTCCTCAGGATGGTCCTCTGTGCCAGAAAACCTGCCCGCTGTAAGAAGCATGCTTGTTTTTTTGGATGCTGTTTCCCTTCCAGAAGTCAGGACAGTAAGGGCCCTCCTGACTCACCCAGTCCACTGCAGGTATCCATGTCATATAGACCCTATTTGTAAAGTTTTAAAATTGCATTTTCCCATGACTTTGGCTCTTTGTCTTGTGATCTTTGAAGAAGGCTGTTCCACAGACTTTGCTGCTCTAGTGGTTTGAGATTTGCTTCTCATTCCCAGCCAAAATTTATTATGGCTAGTTTATACCCATTTGTTCTTTTGCCAGCATTGTCCTTCAGTTTAAACAGCTTTTCTTCTTCCCTGGTATTTACCCCCTCTGATGTATTTATAGACTTCAACCATATCCCCTCTTGGCCTTTCTTTAGCAAGGCTAAACATCCAAGTGCCTCTGGTCTCCTCTGAGAGCACAGGCTTTCCATTCCCTTATTTGGCTTAACAGCCCTGCTCTGCAGCCACTGCAGGCCAAAATCCCTTTTCCTCGGCGTGTTTTCCTGGCCATGTACTACATTAATCCAGGTGAGCCCTCATATTTCCAAAACCTGCTCATTAAGAGCATTGGTTTTTCACTCTCCCTGAACTCAACAGATTCATCTCAGCATGTTCATTAGAAAGCATCTCTTGTGTCCTGCAGGACACATCATATTGGTATTTTCCTATTATCTCATGGCTATATAAGTCTTCCAGCTCTTCCTCCTGCTCCATCATTTCTAGTTAAGAACATCAATTCTTTCCACTTGTCTCTCACGTGCTGCATTTTGCATTAAGGAATTTCATCCCTTTGCACTCTTCCAGTGCTAAGATTGTCCCATTCTTCTGGTGGGGTAGTCTGGTGTCCACTGATGGTGCCTGTCACCTTGGTGTCATCAGTAACTGCACTGCTTTGAGAATATGCATCCTGGTTATTAATGAAAATGTACAACTGCATCCATCCTGAGACTCAGCTTGGAAGAACCCTACTGTAACCACCTTCCACCTGAGATTTCTCCTCTGATTTCAATTCATGATCCTGAAAGAGGAAACATCTGCCTTACTCTGTCCAGCACATCCCCAGAGGAATGATTTGCTTTGATTTTACCCAAGTGGTTTTGAATTAGCCTTTCTATATACATCCGTGTATCTATTAGGAATGAACACTTATGTACTGGTTGGAAAGCCAGTGCAGGCAGACTTCCTACAGAGTTTCCATATAAGGTCAGTTCTGCCAAGAAACTTCAGTTTTAACCTCTGACATTTCTACAGCTTCAGTCTGAGATCTCTCTTCAGCAGCACTTGCCAACTGTGGTGCTCACATTGGGGTGTTAGCAGATGTGTTTTGCTCTGCTTCAGTCTCCCAGTGGGTTACAAAGCCAAATTCGTGATTCAAATGACTACAGTTATTTTTCAGACTTAGTACACTTTTTTTTTAATGGGAATTTGGAATGGGGTGAAAATTCTGAAGTGTTCTGGCAAGTGTCCCTCATATGTTGGCCTGCAGAGGAAGAGCAAAAATGATATTTGTACCCTTTACATTCAAAATATATGAGACCATAAATATCTTGTAGTCCTAAAACATTCCTGCTTGTTCTTCAATTAAGACTGTGAGATTTCTCCCTGAACATCTCCCTGTGAAGTCTGACAAAATATGATTGTCCTCTTCTTTGGGCCAAAGGGCTTAGAAACTGTTGGAGGAGTTGGTGGTGACATCTCACAGACCAAATAACACAGCTACTTCTCTTTTGGGCTCAAATAGACCAACAGAGGAGAAATTACAGAATATTTATCTGCCCTTCTGATGACAGGAAAATCAGTCCTTGTCTTCTTTGCCATGAGTAGTTCAGGTTTCGTATATCTCTCAATGTTATCAGCTACTTCTTCTGAATATGTTGTACAAATGAGAACTGAATGAACTGAATGGGAACTAGTTCCTTTAAAAAGAAGAAAAAGAACAGGAAGGGCCCTTCAGAAATAACAAGTCAGTCTAGTTAAGTTTGTTCCCTGATTATAATTTTACTTTTTTGTATGAACATTAGAGCATTCTCTGATCTGATCAATAAGCTTTTACCTTTTCATATTGTGGGCTGGCTGAAAAGCCTTTGCCTAGTGCCTACATCTGAGATGTTTTAAAACCAAAGACCAGATACTCCTGTGACACTCCAGACTTCATCTTACTTGTTTGGTGGACCAGTTATCCTGGATGCTGCTCAAAGAATAATTGATTTGAGGATTTGTCAGCTGAGCAATCAGAAAAGTCTATATTTTGTCATGGGGTTTCATTTTCTAGCTATTTTTGCTAAAATCAAGGAACTTCACATCAAGAAGGAATTATATAACTCAATCTGACACTCCATGTTGAGCACACTGAGACTGTGGTCTGCTGAAGCAATTTTGTGAAACTAGACTCCCATATTTCTCTTTCTGGCAACCATAAATTTGGAATTTGCTCACTCACTCTCTAGATTCCATTTAGAGATGGTATTGACTGGATTTCTATAGCTTGTATAGAGACAGTGAAATTTAGATTTCTGAATCTGGAGTTTTCTGTAGGTAAGTAATGTGGAGAGTTTGATATTAAAACAATCCCCTCCTGAGCTGTTGTCCAAGGATGTATCTTGTTAAAGGTTGATTCTAGATTCAAAGCACTCAGTGTGTGCCTGCACACATTCTCTGAGCCAGTCCAGCCCCCTTGCTCTGTTCAGGCAGACCTGGGGGCCGTGGCTGTGAGTGCCCAGCAGTGAATCCCTTCCACCAAGGAAGCTCCCTGCTGATCTGAACCCTCAGAGGGAACACTTTTACTGGTCCCTGCCTCTCCTGTCAGTACAGGGCACAGACTGAGGATGAGCAGAGCTGGACAGCTGGGTCCCCAGCACATGCAGAGCTCATGGTGTCAGTCAGAGAAGTCGCTGGGGGCTGCAGCCCCCGTGCCACCCCACGGGCTAGTGCGGAGTCACAGTGTGCAGCCAGGTGCCTGGAACCAAATTTCTCCCCCCTTTCTTCCCTTCCCATGGCATCATCACTAGCTGAGGAACTTGAATGTAGGAAGCATCCAAACCAGAAGCACTGGCAGGGGAGTGTGCCAGTCTGCAGCTGCTTAGCATCTCAAAAGGAAGACTGAATTCCTTGTATCTGACGGTCGAGATGCAGGCAGTCACTTTATTGACAGAATTAGTTCATATTCCACTCCATCATGTGTACAGATAATGCACTGTGGGATTAAGCTACTGTAGCAATAAATTTCCTAACCTAATTTTAAAAGATAAAAGCTCGATTGAAGTGAGGCTTCATGGCACACTCCACTCCATTCAGTTTCCAGTCCTTCAGAAGAGCAGGCAAGAACGCCCTCCCTCAGGTTGCTGCTCTGTGTCTCTGACCTCCTCCTACAAAAGCAAATTTTACAGGGAAGGAAATAGAGCAGCACTAAATCTCCCCTCCCTCTGGCTACCAGCATCTGCTGTCACTCTTTGCAGCTCACGTGAAAAGTCATATGGAGCCGGGCTCTGAGAAGCCCTTCAAGTAAAATAGGGAATGCTGTCTGGCCCCAGAAGACCTGCCTCCCCTTGTCTGCTTCCTCCACTCTTCTGCAGCAGTTCCTGACCACCCCACTCTTCCAAGGAGTTTCAGATAGCCACAAGCACTGCCAGTCCACTGCACCTTTGATCTGGAAACAGGAGTGGCTTCTGAGTACTGGTGGCACAGGAGATGCTGATTCCCACTGGCTATTGCAGCTCAGCAGCAGAAGGAGGAGGGAGAGAGCAGCCTGTGGCACAGTGATGCTGGGTAGACATCTCAGTTCATGTTTTGGACTCAGGGAGGGCTGAATGCATTGGGCATTGCACGAGGTCTGATGATGTCTGGGGGTGCTCAATACCCACAGGCCTCCTGTGGCAGCAGCCGAGGGACAGATATTGCAGCCAGTAAGAGATGGAAACTCCAAGAGCTGAGCATTTTAGGCTGGATGGCAGCTTACACCTCAGCAGTGCAACTGCTGAGCTTGTCCATCTCTGCAGCCCCAGAGATGGGAATGGCTCTGCTGCAGTGAGGTCAAGCCCCAGGGAACGAGGTGGCTGCATGTGCACGGAGCAGCTGTGCAGAGAGGCAGTCAGGTGCCCCTCAAGGCATCACAAGTCAGAATCAGTGAATAGTTGAGGTTGGGAAGGACCCTTAAAGGTCATCTAGTCCAACCCCCAAGTCTTAACAGGTCATTGATTTCCATTCATGATTGAGCTGCCTTACACTGCTAGTGAGACCAGAGTTTCTTGGAATTTCACGGAATTAAATTTTCATCTGGCCATGCTGCAAGGATGGTATTGTTAGAAACCACAGGCATGAAGCCCATGTAATGCTGGTGGCAGTAGCTTTATTTCTCTTGGCCATGCTAGAGGAGTTCTCAAGCTCCACCAGACTTCTCTGAGAAATTGGTTGTCTTCACATTTGAAAAGGCAGCATTTACATTGCAGGCTCCAGCAATGTGCTTGATATGTGCTAGTTTAATATAATTTTAAGCCGTTGATCAGGACAAAAAGGAATCCCTGGGTTGGTGTGTTGTCTTCCTTTATGAAGGCCAAAATGTTTGGTGCTCCAAACAGTGTGCTAAAAGCATCTGCAATAGGGAAACAGTGGCATCTTGTTCGCTTGGAAACTCCTGGGAAAAAGTATTCATGGCTTCTGTAGTAACAAAATGCAAATAAATTAGTACTGTCGTGCTGTTTGAGTTCTTAAAGTGCAGTTCAAAAGGAAAGTCACACCAAAAAAATGTAACATTTTCAGGTACTCATACTCTGCCCATAATTATTGCCTGCATAGAAGACTGCTACAACCTATTTACTTGCACCAGCTTCACAGCTGGCCTCCAGCCAGCAGCTGAGGTTCACCCCAGTTCTAGATGTGAACCTCAGACAAGGTCTACAGGAAGCCTTCAAGAAATACGAGTTGGTGGTTTCAGTAGGGCTCAGCAGCACCAGCTCCACGGGTCTTCCTTTGCCTGCTTATTTTCATATCCTATTTTGCCATCTGTATTTCAAAGGGAAGTGTTTGCAATTTTTTTATGAACCAAGGTTGATATTAGACACTAAAGTGGACCAATGCTTTTTGCTTGGATTCTTTGGCCAATAAGCACATTGCTTACAAGTTCCCATTTGAAACAGTTGTCACACAGGTGTGTAAAACACTCTAAAAACCCTTTCCTTCACTGCTGGCTCTTGCTGCAAGCGGTTCCAGTCATCGTGCAGAGCTCCAGGAGCTGCTTATCACCTGTGTGCACAGCACAGCCATGTCACCCACCTCCACTGCTGCCTCAGCTTATCTTCCCTGTCTCTGCTGCAATTTTTATTTTACTGGGCTTTGTTGGATTAATGGCCTTGTTCTTCTCCCCTTGTATGTGTCTGAGGAACTGCAGTGCCTAGCGGGGTGCAAGCTGGAATGGACTGTGGCCACAGACAGGACAGAGTTTGGGGAGGCACCAGAGGCAGTAGACCAGGTAGAAGGGTGTGACAAGGTCAGGTGTTTCTGAGGAATCCAGTCAGTTCTGGCAGCTCTCTCTCAGCCAAGCCAAGGAGGTCTCTAGGCTCAGTTCTGCAGGATGTTCCAGAAATGCTGCTGGTAGCTGCTGGACATCCCTCTGATGTAAGCAGTGGTTACTTTGCTGATCTGAGGGAGGGAGACAGCTGCATGTTAGGGAAGTCTGGCCCATTTCCATCATGCTGCATTGTCATTTTTCACAAAAGTATTTACCAGCAGTTGCTCCAGCCACTTGCCAAAAAAAGAGCAGTTTTTCTTCCTTCAAACAAGAGTGAATGGAGCATTTGAACTACATATACATATTTGTATACTTGTTAGTTTCTCACAATAAATGTGCCACATGGCATAGGATGAAATTGTATTAGAGAAACCAGCACACACATCAAAGCTTTGATTGTAAACTTCCAGCTCAGAGAAGGAGATGAGCAATCTCTATGTTCAATTATAACTGCAGATATTTCCTTTTTCCTAAGCTGGTGTCTGTTACCATGGCCACAACCTTCAGAGTTTTCTGGCTGTTTTAAAGTCATTACTAGGAGTGAAAGAGCAGATGTTTAATTACATTCTTCTTATTCCATTCACTAGGTACAGCTGACATTTTAGAAGTCCTCAGTAAAAAAAGAAGTTCTTTTTTATTGTTTATAATTTTACTAGAGAAAAGCAGAAGTTAATTAATATATGCCAATAGGCATATATTTTTCTACAACTTTTAAGTAGAGGTGAGGAAAGCACTTTCCTGACATCTTAAGGACTGGATATGAGATTGGTGTTAGCAGTAATCAGAGGTAAGTGAAAACCATGCTGCAGAAAATATAGCAGTTGTTGTCCTGGTCACTGGCAGCCCCAAAGGATTGAGCATGTCCTTTGAACACTCTGGTTTCCACCCAAAGAAGCACTGTTAAGGCAGAGCCATGTGTTTGTACATCACCAGCAGAGTCCTGCACAGGCCCTGCTGCCCAGGTGTTGTGACTGTCACCATCCCCACTGTGTGTACAATCCTCTGGGATTTATCAAAACATGAGACTTCACCAGAAACTTCTTCTCCACCACATTGTGCCATTTCTGGTTTGTGGATAGAGACAATAATTACTCAGGAGATTGTTTAGCCAGCAGGACTGCAGGGAACCTGGTCCCCTAGATGTGCCATGCTGTGTTCCTCTTTACTTAGACAACATTACCACTTGTGTCACAGGATAGAAGATTTGTTCATTAAAGCTTCCTGTACTCAGGGTTGCCTAAGTTTAGCATTTTGTCTGTAATGTTGGTGATTCCAGTATGTGATGAAAGCTTTGTCATCTCCCTGTGCACACCCTTCCCCTCTCTTCTCAGGCCAAAAGAACAAGTTGATTATAAGAAAGATTAAGTATGAGGTAGGTCCTGAATCCTACTGAGACTGGTATGTAACTTGGTTTATGCAGAGAAGTGTCACAAAAAGGCAGCCTCTGATGTCTGCCCACTTCCAGGGCTGCTGAGCAGGGACTTTGAGGGGTTTGGCTTGAGCATGTTTGGATAGAGCAACTCTACTTCTCAATCTTACCTTCAGTGTCTAAACTTATTTGGATCTGTGTTTTGTTGCTCTATGCCTGAGCTCTTCACCAAAGACTTCCTTGATATAGTGAAGTGTTGGGAAGGTGAATGCACTAGAGAAGTGAAAGATGGGAATTCATATCTCCATATTCAGGCTGCTTTCCTGTTCCCTTCTACAGAAGGGTGTTCTAGACCAATGCTGCTAAACACCCTCCTAAGTTTTCTTGAATCAGAGCTCCTAGGAGTCAGCTTCCTAATGAGTTAGGAGATCTCATTGTTTAGCTGTTTTTGCATAGCTCCTCTTGGTGGTGGAGTTTGCTCTAACTAGTACTGCTACTAACTTGAAGCTATTAGTGTATTAAGAGGATCATAATCTCATCAACAATTATGCTGATGAACACTGATTTAAAGATTTTGCAAACTGGAGCAAAGGATGGTGCTATCTCCCCCTCAGAAGCAGAGCTCACACTATGGAGGTAGATCCAGAATGGGACTGGAACCCCAAATGGAAGCAGAGATGCCAAAAGAGGGAGTTTAGTTCAGGGTCAATGGCTGCAGAAAATCCCATGGTAGGAGATGTGTTCAGTGTCCAGCAGCTTCTCAGCACCCCTGCTGCTATGTGATGCTTACAGAATGTCCACACACAGCTGCTGCTGGGCAGGCAGGGGGAGAGCTGGCCAACAATGGATGTGCCTCTCAGGCCCTGTGGAGAGAGTGTTGGCTGCCCAACAGTCCCTTCTCTGACCACGTGAAGCTTGGCTGTCATGTTTTTGCCTTTATTTTTGGTTATGCAATAATTTTGCTAAGTTGCAGTCTCTTGTGTTGCTGTAAAAGCTGCTCTTGCCTGTGCAGAGTCTGTAATTAAATATGACCCCTCTCATATTGTGCCTACAGTACACCATGCACTACCCAAAACTCACAGTTCCTTACACTTTTTCCCATTCACTTGTTTCTCAGAGATGTCAGTGTCATTTCCATGGTTGCAGAGAGTTCAGCAATAGAAGGTTGATCTTTGGGCTTTAGGAACTCATTCCTTCTAGAATAGTAATATAAAGCTGCAGACTTACCCTAAGTAATCCATCCACCTAGTGTGGCTGAGCCAGGGTAGGACAGAAACAGTCTTGTGCCTACACAGAGGCATAATCACCCTTGAGCAGGAAAGGAGACAGGAGAGCATCCATGGAGAGGACAGCACATTTTTAGGCAATCCCTTACTTAAGGCATGTTTTTAGTTTGCAGTGCTGGAAGAAAAGTAAGGGCCTTGCTTACAACATCTGCTTTGTGCTGCATGCATGACTGATCACATCCCTCGCTGCAGCAGCCCAGCGGAGCTGCGCTGCCAAGGTCGTGTGTGTGTGCCAAGGTGCACTGGGTTCTGTGCTCAGCAGCTGGGACAGCTGACCTCAGGTCTGTCCCATCTACCAGTTCTGGAGGACCCATTTGGTTCTCTCTTCAGGGCACTCAGAGTTCAGTGTGGCATCCACCTCTGCACATTGCTCCCCACTCTGGCTTGTGCTAACCCACGTGGTAACCCAACCAGGGGGTGTCTTGTCTTCTCCTCTTGAAAGTGTGTCCCTCTAGTTCATGCTGCATGTATTCACATATGTCATATGTATAGTTCATACATCTACATATGCATATATTACATGAAAAGATAAAGGTGAATTTTCAAATTCAAGTAGTTGGAAAAGTTGAACTTTGGGTGATCTGTGCTTTCTCTTCTAGTGTGCATCTCTTTCATATAATAGGAGCATATATATTAGTGCAGTCAGTTTCCAATATGCTTTCCAACATGTTTCATTTTTGTGACACCCCTTGGAAGGTAGTTGCAGGAATCCAAGAATGGGGTCTCTGTGAATAAGGAAGATGGCTTCAGAGAGGGGAAATTTATTTACAATTAAAAAACTGCACACCCCAGAGTCTTTTATTCAGTGCATGCTTAAGTAGAGAGGGTCCTGCAAATCAGTGGAATCTGCCCAGCATCACACCACAACTCTCCCTGCAAATAATTTGAGTGTACAAGGGGCTGACATGCATTACTGTCCTTGAAAGTGTAATTTTGCCCATTTGCTCGAGTCCTATCACTATCTCAAAAAGTGTCTGAGAGTTTTCCATTTTGAACAGTCCTGTCTATGTGTCTTTCTCAGAATGTAGAAGATGCATCTGTGTTCCATAGTCATTACAATGCACCTTTCAGGGGTGTCTCAATGTTTCTAGATCATCTCATCAAGGACCTGTAGTTTCCTCTGTGAATGTGCTATTCTAGACATTTTTGGTCAAATTTTAGTTAAAAATGCTTCTGTTATCAGCTAGCTTTGTGAACGAAAGGGATCAGAATATATAAAAGCTTCAGAGTTCTCAGATGAAAAAGTCAATGTCTCAAATGGCCATTGAGTAGATACAGGAGTGATAATCTGCTGAGATAGACCCCTGCAGGAAAAAAAATAAACAGAATAATGCTTTTTTGTTTGTGACTACTTTCAAAGTTCACATGCAGAGGCTCCTTTCCTTTTTTTGAGCATCTCACACCTATTCTGTAGAAAGAATATTTTAATGATAAACCTGAGCTGTCTGATCTTCACTGAGCACCCTTGTTTACTTTGGGCCCACTTCATGGCTGTGCTTAAAAGATCTGGTATTTTTTTAATAAGGAGTAAAACTAGCTTCTAGGTGAAATGTGTAAAATACTGTCCATGCTTGTGACTGTGCAAGGGGAGCTGGACAGCACATTCTGTGTTCAGTGCAAGGCCCCACATGCTGCCTGGTGCAGAGGGCATGCAGAGGTATGTCCCCAAGTTTTTAGAAGATGTTTGGACTAGGCAGGTGAGTTCTGCCTTCTGCCTTGGGGCAGAAGGAAATAAATCCCCTGCATGTGTTCATAGATGAACAACACAAAGTTGAATATGAGTCAGCAGAGCCCTGGCAGCCAGGAGGGCCAAGCCTGTCCTGGGGGGCATCAGGCCCAGCATCACAGGCTGGGCAAGGGAAGGGATTGTCCTGCTCTGCTCTGCACTGGGGCAGCCTCACCTCGAGTGCTGGGGGCAGTTTTGGGCACCACAAAATAAGAAAGATATCAAGGCACCCAAACAATGGCAATGAACATGGTAAAGGGCCTTGAGGGGAAGCTGTATGAGGAGCAGATGAGATCACTTGTTCTGTTCAACCTGGAGAAGAGGACACTGAGGAGAGACCTCAACTTCCTCATGAAGGGGAGAGGAGGGGCAGACACTGATCCCTCTTCTGTGGTCCCTGTGACAGGACCTGAGGGAATGGCCTGAAGTTGTGTCAGGGAAGGTTTAGGTTGGATTATTAGAAAAAGGTTTGTACCCAGAGGCTGTGGTTGGGCACTGGAACAGCTCCCCAGGGAAGTGGTCACAGCACCAAGCCTGACAGAGTTAAAGAAGCATTTGGACAATGCTCTTGGGCACATGGTGTGACTCCTGGGGATGGTGCTGAGCAGGGCCTGGAGTTGGACTTGGTGTTTGTTGTGGGTCCCTTCCAACTCAGCTTATTCTGTGATTCTCTGACTTACACCTCCTAGTTGATAAGATGATGGCAAAATCTGCTTGTCTGCAAGGTTGAGTGTTCCCATTCAGGGTTGCCTTCTGCCTTTTCTTCATGCTATATTTCATTGTCATCAGTCAAGAGTGAGAGAAGTGATCACATGGTGCATGGACATTTGTGCTCATACAGTGTGAAACAGGTGCTGTCATGGTTTAACAGTATAAGAGACTTGTAAGGGAGATGATATGTTTTTATTACATGAGTTTATTAGCTGTGAAATGGCAGAATGTACCTTTGGCATACACTATTGAGTGTTGCAGGCTGGCATCTACATGAAGAGATCATTAAAGAATTTCTGCCTGAGCTGGAATGAGGTCACACCTGGAAATGAGTTTTTTCCTGAGGTGTCCCACTTGGTTTCAAGTAGCCCCCCTCCTTTCCCAGTTCATCAGCTGAATTCAATTGTCCCAAGAACCAAGAAGTGTCAGGTGAGATCAGGCCTTGCCAAAGCCCCCAGAGTCTTCAAAACCAGTGGATTCCAGATGTATTTGTCACCAGATGTGATACAGATCTTCTAATGCACCATCTGCCTCCTTTAAAATGAAGGTGAGACTGCTCCACAGAGGTTAGTGACAACCTCCTTCTCCACCAATATCCCTCTCTGCTCCAAATGTGCTAATTACCCTTTTCTGTCATGCTTATAGTGCATTAACAATGACAAATTTGCAGGCCACCTGTTTCTCTCCTATGTTTATCTCAGGGCTTACTGCTTTGTTTGACCTGCTAAGACACTTGAGAGAGTCCATTCATTTTTACCTCATTAGGGGGTCAAATAAAAGATTTGTTACGACCCTCCTTCACAAACACAGCTTCTTAACAGCAGTATTTAACCCATCTCATCCAGTTCTGCAGTATTTAGCCTTTTCACATGCAGAAGTTGGTGAGGACACCCAAGCTCTGTGCTGGTGAGGATTGTCTCCTGTCACTCTGCCAAGGAGCAGCACATGCAGCCTCTTGGGAGCACTAATAGAGATCTTTGGTCAGAAGACAACCCCATTATTGGATTCATAACTAAGTGAGCAGTGAGTGGAGAAGGGTACACAGAACTTGTTTAGAAAGACCTTTTTATTTTTCCCTGCATAAGGAACAGGAAAAATCTAAGTGGTGAGAGGTGCATTATTTCACTACAGCTTTCTACTTTGTGCTTGAGGTAGCAAGAAGTGTTGTGCCAGGACTCCATGAGACCATGTCACTGCCAGCACATATCCTCCACCCTTGACCCATACAGGTTTGTTACACTTGCTGGCCACACACAACACTTGGTTGTGGCTAACCAGCACCAAGTCTTGTCCTCCTGACAAGCAGGAGGAGAGAGACATTTGAAATACAAGACCTTTATTTTTATAAGGCATGATACTGAGTGCAAGAGGTTATTGGTGTAGTAAGAATGGGTCATACAGGGCATACAGAGCAAGAAAAGGAACTGGAACAAATGTCAGAGGCAGAAGTCCACTGCTGAGATTATGATTACATAAGAGCATATGTCACTGAAAGGATCTGAAATATTGGCCATCAGATAACTGGTAAATCTTTCATTAGCCACAGGCAAAATATTCCCATTAGAGTCAGCATCTCTCATGCCAGTAGTCCTTGCTAGGGGTCCTAGCATGTCCATGTCCTCAACCCCTTTGGAAGGATCTATAGCTATGTGGCATGAAGACTGCTGCTAGGTCTCTGTGAGATAAATCAGGATTTATTCAGGGAGCTGAGGGCTCAGCATGGGACACCCTTGCCCACACAGCAGTGGTGCACACTTGTTTCTGTGCACATACAAAACTCAGAGCACAGAGATCCCATCATTTAAGTGAAGTGCATGTAGCCGAACTTTGGCCTCCACTGCTTTGACTACAGAAGAAAACAAGGGTCTAAAAATAAGGAAATGTTTGCCTCTTGGAAATTTTCTAAGCAATTAATCTAAGAATTATTGATGTTTCTAATTTTGTCAGAAGAGGGAGGACCATCAGTCACACTCAAAAAGACCAGCTCTTTGCTGATAACTCATAAAGTGGAATGGCTTTTTAATGAAGTTCTAGAAGAAAGGTTTGCTGCCAAAATCAAGGATATTGCTCTATCCCACTCATACTGCTTCATCAAGGAAACTTCCAAGAAAATTTTGACTTTCTTCCAAAGTTGTTGTGTGGGATTTTTTTTTTTTTAGTGCTTGAAAACCAACTCCAAAACCATCTTTGCTGCCAACCTTTTAGAAGAAGTAATGACAATATATGCTAATAGGAGGTTTCACAAATCAGTATGAGATCACTGAAACCAGTTCCCATCTGATCACACATGAATGAACAATGTGTGGGTTTGAACTGTGTTCATAATATGATGATAGCTCCATCTTTCATTCAGATTGAGATCAAATGACTATTACCAAGTGCTGGGTGGTAAACTGTTGATAAGTCACTGTTTTATCATCCTGTGGAGACTAATTTGAAAACATCCTTGTTTTAATGTAACTGAGAGATAGATTTTAAAGCACCTCTCAATGAAATAGATACTGTTGCTTAATGTGGCTCCCTTTCCCAGCACATTCATTAAAAAGCAGTGAGCCTCATAGGGTACATCCTTCTTTTAATAAGGAAAAAACAAGTAGAAAATCAGAAGTTTTCTATATATTTTCTATATATTTGCAGCATTATCCATTTTTTTATTTTTTTTGAGGGTTCCTTTGGTAATTCTCAGGAGGATCCCTGTGTTGCTCACTGGCTTAAGTGACTTTCCAATGAATTCATTAGAAGATCAAGATCTGAAACTTATTTGGTGGAACAGGATTTCTTTTTTATTGAATAAGTGATTTGTATGGTGATTTTATATGGCACTTGACAAACAGTGGGCTGATTCTTCAGTGTTCATCCTGTTTCTAGGCAGTGGAGCTTCACTGGTTTTCATAGCATGGGTAGCAGAGAAGAGAATTAGGAAATACTTGATGCATGAAGTGAGAAGAAGCATGGAATGTCTGAGGGGTGGGTTGAGACAGAAATTATTGGTGAGGGTGATGTGGAAGGGAGAATTGTCATTTGAAGATAACACAAGGACATCCTAAACACTATATGTAGCAAGCAGGAGAAGAGAGACATTTAAAATACGAGATATTTATTTTTATAAGGGGTGATACTGAGAGTTATTTCTGTAGTAAGAATGGGTCATACAGGGCATACAGAGCAAGAAAAGGAACTGGAACAAATGTCAGAGGCAGAAGTCCACTGCTGAGATTATGATTACATAAGAGCATATGTCACTGAAAGGATCTGAAATATTGGCCATCAGATAACTGGTAAATCTTTCATTAGCCACAGGCAAAATATTCCCATTAGAGTCAGCATCTCTCATGCTTACATACATTTTCACTCCTCTCCATGTCTGAAAAGTAATGCTTCCCAGGAAAAGGAATCAGATCATCAGAATCTGAATTTGTAGTTGACATTGGTGATGATGCTGTCAGAATTCAGAACTGCTCTTAAAAACAGCAGTACTGGTACTCTACCATTAAGGCAAAAGCAGCAAGGCAAATCATGGCAGATGAAATGGTAAGTTTTCTATTAATTACATACCAAATACATCTTTTGATACATATTTCTTTTGGATTATTTAACCAGAGAGAGTCACAGAGATTAAGCCATAGATTGACTTATTCCGAGGTTTCCAAACCTTACTGTTTCAGAGATGATGTATTTTATTGTAAGGATATTGTTTTGATGGTGCATGGCATCAAAATCACCATTATTTGCAAATGCCAGTAATAGGAATAAACATTCATGGGGAATGCAGAAAAACTTAAGAGAAATTATGTGACAGACTTTTTCAAAGACAGTAGGAAAAGTAAGAAAGATTGTGTTTGTTTTAGGGAGCTAGGGAATAGCAGTGGAAAGTAAGAGGTAAGGGAAAAAGACAAAGTATAAGAAAGAAAGGATAAAGTTTTATATACTAACACAATAAATTAAAGTCCTAGAAAATGAAAAATAGGGAAAGGCACTAAAACTCACATACAAGAAATGTCAGAGAAGCTGACATCTTGAAAACAGCAAAGAGGCAAAAGTACACTGGCCTAAAAATGTAACAGGATCAGCTTTTCTGTTTATTTACAGTCACTAGGAAGTGGTGAATAGTGACATTTTGTTTCATGTTGGATAGAATCCGGTTTTCCTAAAGTTAAACTTTGGAAAGAAGCTTTCTGGTACTGGCACTTCTTCTTTTCTAGGAGAGTGATACAAATTGTTTGTTGTTCACATGAGAAAAAACAGTTCATTTGTTTGAAGACAGTTATCTGATGGACTTTGTTTACTTCCTCAAAGGATGTTAGTAGTGAAGGAAGAAGTGCTGTTAACCCTTTCTTTTGTGAAGGAGTTCTTCTTAGCTGAATTTACTGAAAATTTTCAGTGATGGCAGAAAAGTTTTCTATCTCATAATTCATATTTTTCTGTCTAGATTTTGTCCTGGGTTTTATACATTATTTCTTGTTGCAATTTGTGCAATGCTATAAACTTGTAAAAAAATTTCTTGAATTAATGCAAACAATTTTTTGCTTCACTCTGTTAAATGACTATAGGATGCATGGCATGATCCTTTGTAAACCAGTGCTGTATATGAGTGTCTACTACCTAACTTAATATTGAGAACTGCTATGGTTTTGTTTATGGATAACAAGCAATAGTAACAACATCAAGATTATACAAGCATTTGTTTACACGTGTGTGAGAGACAGACAGGGGAGCATGGCAAATTATTTTTGCACTTAATTTGTCAAATGTTTTTCTATGCCTCTTAAGGGAGTTTGCTTACCGACCTTTACCATGTTGTTCAAACTCCCAAATTCATTCCTGTTGAGTAATTTCTAAAATCAGGCAGCACACTGTGTTATGCATGAAATAGCAGTTGGGTAAGACACAGGTCTGTGTTTTTCACAGTAGGCTGTCAGGACTGGATGTCATTCTGACTTTCAAAGTGAATACAAATCAAAATCTTCTTCCAGTAACTTTATATCCAAGCTAAGTTTCCCAAGCTAATTTTTTTTTCAGGTTTGTATACAAATGGTGCTAAGAGGGAGCAGAATCTCCACATTAAATGCCTGTTGTACACCCCCAGATCCATCCCTCCCAGGTCAGCTGTCCATGCAGAGTGTGGAGGAGGAGGTGCTGTAAGGTGGCTTGGTTAACCATCCATTGTCAGGAGGAAGAAGAGACACTGTCATCACCCATGGTAACCCCATCCTTGTCCATGGAAACTTGTGAGGGGGCACAGCAAAGCACCTGAGCTGGGATCCATGGCTGAGCTTCGTAAGCTGACTGTATTGCTGGACCAGCTCAGGGGCAATGCTGTGGTTTTCCTGTACCTTATCTGCACCACAAAGGTTGTATGTGAAGACAGAGAAGAGGTCTTAGGAAAAAACAGCAAAGACGTTGTCTTAAAACAAAATTAAAATGTTACTTTCTTTCATTTATGCTAAAATCCTTCATGTCAGCATATCTTCTCAAAAAGAATTCATATTATGACTCAACTGGATGAAGTTAACTTTTGAAATAAAATATATTTATTAAACTGTTAATGTTCAAAAATGGGCATTTATCATGGAGGAAATATTCTATTTAAATTATCAATTAAAAACCTTTATGAAATGGAGGTGGCTTACTGCGCTGCAATTTGGGAATTACAAGTTCCTTTCAAATGTAGGAGCTGTACACTGTGCCATATGTCACTGGGAGGATGTTTTCTCATATATTCACAGGAAAATCTTGGATTTGCAAGATGAATTCTGTGAACTTGGCAATAGAACATGAGGAATAAAATAGAAGTGGCTAGTCTCAAACTCTCCTAGACAACTAGGAGCTAGAAACTTGCCATATGTCATTGACTTCCATGAGCAATGCTGAGCAGTGGAATATCACCCTCTCTTGCAGCATTAAATACTGCCCTAAGTCATTAATACAAAGCAGATGGCTTTGTTGTTGATTAGAGCTGCTTAGAATCTGAAATTCCCATTCCAAAGGAAATTTTGACATTTGTATTTATTTTCACTGCATATTGGAACAAAACATCAAAATTTCCCAGTGGGATGGATATTAAAACTGCTCTGGAAACACCAAGTTATTTCACTTCATTGGTATTGAATTGTTTTCTTAATAATATCAAACCAGTGTAATTCCAAAAATTATTCAAATATAAATGCCAAAACAAAATTAATAAGCACATAAAGTAACACTGAAACATTTTGCCATGTTAAAAGGAAAAGATTAAATTGAAATTATGAATTCTGACATTTTTACAAAATTTGTTTTCTTGAATGTGACAAAACATTTTGATTGCAGCTAAGCAGCATTGCCCTAATCAAAATGGGCTCTACTGAAAAAAATGTTCACCCAGTGCTGTTTGTCCAGGGCCAGTAATGTACAGGATCGTCTTGCAAGTTCAAGGATGTAAAAATTCTGATAAATAAGACATGCACAAAAAGAAAATTAACACAATATATGCAGTTTGGAAACATCTTTGAAGACTGCCTTAAAAATTCCTACAACTCCCACAAAATTCCTTTAGTCATCCAGATCTCTCCTACATTAGCTCTCTTTTGTTCAGGCACACTTGAGAGTGTTAAATGCTGGACAAATCATCCCTGGCATGGACCTTCATATTTATGAACTTGTAAACTGTGACATTATCTTGCTTCCATCTCCTTAGCAAAATTCTGGTCCTGACTGCCAGATCCTCCCACTCCCAATCTTCAGTTGCCTACTTTCCTGGAGAAAGTTCCAATAACTCTCTTCAATATGGAACAAAAACTCACAGTTACTACATAGGTAGGAACCTTTGCAATCATTCCTTTCCCTATCATAAGAACATCTTAAAAAATGTCTACTTTGCCAGCTAATGGTTCCATTTTTTCCAGTATCACAATTTCTTTTTTTTCTGTCAACACCACATCTCTGCTGTGGGATAGGAGACCATCTGTTAACAATTTTTTTAAGGGGAGTCTAAGCACAAATGTCAGTCTTTCGGAGTCACATGCTATTTATTTACAAAGATAAAAAAATCAATATCATGAATTCACATCAGCTTCTCCTCTTACTTTGTGCAACAGTAGCTTTCTGCTTTAGTTTCCACTACCCTCCACCAAGGTATTGCATATAAGATTACATAAAAGGACCAAACAAGATGTAGGACAGATTAGAAACCTGATGAAGTAGCTGCTGGATGAGTTTGATGACTGCTGTGCTCAGGTGCCCCAGGGAAGATTATGTTACTACTGGTGAGTGCCCTGCACAAAGGAGAGAAGCCCTGTGGAGGAAAGGAGAATGAACTGGGTTTGAGTATCGGGATGAGGACAAGCAGCAGTGACACAGGTGTGAAGGAAGGGTGGCTTTTCTGGAGCACTCAGGCCCTTAGTAGGTACCAAAATCAGTGGTGCTACTTTCTGGCAGGTCCCAGTTTACTGGATACAGATGCTTTTTGAGAAACCATCTATTGCACTGGTGCCCAAAGGGAAGGCATGTTTTGTTTGAGAAGCCCAAGTTTAATTGTGGGTACTGGGAACTTGGAAAAATGTGACCTTGAGCATTTTAGGAAATGTGGCCCAGAAAGGTATTGTTAACCAAAGAGACTTTAGGGTCACAAGTTGCTTAATAGGAGACACAGTAACTGCAGAAAATTTCCATGATTTGGATCTTGATATATGGTGTTCTGAAAGAATGTTGATAGATAAAGTCACCTCCAGATGGAACAGGTGAGAGATTTTGCCAGCTCCCCTGCTGTCGGCTTAACACTCATGTTTATAAATACTGCAGATGTCCTGTGCTTAGTGAAACAGCTGAATGCAGTAAAATCTGGAAGGGCAGCCTCCTGAGGCTGGGTGTTCTAATGTACTGTTAGCAAAGTCTCTTCTTGCCCTTTGCCACACAAAATTAGGCAAAGGCAAACATACTTTTACAAAAATACTATTTCCGTAGAGTTTTAAGAAATCAAATACATAAATATATATCTGGACATAAATAATTCCCAAAAGAGTCATCTGAAGTCTGCCAAGACAAAGAGTTAGTTATTTTAAAGACCTTAGATTGTTCTACCCAGGGTTAATGAATAAAATGTTGTGGTTTTTTCTTATGCACCAGATGGTAAAGTGTTGTTTCTAAACTTCACAAATGAATGATTATGAACCAAAAAAGCATGTCAATGTTGGCATAGTTTTTATTGTTGTGAGTCCTAAAAGAATTAGGAAGAAATGAAAAATTAAATTAAATAGCAAGACCTTTTCTGAGTGTAAGAGGAGAGGTAAACAAATCTGTATGAGTTCTTCCTCTTTTGTCTGGTTTATTTTTTTTTTCTTTTTTTTTTTTTTTTTTTTTTTTGCTCATTTCCATTCAAGCCATTCTGGATGGGTGTTGCCTTTGCTGGCCCTGGGGAATGACTGTCCAACACTTACTGCATCATTTTTTGCCCTGCTCTTACAGTGGTGGCAGCACTTCCCAAAGGGACTCCAGACAAAGCCCAGCACACTGAGAAAGGCTGAAGTGCTAGATACCCCACTGTGAGCTTGGAGGAACCCACATTTACACCCTCTTACACTTTGGAGGGTCATTGTAGGATCTGGGAACATGGATTGCTTTTTATGTATCTCCAGCAGCCCCTTTTCCCTGTGTCTTCTGCCTGATGTTAACTGAGCAGACAGCCTTCCTAAAGATGCCTAGGTGTGCTCTGTCTAAGCAGCAGAGATTTTGTATGAAGTGAGAGAGCTTCATCCCCCCTCTGTGACAGCCAGGCTGTTGATGCAGCAGCAGCAGCAAGTACCTGACTGCCAAAAGGTCAATGACAGACCTGATTGCCCCATGCAACCAAAATCTCATAGGTAGAGGTAGCCATTACAGACACTCCTCTTTGGTGGATAGAGGTACACCAAATTTCAGTCAGGAACAAGCTCTGAGTCCTAAATGCAGGACTTTAAGATGGAGAGAGTGACCAGCCATCAGTGAGAGAGGAGTCACTGCACAGTGTGACACGCTGTACAAATGCACATAACATGCTCTTTTCCCCAGCTCCCAATATTAGAAATGCTCATGTGCCTAGTCATCCTTTTTGTACCACACACTCCACCTTTCAGGAAATGCTTTGGAAACAGAGACCTTTTCTGGAATCCCTAGTGATGCTGAAGGTGATGAAAAGGTGAGGGGTGTGCACATCAGCCCTTTCCGTGCTTGAGACTGAAACATTGTGTATTGGTCTCAAAGCAGCTCCAGCCAAGACTGTGGGCATTGCTGAGAGTAACATGACAAGCACTGGGCCATTGTCTAGTTAACCCACTGGTGCTGAGGACCCCACATTTATTGATGGGACACTGCCTTTCTGCTGCTTCCCCCTCCTACACCCTCACACCAGCCCTCACTGCTAAAATGCACAAAGGAATCATGATAAAGAGAAATAGGAGATGAAGTCCAGCAGCTGCAGCATTTCTCTGCCAGAGCAAATCTGAAGGGAGAAGAGCCTGGGCTTTTGATGTTAGCCATGAGCACCTCCACGTTTGAAACATGGGAGCTCCGTGCAGCTGCTCCTGCTTGGGCTGCCCGCCTCAAGCGAAACACAGAGCTATAAAGGATTCGCTTTTATTTCTTGTTTTGAGTTTCTCCTGGGGTAGCAGGAAAGCACAAACTCTGCCAGGAAAGAACAAATACTGTCAAAGGAGAAGTTAGGGGCACCTTTGGTAGGGGAAGGATTCCCAGTAAGGGGCTAGAGAAACAGGAAGGTGACACTAAACAAAACAGGAACTCAGAGCAGTGAAAATGTCAGGATCCTGGAATCGAGCTGAGATCCTAATACAAAAAGATGAGTGAATATTGTGATGAACATGTTTGGAAGTACCAGTGGGCAACTGGATGGCACATGACCCCTCTTCCTTCTATTGATAAATAAAGCACAAATGCATGATGATCCCATCCACACCTCTTCCTCTGGTATTTTCCTCTTAATTTCTTCATTAGTCTTCATTCCTCTTCTTTGATGTCAGCTATAGTTTTAGCCAGATGTATTTGGGTACTTGTTTTACTCCACAATCTGCAAATCTGTTTACTGCTGTTCCTTCTGAATATTGTAAGAGAATGTCAGATTTTTTTTTTTTTGAATCTTGCTCATTAATTTCATTCAGTTTTTGCTCTTTGCCACTAGAAAAGGATAAATGGAGGGTGGCAAGGCTCAATTTTTTTTCTGCACGTATTTATTTTTTTGTTAAGTCCCTATGTGGTTTTTAATAAATTTGGTTTTCTTTCAAAAATATGTTCCAAGATGCTGTTAAAAAAAAATTAAACAAAAGCCTTTCTTGGCAAGCATCTCCACACTGGTTACTCAAATGAATGTGTGAAAACAAACTAGAAATGGCCAGAAGGAAACAAAGTGGCTGCTTCCAAGAGCCTGAGGGGTTGTTTTCTATGGGATGGAAATAAAAAAAAAATCTCTTGACCAGGTAGTGCTTACACTTGATGGCAGGAGACTAAAACCAGAGAAGTTATTCCTCCCAGCCAGGCTGCTGCTGCTGTCACGATGCACGGTGCCCCACCAGCAGGATCCTGCACTGGAGTCTCAGCGGGACAGTGGTGGAGAGGGGTGCTGGAGAGGCTCAGGGCTGAGCACAGAGTCTCCTGGGCTGGAGCACACCAGAGATGAGTGAGCACTCCCTGCCTTGCTCACCAAGTCTCACCAGAGAGCTCCAAGATCACCAGACAGGGCTTTGCCCACGTTTACTGTTGGGTTTGCATTCATGATGAGGCCGTGGGAAGCAGCACACACAGATGGGGAGGGACTGTATCATTTGAGATCACTGTTGCTCTGCACTGTCTCATTACATAGCTCATACAGCAGTTAGCAGTATTACAGCCCAAAGGAATAACTGACCTTATGAAAGAAACTTGGCTTTTGTATCAGATTGTGTTCACCAAGCCTTGACTTTTGTAAATGCACATAACTTCCCTTTCTGTAAGGGCATGGACATAGATGAACCAGAGCTGCATTTGGAAGCATGTGTACACGGTATGTGTACAAATAACAACAGAGTTTGCAGAGACTGACACATTGTGGTGAGCTAGAACTTCTTGGTATCTGAAGCTTTACCAAGCAATGAGAGCAGCTGGCAGAGGGAAAGGAAGAGAGTAGTTCTAATGCAGTGAAGTTTGATAGCAGGGCAAAATTTTGGCTGGCAAGGCCTGGGGACCCATCCCCAGACAAAGTCTCATGCTCTGAGATGCACTGCAGTCTCCTCTTGATATCGCTCCACTTATTGCAGGGTAAGGGGATGCCATGCTGCAAGGTTTGGTCAACCAGCAGCATCCCTCCTCTGAGCTTGTGCCAGAGCTGAGTGACGCAGTGACAGCAGAGAAAGAACTGGTAGGGGTGCCAGAAAGTGATGGCAGAGGAATTTAGCTTGCCAGAGCCCTATCTGCTGTGCTGTGGGGGCTGGTATGCAGTGACAGAAGACTGCTGGTGGGTAGGACATGAAAGAAGGTGAGATCCCTGCCATTTCCAGATGTGCAGACAGCCTAAGAGATAGATGGTGTATATTAGTCCACCTGTCACACATCCAGGTTTTCAGTAATGATCTGACAGGCGGAAAAAACCACAGCAGAGATGGTGAGTGGAGAATCACACTCATACCACAGAGTGGCATTGCCACAGGGGACTGACTCATGCTGGAGCACTGCTTTCTCACCATTGTCAGGTAGCAGAGCTGGCTCAGAGTGATGCTGTTGTCCTGCTCATACTTAGTTCATTCCAGCAGTCATCAGGATCTTGTGCAGCTGCTTGGCAGAGATTGAAATCCCACGATTGCTAGTCTCGGGAAAATTCTCAAATTATGTGTTAGAAAGATATTAAAGACAGCATTGCACCCATAAGTGGATTATTTCTTGGAAACAGGTCAAACTCTGTGTTAGAAACCAAGAAACAGAAGTTTCTGAAGACAAAAATCACAAAATGGAACTTTCATTGCTTCTTTCTGAAAGGTTTTCTGCTTTCATTTTTACAGAATAGGTGTCTGTAGCCAAGCCTATGGTGTGATTCACCTTCTGTTCCCACCAGAAACAGATCAGGCAGGACTTGTTTTCGAACTGGTTCTTTAGACCTTTGAGGTGCTTTGTACCCTGTTAGCTATGAAGTACCCAATAGCCTAAAATTTCCATTTTTAGAACAAGGCTTCCCTGCACAAATGCCTCCTTCTCACAGTACTTTTTCCCAGCAGAGGCCTTCCCCTCAGATTTAAGCCTAAATGAAAATTAAGAAGTCATGTTGTCTTTGGCACACTAAGCTCAATTAAAAAAAAACAAAACAAAACAAAACAAAAAAACCAAAACCAAAACGTGGAGTTTTCTTTATATGATCGGTGTCAAGTTTGAAGAGTAAAAGCACTGTTAGAAATGTGTTGCTAGA
This sequence comes from Urocynchramus pylzowi, assembly GCA_013397555.1. Lineage (NCBI taxonomy): Eukaryota > Metazoa > Chordata > Aves > Passeriformes > Fringillidae > Urocynchramus > Urocynchramus pylzowi. The sequence continues at coordinate 354,168 of VZRH01000840.1, forward strand.
ACTTGCTTATTATAGCAAACCTTCAAGAGAGAAAAGAAAACATTTAATTTTTTGAGGAAACATGTCTAGGTGTTTGCATTGCATTTTTGCATTGCACCGCACTCGTTGCAGTGGGTTGGCTGCATGCTGCATTTTCCAGCCTGCAAGGTCGTTGCTTAAGCAGGCAGTGTAGGCAGTGTTTGCCTTGCTCTGAGGTTTCTACTGAGGTAACAAGTGTGTGTGAGCAGCAGCAAGCTGCTGGCAAGCAGACAGGTGGTGGCAGAGGTGCTCACTGCCCTGTGCCAGGCAGAGCTCCCTGTGTGAGGAGGAGGCTGTAGCTGCCCCCAGCCCACCTGCTGCGCTGCGCGGAAAGCCCTCCGCCACGGCCGCGGCACTCTCGGCTGGGGCTGAACCGCCACAGGCCAGCTGTCTGTCAAACAGCTCTGTCATCTTCACCTCAAAAACTCCACACCTGGACCTGAATACAGGAACTTTAAGTATTTCCTTTCAGGAGCATCACCTATGACATTTCCTCCCATGATCGGTGAGCAGGGATTCCTTCCATAGCAATGACGCTTTGCCTCCTGATATTCTGTAGTTGTTGGCTGAAAAGGTATCAACCTTTCAAGCCATAAACACATCACATTCTTTTACCAAAAAATATTGCCTTAAGACTTAAGACCTTAATATTTTGATATGTTGTTCTATGTAGCAAGTAATTCATATGTGTCATATCTAACACCATTGTATAAGAGGAGGAAATTGCAGAAATGCAATTAAACATATTCATTGACCACTTAATTTGTCTTTCTTTTTGTACTCCTACAACATCCATTTCTCAGTATTGTCAGTATTTTACTTTGCCATTGTGATTGCTGTTCACTATTTGCGTGCTGTATTTAGAACTTTTAATCATTTATTAGAAATTTGAACGATCTACAGGAATGATAAAATGTGAAAAGGTGTGAAAATCAGTTTCAATTTTGTTTTGTTCTGTGCATTTATTGCTGTCATTGTTAGCTGACATCCTCTTAGCTTACTGCGCTCTGCCCACAATCTAATCTATCTTGAAGAGTCAGACAGCAGTCATGAAGTAATTGTAAGGATCTTCAAGTGTCTTCAGTGATTTTCTGTACTTGGACTGCAAAAGCATTTTGTTGTTGATAGATAGAATAGGCACAATAAATCCCATTGTTGCAGTTCCTAGAACACCACCTATTAAAAAGGAACATTCTGGAAGGCAAAGAACATGATAAAAATTCATCACAAGTGGACTCAGGAATAATGCTACTAGTTTTGACTGTGTCACCTGGCATCACAACAGCTGTGGATTTCAACCTTGCACTGCAAGTCACATATGGTTGGCTGTCCCTTTCTGTCTGGAGAACACAGGCTTTTCTGGCTGTGATGTTCTGCAAGGCAGTGTGCTCTACTCTTCTATGGTTTTTATTATTTGCTGAAAGTATGTTGCACCTACAACACTGTGCAGCTGTAGAGGCATTCATTTTTAGAGTGAAATACAGTCTTATTGGCCACCTCTTGAAGGACACTGCCTGCATCTTACCTCTCTATTTCATTTTTCAGAAGACTCTGGACTAGAAATGTGCAAGCTGAGTTTTCCATTTTCAAATGTTTGAGTTATTAAAAAGCAGGAGGGGATTATATGGCTAATTCTAGCTCGTTCCTACCACAGCTGGCTTGCACCTCAGTCAGCAATCTTCCCTCCCTACTGTCTGGTCTGGAAAGTGTGCTGCCCCTGGCACTGTGGAGGAGCTGCCACCCAGGGGTGTGGGCGGCTGCTGCCTACGCTGGGGATTTTACTGGGGGTTTGTGTTAAACTGGTGCCACTATAAACTGACCCTGGCCACTTCCAGTTGCTCTTCCATCCCACTGGCAGACCCTGCTCATGTTGTTTTGCCTGACATAAAGCCCTCTGGCTGCCCTAATGTAATCCATTCCCTCAGCTAATTCCCAGGTTGTTTATTATGGGCCCTGTCCAACACCCATGGAAGGCAGCACGACGCTCAGCTGTCCCGGCAGCTCTTGGACCGGGCCTATGAAACAAGGACTTTTTTGCTATTTTCAGGGCATGAAGAGCTTGGATTGCTTAAAAACTGTACAGTGTGTGTTGATCAGGATGAAAAGACAAAAGGCAGTAGAAAAAATTACCTTTGAGGTGGCATCTTCTACTTTTCAAGTGTTCTGGAGACACTTTGGAAGAAAAGATATTGTTTGGTCAACATAGTCAACCAAGCCCCTGAAATAGTCAGGAGATGGATAGGCCCCCATGGGGCAGGATTCTTCACCCTTCCCATCCTCCTGTCTGTGAACAGGGAAGCTTGTTCTCCATGAATTGTGTAGGCAATGTGTTTAAACAGGACATATAGTTACCAAACTGTGATGCTGTTTGGTTTTTGCCTTTTTTCTTTTCTATGTTCTCTGTATTCTTCACACATATATATATTTGTAACTCTGTAGCCTATTGTATTAGTGACTAGTTTTCCCAGTACTTGTCCATAGCCTTTCCTAGGCAAAAAGACAGAACAAATTCCAGAACTCCAAGCCCCAGGGGTACAAGGCCCCAGTGCTATCTTGGTTGTTCCTGGGAACCAAGGCTGAGAGTGCTGAGGAGAAAACTCCAAAGAAAGGGCTTGACCTGAAGGAAAATTGTATCACCAATTGTCCTCCTAATTGGTGCTTTTTATCAATTATGCTAATTTCCTAAAACCCATAAAATGTATTCACCCCTAGAGGGGGTAGGCTTCTGTGGACATCTTTCCATAACTGCTCTTGAAGGCCTTCAGATAAATATCCGCTCTTATATTACCTCCTTACTAAAATTATCTTGAGTTTCAGTTCCAGGTTGGGAAAAAGGCAACAGCTATATGCTACCAGAGAGCCATCAGTGAATCCTGGAGACACAGGTGGATCTAGGATGGATCCTGTAGTTTTACACTTGAGAAATACAGCTTTTTGGTCATTCTGGTCCAAGAACACAGGAAATGAAGGAATCAATGGTCTAGCTGCCTTGGGGAGTTCAAAGTCCTTGGGGAGAAAGGGAGCTTCCCACAAGAAAAAAAAGTAGCATCAGCCTAGGGGAACCTCAGTTTCTTCTCCCCAGTGCCAAGCAGAAGAGACAGTAGATTAGCTTCAAGTGGTGGTACATTTCTCAGTAGCTGCTTCTGTGATGTATCAATACTGTATTAGTCTTCATCTTTTAAAAGCAATATCTTGTTTAAGAAAGGACATTTTATTGAATGCTCATTACCCATTCCAGTCATCATTATTAAATCCATCTCTGGGCCAGAGACTCCATTCTGACAACAGCTTGAGTCATGTTTAAATTATTTTGCAATTTTACTTTAGTTATCCATACATCATATCTTAGTTGTGACTGTCATTTGCGTGACAAATTCTCAGGCAGGTTTCTGTCAATAGAGAAGGGCTTCCCACAAATCAGCATAATGTTAAGCTTCCAGTAAAACTGATGTTGCCTTTCAGAGCCAACACATTCAGGCTCCAAAACTTTAAACCCAAAGGCATCCATCATTAGTAAATGTGCTGCACCATGTGATATGTACCAACTTGCCTCAAATGAAATATAATTAAGGTGATTTAATAGAGACTGTATCCAATAATACTTCTTAATTGTTAATTTAAGGAAAATGAATTTCCAATTTCATTGCCTGGGTACAAAACACAGTAATAGTTTGAGTGGGGGAATCCACTGTGGATAAAATCTCTTCAGATTTTATTTTAATTTTGAAGTAAAATGGGAATTGATCTATGCCAAACAAAAGAGGCAGTTTCTGGGTTGCTTTCTGGTTATAAAGATGCATGTGGAAGGGCTTTGGAGCTACTGGTTTCAGCATACACTGCAGTTGCACCTTGATCCCATTTTGGAACGTGACCAAGGGAACATGGGCCTTTGTACCAGTCTGGCTTCCACCAGAGATACAAAAATTGTGTCTCCTTGGGCCAGGTCCTCAGGACAGCTGGGTGGCTGGGATGGAGGGTGTGCTGCAGCACACAGCTACTGCTAGCTGTACCTTGCAACATCCACTGCTTACCTCATGATTTCAAGGGCAAAATGGGATGGCAATGAATTCAGTGTAATTACTGTTCTCCAGACTGTCAAAAGACAATGTAACCAACATGTAGATTACATTTATTAATTTTTCCAGAGATACATGTAGTTCTGGACACTGTCCAAGGTTTTGATACGCAAGAGTGAATTATCATCAGAAAAGTCAGAATACAGCATACTGTTCTTCTACAGCCTCATGCTAATCAGTATCAATAATTAATAATCATTCAAATATGTTTGTTTTTGCTTTGCAGGTAATACTTCAACTCCAATATGGGAAAGCAAAACAGCAAACTACGCCCCGAAGTCATGCAGGATTTGCTAGAAAGTACAGACTTTACAGAACATGAAATCCAGGAGTGGTACAAAGGCTTCCTGAGAGACTGTCCAAGTGGACATTTATCTATGGAGGAGTTTAAAAAAATATATGGAAACTTTTTTCCTTACGGGGACGCTTCTAAGTTTGCAGAGCACGTATTCCGCACTTTCGACGCCAACGGAGACGGAACAATAGATTTCAGAGAATTCATCATTGCCTTGAGTGTAACGTCNCCAGTGCTATCTTGGTTGTTCCTGGGAACCAAGGCTGAGAGTGCTGAGGAGAAAACTCCAAAGAAAGGGCTTGACCTGAAGGAAAATTGTATCACCAATTGTCCTCCTAATTGGTGCTTTTTATCAATTATGCTAATTTCCTAAAACCCATAAAATGTATTCACCCCTAGAGGGGGTAGGCTTCTGTGGACATCTTTCCATAACTGCTCTTGAAGGCCTTCAGATAAATATCCGCTCTTATATTACCTCCTTACTAAAATTATCTTGAGTTTCAGTTCCAGGTTGGGAAAAAGGCAACAGCTATATGCTACCAGAGAGCCATCAGTGAATCCTGGAGACACAGGTGGATCTAGGATGGATCCTGTAGTTTTACACTTGAGAAATACAGCTTTTTGGTCATTCTGGTCCAAGAACACAGGAAATGAAGGAATCAATGGTCTAGCTGCCTTGGGGAGTTCAAAGTCCTTGGGGAGAAAGGGAGCTTCCCACAAGAAAAAAAAGTAGCATCAGCCTAGGGGAACTTCTTCTCCCCAGTGCCAAGCAGAAGAGACAGTAGATTAGCTTCAAGTGGTGGTACATTTCTCAGTAGCTGCTTCTGTGATGTATCAATACTGTATTAGTCTTCATCTTTTAAAAGCAATATCTTGTTTAAGAAAGGACATTTTATTGAATGCTCATTACCCATTCCAGTCATCATTATTAAATCCATCTCTGGGCCAGAGACTCCATTCTGACAACAGCTTGAGTCATGTTTAAATTATTTTGCAATTTTACTTTAGTTATCCATACATCATATCTTAGTTGTGACTGTCATTTGCGTGACAAATTCTCAGGCAGGTTTCTGTCAATAGAGAAGGGCTTCCCACAAATCAGCATAATGTTAAGCTTCCAGTAAAACTGATGTTGCCTTTCAGAGCCAACACATTCAGGCTCCAAAACTTTAAACCCAAAGGCATCCATCATTAGTAAATGTGCTGCACCATGTGATATGTACCAACTTGCCTCAAAAGAAATATAATTAAGGTGATTTAATAGAGACTGTATCCAATAATACTTCTTAATTGTTAATTTAAGGAAAATGAATTTCCAATTTCATTGCCTGGGTACAAAACACAGTAATAGTTTGAGTGGGGGAATCCACTGTGGATAAAATCTCTTCAGATTTTATTTTAATTTTGAAGTAAAATGGGAATTGATCTATGCCAAACAAAAGAGGCAGTTTCTGGGTTGCTTTCTGGTTATAAAGATGCATGTGGAAGGGCTTTGGAGCTACTGGTTTCAGCATACACTGCAGTTGCACCTTGATCCCATTTTGGAACGTGACCAAGGGAACATGGGCCTTTGTACCAGTCTGGCTTCCACCAGAGATACAAAAATTGTGTCTCCTTGGGCCAGGTCCTCAGGACAGCTGGGTGGCTGGGATGGAGGGTGTGCTGCAGCACACAGCTACTGCTAGCTGTACCTTGCAACATCCACTGCTTACCTCATGATTTCAAGGGCAAAATGGGATGGCAATGAATTCAGTGTAATTACTGTTCTCCAGACTGTCAAAAGACAATGTAACCAACATGTAGATTACATTTATTAATTTTTCCAGAGATACATGTAGTTCTGGACACTGTCCAAGGTTTTGATACCCAAGAGTGAATTATCATCAGAAAAGTCAGAATACAGCATACTGTTCTTCTACAGCCTCATGCTAATCAGTATCAATAATTAATAATCATTCAAATATGTTTGTTTTTGCTTTGCAGGTAATACTTCAACTCCAATATGGGAAAGCAAAACAGCAAACTACGCCCCGAAGTCATGCAGGATTTGCTGGAAAGTACAGACTTTACAGAACATGAAATCCAGGAGTGGTACAAAGGCTTCCTGAGAGACTGTCCAAGTGGACATTTATCTATGGAGGAGTTTAAAAAAATATATGGAAACTTTTTTCCTTACGGGGACGCTTCTAAGTTTGCAGAGCACGTATTCCGCACTTTCGACGCCAACGGAGACGGAACAATAGATTTCAGAGAATTCATCATTGCCTTGAGTGTAACGTCGAGAGGAAAACTGGAGCAAAAGCTGAAGTGGGCATTCAGTATGTACGACCTTGATGGGAATGGCTACATCAGTAAGTCAGAGATGCTGGAAATCGTGCAGGTATGTGCTGCTCAGAGGCACCCCTGGGCTCCCTCCTTGAGAGCAAATTGTGAAGCCATGTTACACTGAGTGAAAAACTGGCAGCACTGGTTCACAATCCTCTAAAACTGCTTGGATAGAAAATGCTATTTCATTTGGCAAAGATTGTGTCACAATTCAAACTACAGCTTAATATCCACTGCGAGTTCTTCCTGAGCAACAGGCTGCATGGATATTTCCTCCCTGGGAGCTCTGTTGGGCTCGAGCACAGCAACTAACCTGCTGATAAATGTGATTCTCTAACCCTGTCAATTAATTATGATAAATTGCAGTTGAACCAAGTAGGTATACTAGAACAACCAGGCAGTGTACTTTTAAGGAAGGCAGGCTCCCTCCACAATAAGGAGCAAATCTACTTTGAAATCGTGTTATCATGAAGAACCAGCTCAGCTCACATATTATAAAGGTGTTTTTCCCACCTAATTCCAGTGAGGTCTGCATTATTAGAATCATACTAGCTGTCTTCATACTAAGTTGACAGTATAGATAAACCTTATCTGAGCAGATGATGATTCCATACATAGCTTCTTTGGTTGTGTTTGCTTGTGGTGTTAGTAAGAGTCCCACGTCGCTGGCTTTCTCCAACATGTTTTTGCCCTTGAGGCACATCACTCTACTGAACGATTTAAAACATTTTTTATATGGCAGTGTATTTACACAGCTTGAATCTGTATAATGCAGCACTGTTAAAAAAACAAAAAACAAGCCTGTTATCAAGATCCTTTCCTTTCACTGGAAATTTTGAAGTGCTAACAATGTACTGTATTATTCAGACTTGTATTTGCTCTGAAAACCAAGGGAAAATAATGCACACAGGCTGTGATGGCCAGCTGCACCTAGGGAGTCAGCCTAAGGGGTGGTGCTCCTGTCTTTCTACAAGGGCCCTTCTCCCATCCTCCAAGCAGTGGCCAATACCAGCACTTGCACTGCTTCAGCAAGACCAGACCCAGAGCTCAGCTGCAAATCTAGACTTTGTTGTCTTTCACTAGATCTGTTTTGTGCTCCTGTGTCTGAGTTGAGGAGCAGGACCTCCCTGTCTGCACTGTGACAAACCCCATGGAATATTTGCACTAGAAGATCCTCTGGTCCTTACAAATCTTCCTCTCCCCCAGGCAGGGTAAACAGACTGTCAATTATTGTTTTTCTGGCTGTATTTCTCCTCATGAAAAAACAGAAGGAATCCCAAAAGAACTAACATAGTACATAGGAAACACAGGAACCAAATCTGGGTGACCACCTGCTCCTCTGGAGGAGGAGACACCCTGGGGGCTGCAGGACCCCTCACTGCTGTCGAGGAGCCCAGGAAGGCACCGTGCTGACAGGCAGCCCAAACCCCCGGGCAAGGAGAGCTGCAAACAGGCAGCAATTCATTCATGTCAAATGAAATTAAAATATCGGTGACTGGATTTTCTGTAGTGAGACAAACAAGGACCAGCAAAGCTGGAAGCTTTTTCCAGATCTGCTTGCCAGCAAATCTAGAGGCTGAAATGCTCTGCCTCCTCTTCATATTTCTGTCAGGACCAAATCATACCATTGTCTTTTGCAGCCACGATGCCATCATCAAACAAAATTGCAGGTTAGGGGTCAGTGTAGGGCAGCATTCTGTCACCATGTGCATCCAACGCTGAGCAGCACTTTGGCTGTGCACAGCCCTCAGCCTGGCACTTCAGAGATCCCTCTGCACTTCTTGGGAGACTTGGCTCTCTCTCCTTTCAGACTGAACATGAAACTCAACTGCATGATGCTTATCATCTCGCCTCACTTTGAGGGACCCAATTTTGGGGACCACACAAAAAGCAATTATGGAAGTGAACAGCCTGAAAAACAGTTATTTCTGTACCATGGACTAGCAGCAATTTTTAAACCACGAAAGCTGCCCTTTCTGTGATGGAGCTTCCCATGAGGCAATGTCCTTGCAGATCCCACCCTCTTCTCTTCTTTTGGGTTTTTTTTGAATGCATTGTTCTCCTTGTATTGCACTGGTCACCAGTGGGATGGGATTTGTTGTGTAGTCTCTGGAAACATGTTCAGCTGATATCTGAAACTGAAGTAGATGAGCATATTTTCTTGTTTGTCGAGAAGTTCCTTTGATGTAGAGTGATTAGATACAAAAAGCCAGCAAACAACTATCATTTTCATTTATGGAAGATTATTATTTTTTCATATGGAATGACAAGATTCTGTATCAAATGTCTTCCTGGGGGCCCTCAGCCATCACAGTTTTTCTGAGAGTGAAAATCAGAACTCTGACATATCTCTAGGTCTCAAAGGAACCTATTGCAAGTCCCTTATCGAGCATACATTTGCAAATTGATAGAGCAGGATTATGTTTTCACTGGGATTTTTGCCTGAGACAATACATGAAAATGAACACTAAAAGGAACACCTTTATTCTAAAAGTCGTAATTTAACAGAAAAATACTGTAATTTTTAATCCCTGTTACTGTATGTTAAATAGCATTGGGGCAACGCACACTCTTCTTTTTTAGTCTGCTTTTTTTTGTGCTTCAAAATCCCTCTCTCTGCAGTGATTTTCACTGTTATGCTGATGCTTCCTTGCATTTTCTTTCCATTGCTCTGGCCTAATCTAACAGCACTGCAGGCAATGCAGGCGTTGCACTCTTGCCCAGCATTGCATCAAGGAGATTGAGGTAACAGTGGTAGCAGCAGCACGGGAACAGCAGAACTGCTGGTTAAGATGTCCCACAGGAGCCCCTGTGACTGGCCAGCTGCCAAGGAGATGAAGGGCAATGGTCCATAGCAGCTTTCTCAGGCCTGTTTTCCTTGCAAAGGAACATGCTAGATGGTAAAGCACCTGCATTCCTTTAAGCTCTGTACACCATCATGCCCTTAACCACGCAGGCACAGCCCAGTGCACTCACCATGCCTGTCCACGAGCATCCCTAGGCCAGTCTCCAAAAAACCCTGCTTAGAGATCCACATGGAGCCAGCTGCACAGTTTGGAAGCTGAAGGACTTTAGTGGTGGGCTGACAGTTGTAGAACCTCAAAAAAGAAGGTCCATGGGACACTGCTACACTCACCAGGCATTGCACATCTGCAGACTGCTGTGGGAAGAGGCTTCGTTGCCTGCCCTCTTGACAGACCTTGTCACAGCTCCTCTCAGATTCATGTCTCAGGCTTTTCATGTCTCCCATATGTTTACCTATAATCTAAATAGCCCAGTCCACTCAAAAATAGCTGCAAACCAGTTAGAAGATTTGTTCCCCCTGCTGAAGCAGGACATATTTGGCTAGTCTCTTAAAATAAGAGTTCAAATGAGAGATGGAAACCTTGCTCTAAGGATACATTTTTTCACTGTATGGACTCAAAAGGCATTTTAAGAATACTGAGCAGAGACAAGAATAACACTTTCAGTTTAATAAAAACAGCACACACGTTTCACTTGCTGGGATAGCTTATTTGCAAGCCAGGAAGAAGCAGAAGCTGGTACAGGAAGAAGCAAAAGCTGATATGGCTCTGTAAAAACAGTGTCAAAAATCTCCACCAGACTGAGAGGAAAACAATTTTTTCAGGCCAGTCATTCACTTCATGAGACTTCTAGCCAATAGGACTTATTTCAACAGAGTAAAAAGGATCATCTGAAAATTAGTGCTGTCATTGCTGCTGCCATCACCATAATGAGCTTTTTGACAGTTTGCCAAGCATACCAGGAAAATGCAGCCCTCACCAAAGCTTCTGGCCTGAGTGCAGCAGTGGCAGCCAGCAACTGGGAGCAAAACCTGTGTGAATGGGCAAAGGGATGAGATTTGCCCTAAATCATTGCTGCTCATCCACATGGAGCTGGAAGATGAAAGGAGAGAGTTCAGCAGGGCAGCCTGTGCATGCTCCAGTGACGTACACAGGGCTCTGGAGGCACAACTTCCTGGTGGCATTCAGGGGTGCCAGGGAGCTGTAGGAGCACTCCTGACAGAAGTTCACTTATTAAAGCTGCCCTGACTCAGGAGACTGCTGACAGGTATCAACTTCCAGTGCAGAATGCCACTGATGGTTTTCAGCCCAGGTTCTGGGAGGCCAAGAAGTTGCACTCCATGTGGAGTGGAACCCCTGCAGCCCCTCAGTCCCAGATCCTAGCCCAGGCTTAGCACAGCCCAGCTCGATGTAATTATTGCATGAAACCGAATTCCTTTCAGAGCTTGCCCTTTCAGACATACAATAAAGAGTTTTGTGTAGCTGCACTGAATTAATATGGGGCAAGTCTCAAGATTCTTAATCAGCTTTAGCTAGCTTTTACTTTGGGAAAACTTCCCAATGAACTTCTGAGTAAGGACATAAGAATTTGTCCAGAGTAACCATTTTCAGCATGAAAAGAACGCTCACTATGTTATTCCCATCTGGCTTTCCTAGAATATCTCATCTGTTATTCCCTTCACACGCCTCTGTGAAAAGGACCCTGTAGGATGAAGTCATCCTGAAGTGCTTTTTTTGTCCTAAAAATCTGCATGTTCTTACTATGGTTACTTTGATCAGGGTAAACATGCCCTCACTCCCAGTCTGGGGCATTCCTCCCACACTTTCAATGCAGATTCTCTGCTTTTCTGTCCTCTCACCCAGAGAGAGGGAGTGACCCCTCCACCTCTCTTCCTACCCCAGACAAAAGCCAGACAGCTTCAAATGCTTAAACACTGGCAGATTTATAAGCCTCATCTCTGCTCTGACCCTTGCAAGCCTTGCATGCTGATGAGGATGAGCAAGGCCTAAATTCTTACTGTCCACCCTCTCCATTTTCTTCCTTCCCTGCTGCCTCCTTCCCCCAGTTCCCTCATCCCTGTGTTTACGTGCTTGCATCTTCATCCTTTCTTCTGTGCTCCTGGTATCAGAGTATCATGGTTGTGTGGGCAGCATCCCTGCCTCTACTGAGGCTCTGCCCAGTACTCTGGAACACTAATTCTCCTGGGAGATGTGAAGGGTGAGGTGTTGGCAGAGGAGAAGCCAGCAAGACAGCCAAGGAAGTGGCTGCTCCCTAGTCTGAGTGTAAAATGTCTGTGCTGCTTAGTGGCATCCTCCATCTGTGCTACTACATTCCTGGAGCCAGTCCTTGGGGATCCTGAGCCAGATGATCTGAGCTGCTAGGCAGAGTGACTTCATGAAGGAAAAGAGGGGAGAGGGGTAACCCAGTGGGAAATCTTGGCTTGCACCAAGGATCTCCCTCCCAAAGCAAAGAGGAAAGGAAGAACAAACAACTAAAGCAGTCAGGTGACAGCAGGTGACAGCCAGTGAGTTGCAGTGGGCAGCAGAAGGGGCCAGGGCAATGCTGCCTTGGGCTGGGATGTGCTGCCCTTCCACATGGCTGGGAGGAACCCCCAAGGCCACCACCCTGCAGCCCTCTGAGTGGTGCTGCTCTCCCAGGTGTGGCACTTCAGAGACACCTGATACAAAGCCCTGGTGTTTACTGGGGCTGCATGCTTATGTTTGCCAGCATGGTTTGGATAACCAGTACAGAGACAGATCCTCATCCTTGTTTTAAAATTAACATTACCCCTCTTTCAAAGGCATCTAGTACCAAAGGGGGCTAACCCATTTGTCTGTGCAGAGAGTAGGTAAGGGTGTTAGTGATGCTCTGTAGGACCAGAACATCTGGTCTCTGTGGAGAAAATTGTGGAAGGGATTTTGAGCTGTGCACACACACCAACCCCCAATGAAAAGGCCACCTCCTTGATGGTGAAACAAAGACCTCCAGTCTTTGTTCTCTGTGAGATGCTGCAAATGCAAGGAGTCACTGCTCTCCCCACAGACAGGACGCTTATAGGGAGGGAGAGAAAGGAGATGGGGGAGAAGCAAAGGCAGGGTGAGGAGACAGGTGTGGTGAGGATGAAGCCTGTGTGCCCAAAGCATGGGGATTCATCACAGCACATCACACAAGACTTTGGTGGTCTGGCTGTCCCTCCAGGCTCTGGGAGCTGCCATTGCCCTACATGTTGTACAAATGATAAGTTTGTCCAAAGGCTGTTTTAATAAGGAAAAATGTAACCCTAGTCCAAACCCACATGGTGTTTGACCATGAGTAAATAAAGAAACACGGTATTTCATAAACAGGTGTCCCACTGAAGAGGGAAGCCACATGTACTGGTGCCACCCAACACCATTCAGCACCCAAAGAGCAGGTCTTGCTGGTGCTCCGAGGATATTTTCTGCCTGTTTGTGTCACGAGAGGATCACCATACCCTTGCATCAAGATAAAAGCATTTACCTGCTTTCTGCTCCTGTCTATCACGCAGGCAATCTATAAGATGGTTTCTTCTGTAATGAAGATGCCAGAAGATGAGTCAACCCCAGAGAAGAGGACAGAGAAGATCTTCCGGCAGATGGACACCAACCGTGACGGTAGGCAGGCACCCCGCACAAGGCCGGCAGGGTGGAGGCAGGCCGGCCTTCACCCGGCAGGGCTGCTCGCCCAGGGATTTTCCCAGCTTCCCCAGCTTCCTTCCACCATGCTTGTCCAGAGGCTTGACAGGTGTGCTGCACCCCACCACGTGCTCTAAGTAAACATGTTTCTTTTCTAGGAAAGCTCTCTCTGGAAGAGTTCATCCGAGGCGCCAAGAGTGATCCGTCCATAGTCCGTCTCCTGCAGTGTGATCCCAGCAGTGCCGGGCAGTTCTGAACCTGTACTTTGGATGAATTATGTATCTGCTTTTTTTTTTTTTTTTTTTTCTTGCCAAACAACATTCATGGTAGTGTTGCCTCTGTATGGCCAATTATGCCTTCATTTGTGGCATCTTATAGCTTATTTTGTTGTGGATTAATTATAAGAATGCTGAATTGCTCTTAACAATTTGTCCAGAGCATGGGCAGTACTGTTCTAAACAGATATTGTGGTGTTATCATTGTTTTTAAAACTTCATTTTGTTTTTTTGTTTGTTTGTTTGTATCTGTTTTGGAAAGTAAAGTGTTGAGGAGGAGTAAACCAACAACAAACCCCTTGGCAGCAAGACACACTGACAGATTTTAGATTTGCTGCTTTAGTCGTTAGGTACTCACCTGCAGGACCTGAAAGTGTAGTGAGGCTGAACCAAAGGGGTTGTGATGGGTGGGGTAGGATTCACCTGGAACCTCCTCTCCTGTCCAGGAGGCACCAGTTAAGATCAGACAGGACTGGGAAGAAGTATGAAAGTGCAAAACATGCGTGGGGTGCATCATCCACTCCTACGCCTCATTGTTTCAATGCTGTGAACACTTTCCAGGTTGTGAAGAAGGGACAAAATGAAGGTTGACATTTTTTTACTAGGTTTACAGTGGTTGAAGTCATATGGCTTTATCTGAAAATTCAGCAATTTGCAATCCTGATCTCCAAATCCTCAACTGACAATACCTCTTGCCGTTTGGGATCAGCAAAAGCAGACACAGATATGAAAAACTGGGTCTTGACAATGAATTTAAAGGAGATACATGTTGAATGTGAAATTTTCAGGTTAGTAATAAAGCAGTTGCTACTAGGGAGAGTGGGCATGCACGTGAGGAACTCAGAGACACCTGCAAGCAGCTCCAGCTAAGGCACATCTGCTGTTCTCAATGCTCTTGCATAGCAGGAAGTTTTGGGGGTGTTTTTGTCTCTCTCCGTGTAGCTGACAGAGTTTCTGGGCCTGCTCTTAGGGGAAGGCTGTCATCAAAACTTGTTTTAAACATAAAATTGTAGCATTTATATTTCATTTATTTTAGTAAAGTTCAAAAAAACTGTACTGAAATGAGGAAATGGTACGCTTTATGATATATTTATATATATAAAAATTAAAACAAAAAAAGATCAGCTCTTGAGAGAAATGTTGAATGTTTATCTTTCCGCCTAGGTGCAGGAGTTCTGAAATTTGCTGCTGCAAAATTTTATCCTTTGGTCAAAGTTGCTGTATGCAAAGCTAGTACACGCATGTGGGATTTCTTAGGGACTTTACAAGCGCTGTTGCAAGAGAAAAGCTGGAAAAGCTTTAGCAACAGGAGGCATTATGCTGACTAAATTGGCATTAATCACTCATTAGCTGAAGTCTGCTTTGTGATCCTGCCGGAGAGCTACCCATGCAGGCAGCCACGGTGTTGGGAATTCATGAGCTCGTTAGAGTAACCTTTGTTTGACAGGCAAAGTTGGCATTTTGTCAAGTGACCTTGTAGATGCTAATCCCCAGTAGCCTTAATTTAAAATAAACCAAGTAAAAGAAGTCTGCTTTGCAGATGATGATTAGCTAAGTACTAATTAGAAGTCACGAATAAGTAGTTGAGTATAAATAATCCTCTGTGGAACACTAGCTAGCATGTACAATAACTGACAGAAGCAATCCTATACTTAATTTTTCCATACCATTTGCTTTACCAGGTGTTAAGGGCAAAACATTTTAAGAGAAAATAAAAGTAAATTGAAAATAACATTGTTAATTAGTTGTACTAAAATTTTTATGAGTGGCTAATGACACTCAATAAATATCTTCAAGCACACATCTTTGTCTCAAACAATCACAAAAATCCAATTGATTATATATTTCCATTAAATTCATCAAAATACTGAGCTGAGATGAGTGTGGGAAAATAAGAAAGCAAAGGAGGCCCAGCCACAGACACAAACAGATTTTAATACCCAGCACTTTCAGGTGTTACAAGCAACACTGGCAAGTTTTGCACCAATTCTTCTGGCTGATGAAAATATTCCCTATCTCCTTCTCCCAAATCCTAATTAGACACCACGTGCACAATTCTAACCCTTGGAAGGATAATCTGTGCCTAGCTTCTTCAAGGTAATTCTCTGCTTTACCTGGAGAGGTTCTGGCCCTCTCTTCATGTCTATCACCTCGTGGATTTTGAAAGTCATGTACTTGAGGGTTGTTTTTCAGCAGAAGAAGCCTGGCCAGAGTGCTGGGGATTGCTGCAGGAAGGTCAGTAGGCATGCACGGATCAGCACACCCCTCTGCCAGGTGGGAATGACCCGTGCTGCCACCCCAGCCTCTCCAGGAGTGCTCCATCACCACCCCTGTGTGGGCAGGACAAGGTGACACCAGAGGATCCCTGCTGCATTTCCAACCTCCTGGCTCAGTGCAGGCACCCACGTCCAAAGCAGCCCAGACCTGTGGCAGCTGGCATTTGCTGAAGGTGACCTCGGATTCCTTCTGCAGCTCCATCTTCCTCTTAATGCTGTGAGAGCAGTTGCATGTGACCGAAGCTTTTAAAATGTTGCCTTTTCTTTAAGTGACTGCATACCACCTCTTTTTCATTTTACAAGACACTTCTGGCTCAGAACCTAATCTCTCAGCTTGTTTTTGCTCAGGAGTTTTGGGGTGTTGGGGCCAGGCTCACAAGGCGTGTTTGAAAGCACAGCCTGTGCTGTGAGCCCAGCAGAGCTGTAATGCTTCCCACAGTTCACAAAATCTGGAATAATAAGAATTAGCTTACAGCTGCAGAGGACATAGCTGCAGATAAGGCTATTGTATAAACATTTACAGAGTGATCTAGGGTTATTCTTTTACCTGACTGCCACTGATGATTGGTATTATTTTAAATTATTAACTATTCCTTTCTTTCTCTTCCTCTGCATGTACTTAAAGAGTGATTTGTAGCTGAAGTTGTGATAGGAACATCTGCAGAGCTCAAATCAGCAGGACAGCAGTGGTGTGCTGCACCTCAGATTGAAATTTTCTGCTTTGCTGTCATTTGCATTTGTAATCATAATTGCCTTCATAAAGCTTTTGAAGGCAAAGTGGTGTATCCTGTATAAAATAGCACAGTAAGTCAGACTTTTGAGTGATTCATTAGCTGTAACTCCACACAGCAAGGATGGCAGACAGCACATACTATTTCATATCACTTCTCAGTTTTGTAGATGCATTCTCTAGTTTTACTTGCGTGTGCAAGAGGCAGCCTTCCCTATGTGTTGTCCAAAGGAATTAATGAGTGTATCTCACATGCAGACTGAACTCATGGAAAATGCCAGTCCCATTTATCTGACATTCCCAGTCAGCTTGTCAAACTCTGGGCCAGAAGATGTGAAGTGAGGACTATGACTTGTGAGTTTTGCAATACTCTCTTTGTTTTAGGGTGCTTTGGGAAGAAAAAAGGGAACACAACCCTTTTAAAACCAACACACGTGTTCTTGTGAGCACTTAGAGTTTGAGAGGGACTGAAGAAATATTTATGTTTCAACATTATTTGTAGCCCTTTCAGTTCACAGTTCAATGATGTTCCTGAGGTACCCAGAGCTATGCTGTTCCCTTGCAGTTTTTAGGAGCTTTTAGGGTTTTTATCTTCTTCCTAGGGCATTCTTTGTTGTTCTAAGGCATGACCTCCACATTTTCTGCTGCTTAAAACAGTAAGTCAGAAGTGTGTAGATTTCGTAGCTGGAAGAGGTCTGTGTGCAGAAATGCTGCACACCAGCACAGGAAGTAGTCACACATGACCAAGTCCCTGTGGTTTGAACACTGGCCCTGGGGGCTGAGCCCCAGGACTTCTCTCTTCACTGATGGCAAGAGTGCAATAATGCGGCTTAACTTGATTTTCTTTCACTGCAGATCAGGTTAAGTCGCATTACCTTGCATTTGCTGTGGGCAGAACCTTCTCTCAGCTGACTCATGGAAACTTGGTGAACTGTGGTAACTTGGTGTTGAGCCCTAATCTGCAGACTAAGCTAAGATGAGAAGATGTCCTTGGCCATTCCTCTCGGTACATGTGAACCAGAGAACACGGTGACAACTGGCAGGGCCCTGGGCACACGTGGCAGTGAGAAGGGAATCTCCCACTCAGAGCAAATGCCCTGAGCTCAGCTGCCTCCTTCTTTTTAAAACTCTCCCCTTGTTCAGCACAACTGGTGTAAGATGCGACATGATAGCAATATAGCAGGTCAGGATCAAGGAGGCATCCTTCAAGAGTTTCCTTTTGCAGTTTAGCCTCCAAGTGTCAAGTGAAACAATCACACTGGTCTGACTGTTGGATGGACAAGTCTTCCTGAGCACCCAGTACACCAGCACCTCCTGTCATCTTTCTCATGGTGCTCCCTCGGTTTCCTGGCATGGCAGTCCTTGGGCTCAGCAGTCAGATGTCAGGTACCTGGTGCAAGACTGGTGGAGAAGGATACCTCACCTGCCCTCTGCAGAAGTATTTGGAGGCATTCTTTGCTCTGTGTCTCACTAAGCGGGATGTCACGTAGGAGTCGGAAAGTAGGGAAAGTTGGTTTTCTTGGTATCACAGGCAGAACTTGGGCTTAGAAATGCAGAGAAACTTGTTAAGTGCCAGAGAGCTGAGCAGTGCTCAGAGCTGCATGGAGTTTTCCACTGACTGTGCAGTAGGCAGATAAGATAAACAGCAGTGATACGTCAGGCACATGGTGTGATGTGGTTTGAGATAGGGCTTGACTAGAAATGGCACCTTCTCTGTGAGCAGCTCTGTCTGCAGCTATTCTGTCAGAGGCACTGACAATATACACTCTAAAATTAAGCAGCAGAGCTGTTCACCATACCCTGGCAGGTATTGAACAAACAGCTCCCAGGATGAGCATAAGATTTTCCCTAAGTGCAGCTGAGGACAAAACGTTGCCTATGTGAGTTCATTCCTGGCCATGGAAAAAAAGAAGAAGGGAAAGCTCTGTTGACTCTCAAAGCCCAGGTGTCATTTTGCAGGCTAGGGATGGTGGAATGAACATCTGTGTTTTAAGCACATAGAAAAGCCAGCAGGGGTTGTAAACTGGCATGGAAATCAGTGACATTAGAAACCAGGACCACTGCTGAGGGACTGCAGAAGCCATTAGGTTCCTCTGGCCTTCGGAGCAGTAGAATCATCAGCTGGATACACAGTCAATCTCCCTGATCCTTGCAGAAATTATGCCTGTATACTATGGGTATCTAAACAGCATCCATCCTGGCTTTTGCTGCTGTTTTTTCCAAATTACCCATACTGAGAAGTTGTTTCTGGGTAAGGATTTTCACAGGGTAAGGTATAAAGCTTTCCAGATGTACTGTCCATATCTTAACAAGCTGGAAAGGCCAGATGCAAGAGGCTTCTCATTGTTCCCCACAGGTTGTGTTATTTCAATGTGTAGCTGGGATTAAGCTATCACCTGTAAAATGCTGACTAATGCTGACTAATAAGTAAAGCAAAAAAAGAGCTTGAGTTGTAGTGAACAATGTGAAAAGACTAGAGAAATTAAAAACTGTAAGGACATCCCTGCCTGTAGTCCAGGGTCTGAATTTGCACAGTGAAACCCTCTTAGCAGTAGCCAGCACAGAACAGCTCCTCTACTCCAGCCCAGTCAATGGTACCTCCTGGGCTGCTTCAGCCCTGTGTGGTGAGGCTGGGGGCTCTGGGTCCCGCCCCAGACACGGTTATCTGAGATTATTAGGCAGGCTGAGGGCTTCCTGGATCCTGAGGCACACAACAGCCGTCCACCCTCAGCACAGTATTCACTTACTGTGCACCTGAGATGTTTCAGATCTTCCCCTCTTGCCCTGATCTTATACCAAAGATATTCTTACCTTCCCAGGGCATGTGCTCAGGGTGTCCAGCTCTCCAAGTCTTTGCAGCCACCTCCTAGCTGCCATTCCCAGCCTCTGTGTGAACAAACACCAGCCCTTGACATGTGGAGGAGCCAAGCTTGATGCACTCAAATGGAGCAGCTTCTGATTTGGTTCCCCATCTTTGGCCCACCTGTGTGTACCACACTGTTTATTTCCTATTATTAAGTAATGGCAGTATTAAACATTTTAAGGGCACACTGAACCTCTGAAACAACATGGTTTTCATTGTCATGTATGTGTTTGTTGAGGCACTGCAGACTGACTGTGCCTGTGCTGGCTCTCCACTGCCCTCGTTTACTCCACAGAGAGCTGGATTCTTCCAGGCTGCCTCCAGCAGCACCTTCCTCTGCATCCCCCTGCAGGGTGCAGGTGCCCCAGGCCTGCAGGAGCACCCAGGTGCTGTGGACCAGGAGATAATTTTGGCATAGTTATATCAGGCAGAAACTCTTCCTGCTCTCTGTCAAAAACAAGTGCTGGGGGTGTGACCTCTGCTTTTCTCCTCCCTGGGGACAGGGGTTTCAGCGGTGTTCAGGGCTGGCCTCACGTTTCCCCACCTAATGGGAGGGCAGGATGATGGTGATTAGTAAACCCACCTGAGAAAATCCTCTTAGGTTTTAAACTTCATTTGTGCTGCTCATTGGCTGCACTCAGAGGGAAGATTAGTGGGTCCAGTGTGGTAGTTTGGGGGAGACTTTGCAGTTCCTTGCCACCATCACCTTTTTATTTCCTGTCATTATTCCCATTTCCAGGGCAACCAAATAGTTTTTTATTGGTATCTGGAAGAAAAAGAAAAATCAAATACAGGGTTTCAATCCAGTAAGTATCTAAGGAAGGTTAGATGTGGACATCTAACCTTCAACTAACCATCCATACGACTAACATGCTCGATGTTAGTCATATGTATGTTCCACAAAATCATGTTTCTTTGGTATTTTGTGTTTAATTTTCTTATCCATGTTTCAGGCATGTTTGTGATTTATTTCATTATTTTGTATTCTCTTAGATTCAGCCCTGCTGGTCCTTCAGCTCTTATGCAGAAGTCATAAGAGAGAGCAGAACTGACTGAGCAATCACTAGCAAGGTAGGCACATGGTGCCTGGTAAAAATGAAGAGCTGAATTACCTTAGGGATTTTTTTTGTCTGCACACTTGCTTCAAGGAGACAAATTGAGCTGCATTTCAATATGTTTATCTCTTCCACTTGCTCACTTCAATTCCAAGCAGTCTTGTAGTTAATATTTGTATATTCAGCATTATTTTGCTCTTGAACCTGAAGTGACCAATATTGTCTTCCTCTGACAGGAGTACTTAATACCTTTTGATTTTTAAATATTGCTGAGTGAGTGATGTGATGGATGCAAAAGTAGTTACACATTTGTGTACTGGCTTTGGCTGTGATAGAGTTAATTTTCCTCACAGTAGCTAGAATGAGGGTCAGTTTTGGATTTGTGCTGGAAATAGTGTTGATAACAGAGGGATGTTTTCATTGCTGCTGAGCAGTGCTCACATGGTGTCAAGGACTTTTCTGCTTCCCACCCCATCAGCAGGGGAGCTTGGGGTGCACAAGGGAGATGGATGGGACACAGCCAGGATGGCTGATGCCAACTGACCCCAGGGATACCCCAGACCATGGTGCCATGCTCAGCATATAAAGAGGTAGGGGGAAGAAGGAAGAAGAGGATGACAAGCTTAGAGGGATGTAATTTGTCTTCCCAAGTCACCATTGCCTGTGATGGTGCCCTGTTTTTCTGGGGATGGCTGAACACCTGCCTGCCCCTGGGAACTGGTGAATGAATGCCTTGCTTTGCTTGTGCATGGGGCTTTTGCATTCCCTGTTTGCACTCTTTATCTCAACCCATGGGTTTTCTCACTTTTGCCCTTCCAGTTCTCCATCCCAGTAGAAGGGAGCGAATGAGTGGCTTTGTGGGACATAGTTGCTGATTGGAATTAAATCACAACAATTTGTTTAAATTTGGGCAGATATTTTTGAGGCTGTAGAAATGAATAAATTGAGATAAAACATGGCCAAGAGCTGAATGGATCAAAGTGTCCAGTTGCTATTTAAGTCCATGACCATTCCACAGGGAGAGCTTTCTCTGTTCCCTCAGGCTGTTGCCTCATTGCAGCACAGAGTAGACATAAAATCGAACTTATAATGATCTACTATGAGCAGACTCACTGCAGCAGCATGGAGTTCAGTATATCCTGTGTCTTGGCAAAATTAGATACCTCTCTAGATGAATGCTTTGTAAGCAAACCTACATATCCTAAGGAAGACTTTTACTATTCAGAAAGGAGAGGGACAACTATGAATTAAATTAATTTGGTCCGCATATTTTTCTTACAGCTGTCTAGAATTGCAAGTGTCCTGTGTGTTGCTGTCTGTAGCTGTTGTGATGTGTTAATTTCCCCCCCTGGTTCTGTTGTAAGCTCATCTGGTGGTATCCTGAGTCTCCAGCTGGCTCTCCGCCAGGCAAAGCCCATGAGAAGGACATGTAGAGGTGAGTGGCTTTCAGGCACACCAGGGACAGCTTTTGGGGATGTGGCCCTGTGCTGTTCCATGCTTTGGGAGTCTGTACCTACAGAGCAACATGTTAAACCTACCTGATAAAATGAAAGTAGATGATCAGGCCACCGAAGGAGACAGAGAATTTGGCGGAGGGTTGTGTATGTTTTGTGCCCCCCAGCACGTGCACGTTTTCCCCAGCTATTAACTTCCAGTTAGGACCTTTCCTGAGCTCTTAGTGTTAGAATAAGGTTTTCTTCTGCTGATAATGTATTTGTATTATGCAACATACTCAGAAAACAGAAAATTATCTCTCTATGACTGTCCTCTCCTCTCGAGGAGCTGTTCTCCTCTGTACATATGATACGCAGAATGTATGGGAGTCTTTCCAGCGTTGGTTTGCATTTTTAAGACTGTACTAATTAATGTGTGATACTATTGTGTTTTTGTAGTGGCATCTTTGCTGTAAGATGTAAAAACTATTTAATTTTTTTTTTGTTATTGTTCAGCTTTTAGAGCTAGCACCAAGGACTGCATGTTCACTAGAATCAGCCTTTTTCAGGGGCTGTCATAGCTGCACGCAGGCACCGGTGTTTCACCTGGCACGTAGCACCTGCGTTCCTCTTTTAATAGGGGTCAGTTTTGAGTGGAAACTAATTCTTCCTGAAAAGTCTAGTTTTGTCTTTCCCCCTCTCAGATTCAAGCTTCCCCCTCCCACGCTGTGTGCCAGCCCTGGCCCCCGGAGGAGACCTGGGAGGAATGTCTCCTGACCCGGGGCACCCTGCTGGCATCAGGCTCCCTCACCCCTCGCTCACCCAACGCATGCTCCTTGGGACTTGCTTTTCCTTGGAACTGCTGGCTGTGCCAGCACAGCAACAGGGGGCTCACATTGCATGACAATTTGTGCAATCAACTTTAAAATGAATTAACAAAAATTGAGGGGAATTCCAGAAAAGAAAAGCCTGAGCAGCAATTCAAGGGTCAGAATCTTATTGGGGTGCTTAATATAGCAAGAACTTGGGGCCAGTCCCTTGAAGACAGGACCATTTGGATGGCTTAGGTCTACATTTCTTGTCAGATTTGGAGAGTGAAGTGGGGCTCAGATCCAGCCTTTCAGGCAGGGTTGACTTACTAGATAGACTGAGTCTGAGATGCTTCTCCACATTGTGTCGTGGGCCAAAAGACAAGACATGCTGCAGCTTAGGAGTTATTTTTCTTTCAGGTTTTCTATTTTTTTTTTTTCTTTTTAATGGAGAAAGCAGTTCAAACTGCACCTGGCAAAATGACTGACTTCAAAAGCATGTTTTTCCTTGTTATATAGACACTCACAAAATAGCATTGTGTGGCTAAAAAGGCACATTTGTGACAGTTTCTTTCTGAGTGCCAAAATATATAAGCAGTATTGTTTGAAGGGAAATAAAAATTTTTTTACTGTATTGTTATTACTGTTGAACAAATATATTGTTTTTAAATGTTAGATTTCGAAGACTTTTGTATTGTAAATTGTTTTGTGACACGGTGCTTTTTCATACTGGAATTACTGATTGCACCTAAATATTAATTATTGCTTTCTTATATAAATATGTGACCTTGAACAATCTTGATGAAAACCAATGTGTGGTGGATACCAACAGTTCAAAAAAAATTCACCTACTGAAATCCCCTAAATGTTCTTTCCTACTAATAAACATTCTGCTGCAGCTAGTGATGGTGTGCCATGTGCTTTACTCCCTTCACGGTGGAGCCTTAAAGCCTCTCGGAGCTCCTTGGTCTGGGGAGAAAACCCCAGAGAAGCCTTTGCCTGCTGCCCTCCCAGCCCCTGTCCTGCTCACTGCTGTGGGCACGCTCAGCAGCCCTGAGAGCCAATCTGGAGGGCTCAGCCAGGGCTTGAGCTGTGCAGGGGCGCTGGGCTGGCACACTGCAGCCAGCTGGGCTCTCCACTGCTGACACAGTTTGTGCTCCAGCAGCTAAAGCCAGCAGGGAGTAGGATATTGTGGAGTGGGTTATAAAGGCAATGGAAGGACAGCACCAGGCTGAGAGCCCTGCTCCTCTGAAGCTGGAAAGAGCAGCTTAGCTGACTGACAGCAACTTTCCCTGCGATAGATAAATCCCTCTCCAGGTTTAGGGGACTTTTTTACCCCCTAATGACTATCACACCATCAAGGGAGCATGGGCAGGGTGGTAGCAGTGAGATGTGGCTGATGAGGCAGCAGCAGAGCTTGTCACAACAGGGACTCCTGCCAGCCTCAGACAAGCTCTGGAGAGGGCTGGCTGATGCTTCTGTGCATGCTCCTTAAGCTCCCCAAATTTTTACCTAGGTTAAATTTGGAGCTGGGATTAGCTGAGTGCAAAAAGTAGTTTAAAGCCTACTGGAAGGTAACATAAACCAGTGCCTATTTCCTTTTGAGATTAAATAAAAATGCCTATTTGTGGAACAGCACATTAATCGGAGCTTGAGACAGGCTGGAGCCTGAATGAAGCATCAGTTGCAGTATTCAGGTATCTCCTGTGCTCAGTGCAAACAAGCTTTATTACACAAACTTTCCAGCGTGCCAGATTCCCTGTGATGTACATTCTCCTCACCCTCCCCTTAGGGCCATCATACGATTTAGCATAAAAAGACTGGGTGTAAGGAGGTGTTTATTTGTGCAGGGGTGCTAAAATCCTCCACTTACCACCCTTGCTGTCCCTCCTCTCTCTCTGCAAAGGCGGCTGCCCCAGGCACTGGAGCACAGTTGCACTCCCACAGTCCCGGAGTGGACCTCCCACCACCCGAGGGAGGAGGGAACCTGTGATCCTGCAGCTCATGGCCCCATCTGGGGAGTAGAGTGTGCTCCAGAATCTATCAGTGTTTTCTGCAGCACAAATTGAGCCAAGAGATTGGGAAGGTGCCAAAAACGACAGCTTTGCTGCTCCAGTGAGTCCCCTAAAGTTTTGGTCAGGAGCTAGAGGTTGTGTTTTGCTTCCTGCTCCTAAAAAGGGGTCAGTTCTTCTTAATGACCTTTCATCAAGGTGATCTGAGTCCCCTTGCTAAAGCCTGGCTCAGCCATGCCAGACACAGTCCAAGCCCTGAGCACGCAGTGGGTGCAGTGGTTCCCATCAGCCAACACACTTCTCCTCACCCTCCCAAGGCCTCGCAGATGGAGCACTGCCAACCACGCAGCTCTAAAGCATTTGCATTTTAAGAGCCACTCAGTAAAACCACTTCCTATAAAACATAATTAAACGTCTATCGCAGGCAGTGCCCAGGAAATGTGATTACCTTAAAGGGCTCCATGGGAGCTGATCCTGGCTCACCCTGCACTGCTTGTCCAGAGCACTGAACTCCTCCACCCCACTGTAAGTCAGGGCTGTCCTGCTACTGCTTGGGGAATCAACCTTTGCTGAGGCAAATGCTTTCCCAAGCCATTTCCCTCCTACTAAGATGTTCTCACCTCCTGAATCTTGTTTGAAAAGCTAAACTCAGCTAAAGAAGCTAAAAGGTGGAGAATAAAATGTTAGATGAAAATGTTTTACTGCAAGGTATGTGGCCAGGCATGCTTCAGTGCTGTTGGAGTAGATGTGGGTAAGGATCTCAACCCAGGTGCCCAGGAGTCCCAAAAAATGTTAGTGTCAGTGCTTCCAGCCAGATTCCCAGGACACCCCATGTCACAGAATCACAGAATAGCTGGGGTTGGAAGGGATTTCTGTAGTTCATCTGGTCCAATCCTCCTGCTCAAGTAGGGCAAATGAGAGTTGGTTGTCCAGGACCATGTCAAGGCAGCTTTTAAATATCTACAGGGATAGAGACTCCACAACCTCTCTGGGCAGCCTACTCCAGTGCTTAGTCACACTCACAGTTAAAAGCATTCCCTGATTTCAGAGGGAACCTCCTGTGTTTTAGTATGTGTCCATTTGCCTCTGGTCCTGTCACTGGGCACCATTTAGAAGAGCCTGACTCCATCCTCTCTGCACCCCCCCTTCAGGTACATACTGATACTCTCTCCCCTGGGGAGATGTACTAATACACACCACAGCAACAGAAATATTATCTCATACATAGGAATATTTATTTTTTTCCTTCTTAAAAATGTACAAAAAATAAAATAACTGTATTTACAGCTTATCAAACCCCTCTCCCAGTTGCAACACTATTAAGTTACATGAGCTATATTCTTAATATAAAAGCACACTATTTATACATTAAGTTTCCTTGTTTTCCAGAAAGAAAGACAGCTTGTCACAATCTTTGGCACAAACATTCTTGTTTGTATCTTGTCTCAATTAATAGGACATGGAAAAGCATATAAACATTTAATAAGCTTTACATTTTATAAGTCACAGGATACTCCTTTCCAGTTCCACTTCAATCAATATACAGCGTCTCTGACAGCTAGAGAGTTTAGATTTTACTAATTGTTTGAATTAATTTACATTTAAACAATTCATAGAACAAAAGAGAAAAATATATAAGAAAGACATTTGATCTCTGAATTCCATTGACCAAAAACTTTGTGAGAGAGGACACACATGAAAAAAACCATTCTTTTCTTTGTAGTTTACACTCAGTGTTAGAAATCCTCCAAAATGTCTTGATGGGGTTATCATCGTACATCCACAAAGCTTCACTCAAGGGATGCACTTTATTTTGGGAATATCAGCACCTGACTGTGAGAAAGAACTAGAAATTGAGAATTTGAATGGGATTTCATACTAAAACATCAAATGGACGGACAAAGTGCCAAATCTGCAGCAGGAACCAAAATTAGAAGACTGCTCTCCTTTTGTACATCTCTATCTAGAGTCTTTCAAAACATAACATCTACAGACACTGCACTGCTATAGCTCTTCATAGGGAAAATGCATGAGCAGCAAGCCACTCTTCAGGCTGCACTAGTTAAGATTCAATATTGCCGTCTTGAAAAAGAGAAGGAAATGAGAATTTTGTTCCTTTAAATAAACAACCACAGCAGTGCCACAAAGAGACAAAAGGAGGCAAGGCAGATATTCCTGTCCCCTGCTGAACAGCAGCCAAATCTTTCTTACTCATAATATTTGGAAGATCCAGTATTAATCAATATTTTTTATCAAACAAAAGCAACATGCATATTTTAAACAATATACATGTAAGCACTGTCTACTCCTCAGGATATCCAAGTCAAGCAGGGCACAAGGCAGCCACTGCTTCAGAAGTTTGCATTACTCATACCACTCTTGCCCCTTTCCCACCACTCTGATGGGCTGATTTGGACCAACAAGGGGAACCCTGAGAGCTTGCAGCTTGCCACAACCAGCATCCAAGGTTCCGTGCTCCCCCAGCAGCTGATGCTGTAACTACAACTGAAGGGGTGCAGCATGGATACTCAGTCTTAGTGCTTGTGATCCACCTGCATCTGGAGCAGAGAAACAAAGTCCTCAGACCCTGGCAGATAAAGTAAAGGGTGACCATCCTTACCTAGCTCTAGTTGTTTTAAAATAATCTTACCACCAATCTAGGCACCTTCCTGATAACTTCACTGAGACTGTAAGAAGGAAGTAAAGGCAGGAGTATCAGCTTTCTACTATCAGGAATTTGCACATTTTAAGATGTATTTAGAATAACTTTCAGTTAGTCTTGGAAGGAACTTTCCTTTTCTGGACAGTGGCTGACTGAAAGCTCCTAAAATGACAATGCAAAGATAGCTCCTTAAGCCCCAGTATTCCTGGAGCATTGCACTTCTCACTGATCCTACACTGCTCTTCATCACAGGATGCTGCACCACCCAACAGATCTCAGCTCATCTCCACCCAAATGTAAGACAAAACCATCCCATTAACCTGAGTGCTGGTGCTGCCAGGACTACCTGTCCTTCCTGTGACCCCTAAATTCTCACTGGCCTTTCTTAATGCAGCACATTCCAACCCAGGCCAGCCCCAAGTATTCCCTTGGACAGCAGGTTTGTTGGGGGCAGAACTAGGGCTCAACTCCTGCATACATTTACTTCTTCGCTTCACCTGCAGCTTCTGCCCAGACATCTTGACCAGCTGAGAGATCCCAGATGATATTCTGAGGATTCCAAATACCAACAGAGAAATACAAAAACTAACAGTATTGCTCACCAGTCCTGTGTGCTGGTCCCAGATCCTAATGCCTCCTGTACCAACTGTCCTCTTTTTTTCTTTAAGAAAAAAATATCTGGGATAAGTCACCACAGACTTTTTATCTCAGTCTGAGCCAAAGAGAAACAAACTGAACCATCATAAATCTCTTGTATTCCCAGATTGTTTGCTCTTGAGCAGCATAGCAAGAGCTTCTTTGCTGGAGTGTATTTTTATATAAAGTTAAGGAAATTACAACAGAACTCTGCATCAGAAGGGGAAAGAGTGCATGACAAAAGAAAAGGGCAGGAGAAAGACAGAATACACACTTTGCTTTACAGGCATATGTGAATTCTGAGTATGTTAGTGCTGATGCTACCAGCCTGAACCTTTTATAGTTTCTGGTCCCACAGAAACCTTGACATGTACTTAACATTTCTATTAAAGGAAGAGATTTTAATGGGATGCTGCTGCTAATGAAGTTAAGAAAGTGTGCACAAACTTACAGGACAATTCCTGCAGATATGGCCAAATCAGACTGGTTAGTTATCCCAGCTACTTTGCTTAAATGTAAAGTAGCTGTGAGCTCCACACAGCTCAAAACACTATATGAGCCCTGTTAAACATGGCAGTGTTTCTTTCTGCCATTAACCACCAAATAATAAAGGTAGTATGCGAGAAAAGGTTTTAGAAGGAAAAGAATAAACTCTAAAGGCTGCATGCTCCACTTCTGTCTGTCACACAGGATCCATGTACAGTGGTACAGAATAAAATGCAACTGAAATTCATGGAATTATATGGTAATTGAGGAGCTCTTCACAACAGCCAGCAGAGCTGGAATGGAGAGAGAGAGATTCTGGGTTTGGATGTCATAGGGACAGTCAAGCCTTGAACTCCTTTCCTGGTATGATTTCAGCCTGCACAACTTCATCTCTTCACAAAATTCATACGGCAGGCGTGGAATTTGATGGAATAACCATGTAGTTCAACTTGGGTTCAGATGCAGCCCTTGAGAGAGAGACCCATCTCCACTCCTCAGTTGTGGGATACTCAGTCTCCAGTGGAAAAATTGTTCCAGTTTAGATAAAATATTTACATCACGCCCAGGCTTATACGTCACCCACGTGTCCTAGGAATCACAACAGAATCATTCAATGGAAATACAAGAGCAAATACACTTAAAAGGAAGAGTTTGAAGTCCTGTTTCTTACAGTCTAGAGGAATGCTTTGATGCACAGGCTGCTGCAGAAAGAACCTTCCCACCATAGATTTGAGAAAAGACCACTTAGGAGCCTCTGCTTCATCAAAGGAAGACGACCAGGAAGAAGTCCCTTCTGTACCTCTTGGCAAACCAGGCAGCAGACACTCGGTGTCTCTTGGATTTTATTACAGCTGGATGGGAGACTCAGGTACCTACAGCTGGGACTTGGGCACCTAAGGTGGGCCCCATTGTGCCAGAGCATCCAAGACTCAGTAGCAGTCTGCTCTAATATTTCAATATACAATTGTGTGAGCAAGGATGGAGCATATGAGTACAGATTCAGTTATCAGCTTCTCAGTACACACTCTTTAACAGATTGCAGCAATTTAATCCTCTAGGAAAGATTCTATTAAACCCTAAACCAAATACATACAAAAACATAGTGGCAGTAAACATGCCCACATACAGTAGTTAAAATATATTATTGCATATTATAAACATTATATACAAGGTTAAAATGGTTTCTTTACCATTTACTTACAAGTGACATTTGTAGTTGAATGCCTTACTTACAAGTCCTCATTGCTACATGCTGAGAACTACCAGAGGTATTTGGCAAGACTATACAGTATAGAGAGATAGAAATCAGTCTGAGCAAGTGAACTATCATCCACTTTGCCCATCTTTAGCACTGCAACAGATTTTTAGCAATGACAGAGACAACTACTGGTAAAGTGATTTATACCAGATTTCTGAAATTAGACCAGCATAATTACTGAACGTGTTTTAGAATGAGCTTACCCACACTGAAGTATGGATTAAAATGCTGCATTTCACATTTGCAGTGGGTCATCTGGTTACAAATCTGGGGGCTGGTAACTGCTTGTACACTAGAGAGTGAGGAACAATAAATAAGGGACCAGGTTACTGTGAATGGCCTTGTGCTTGACAAACCCAAGTCTATCTGCAGTGGGTGCACACGTGCAGAATGGACAGTATTTTCAATGCAGTCTTGTAACAGTTTCTCTGATCAATGTCTGTCAAGTTTATGGGGAATATGCTTTCCAAGAAGGATGAAATGCTGTGGTTCCTTACAAAATGGCTCTGCCTGAGGCTAGATCTCTGTCAGTGTGATCTTGAAGCCTTCAACCATGCTCTCCATGTTCAGGATGAATGTGTCCTCGTTGGAGTAGTGCTCAATAATGTTGTCATCCATGTTTACCAGGATGCTGGTGACAAAGGCAGAAATCAATGGTTTTATGTACCAGGACACTGAAAGGAAAAGCTATACACTGCCACATGTACTTGCTTCTCTACAACACAAAACCAGACTCCAGCACATGCCAGTACAGGCTCACAGTAGGAATTCTCATCAAGTTCTGCCCCATAGTCCCTTGTAGTCTTTGGATTAGAGGCTGCTCCTTGCCAGAGCAGTTAAGGGACACGCCAGTGCTGGGATGTTAACACACAGGCTACCTACAGATGAGCTGCACTTCAGATCCCTGGCAGACCCAGCTAGCTGGTGCTTCCCATGCCTGGCAGTGGCTCCCACAGGGACACGTCCATGCTACTCCTCAGGCACACCATGTGAGCTGCTGCACATCTGTGGTGTGAGCTGCTAACACAGGGAAGAAGTGGAATTTGTGCTTTGCACACAGCTCACAGACTTAGAACTCAGCTTGGATGTGAGACTATCAACAATGACTATTACAAGTGTATATGACTGTTTTCCTCACTCTTTAACTCCAAGTGTTTCTTCTGTCACTTAGAAAGAAGCAAAACATGAGAAGTTTCACCTGTTTTCTCAAGAGCTAAAGAAATCCCCAGACAACAGTGCCCTAAGCTAGTTATAGCTGAAAATAAATGACTGGTTTAAATTTATATTGCAACAATATTGTGGTTAGATAAAACTTTAAAAAACAGTTGAAGTGGAGAGATTTCATTTTATGGCAAGGAGCAGAAGCCTAGCTATTCTAAAAGTCCAGCTGTGATGTTAATGTCTAAATTTATTCAGCTGAAACCCATGCAGCAAACATTGCCTGCCTGTCTTTCAGAGTAAGACAGTGGCCTACTTCTTCCTAACACTGCAGGAAAACTTTACACTGCATTCACAGCAAAGGCAGCATCTCCCATGCTGGCCCTCCACAATGTTATTAAGCATGTTATCTAC
This sequence comes from Urocynchramus pylzowi, assembly GCA_013397555.1. NCBI lineage: Eukaryota > Metazoa > Chordata > Aves > Passeriformes > Fringillidae > Urocynchramus > Urocynchramus pylzowi. The sequence continues at coordinate 385,407 of VZRH01000840.1, forward strand.
AAAACAGATTTTATCCACATATCTTATCCACAAACCCTTCCTTCACAGTAAGCTTATGAATACTGGTCAGACACAGATTGGAGATCCATGTTTCCTCTTTTGCCAACCCTTAGTCTCCATAGACATGAAGACTTCAAGCACATGGGTATGTCTCCTGAAAGAGTTTGTGCTGCCCAGCATCATGAGGCCCCAGGTATAACTGGGATCTCTTGAGTACTTCTACAGGATTCTGCAATAGATCCTTAGTTAGTTATTTAGGTGACTAACTTACCCCTTTTTACTCTTCTTATAAAGTTTTGCAATCTTTTCAACTGGCAGCCCATATTTCTCAGAGATCTGAAATAATAAAAGAAATTCACTAAAGATGAATGAGAAATATAAAAATATCACCTCTTACCTTACACAAGACATTAAAACAAAATCTCTGCAAACTGTGACAGGATAGCTATACAGAAAGGTCTGTCACAACCATATCATGCTTTCATTTAAGGATGACTTGGGGAGCAAGAATCCTGAACAGCTTAATCAAAACCCACAACTATCTCCATCCAGAAACTCAGATATTATAGTTTTTATGGGGAGTGAGCCATCAGAACTGCCCCAGCATCTCCTAGTGCTCTGCTCAAGGAGTCAATGCTCTTCCCAGCTTCATATTTTACCAGGGAATTTCAATCTGATCTTTCTGTTGTTTCTTAATCTGACTTTTTGGGCTCACAGAAGCAAAGAATTCTCCCACGTGGCAGAAGGCAGACACATGGCAAGCCAACAGGAGCTGATGGACAAATGGAACAACAAAAACATACACATTTCTATTTCTCAAAGACATTTCAAGATTTATTAAGCTAACAGGACTCTCCATGGTGGTACTTTTGTCTGAAAAGTATCTTCAAGGTACCTTTTATTGTGGGAGGGCTACCAACATCAAACACACGGGACTAAGAAGCTTCTGTATTGTTGGGAGGGTGACTCAGTCTAGTAACCACAGTAGCAAAATGAAAACATTATTTGGCTCACAAAACATCATCTGAGTGTATAGATAACATGATGAGATGTCAGAGAAGTGTGTTATCAAGGCAAAGGACTTGTAAAATAAACTTCTTACTAAAGCAACTAAAACAATAAAGCAGAAAATACAGAAAACATTAGAAGGAAGAACACTTAGCTGACAAATTACCCATGCCAACAAGCACTTCACTGGGATGCTTCCCAAGTGAAATGAAGTTGCAGCTAAATAGCTGACTACTTATTTTCTGCATTAGAGAACTGAAATGCATAATTAAAAATCCATTTAAAGACTGGCAAACATCAGGCACTGTAAAATCCTTTTTTTTGTGTTTCTGAGTTCTGTTGAGAAAAGGTATTTTAGGGAAGTACATTAAAGCAATTATCACAAAAGAAAAAATTGAATGGATAAACTCAGCACCAAGGACAGATTCAAAGGGCTACAGGTTGAACACCAAGCATGGCTCCCATCCAGACAGCCAAGATTCTCTGAAAGAGAGAATTAATTAGCCTATACTTGTCTATATCACCTATAATAGTATAACTGTCATCTTAGCCCAGATGCAATTTTGTACTTAACAAACATCCCTAATAATGCACAAGAGTATCAGCTTGACTGGCATTCTGCAGCATAATTCCAAGATTCTGAAGAACCAATAACACTTCTCTTACACTGAAAACAGTGTCCTCTGACTATTAGCATACATCAGTGGCTAACAGAAATGGGAATAACTGATGAGGTACAATAGACCCATCCACTAAGTTTTCCACCTAGCAGAGAACAAAATACAAACTGAGTTTGGGTGGTATTTGCTACTTCAGTTTCGCTTGCACCAGCATGTTTCACTGTTCTTTTACTATTTATTATCCTCTGGCTTTGCTTATCATAAACAGAATGACATCAGATAAACAATGTGGTGTTGAATTTTTGTATCTGTGCTTCTGTTGTACTCCTAACTTTAAGTTTTCATGTAAAGCAATAATAAAAATGGCTCAATTTCATCAGACAGTTGAAAAAAATCCTTTGTAACAAGCATTGGAGAAAAACTGGCAACCCAAAACTGCAGAAAGTATCACAAGTGTGTGAACGTGAGGAAAGGATCTTCCTCTCTGGGTTGTTAACTCTGAAGCCCAGTGATATTGTAAAGATCTGCACTTGAAGACACTTTTCACTGACTCCACACAAATAAACAAGCTGAGCAAAACATTTCTTGCCAAGGAGGCTTAATAGCAGCTAATATACAGCATTCTGCACATTCCAGCATAAATCTTCCCTAGGATATTTGGCATACCTAACACTCATGCATTCCAAATGTTACTCAAAGCAGTTTGGGACTCTGGGACTTCACTTCCAACATAAACTATGAGAGCCTGGGCTGAGAAAGCCTTGCCTGTCACACTGCCTATGACAGGTGTAGGATTTATATAACATGCAGGGATTACTGAGCTTTGCAAAAGACTTCCAGCTGACTGAATAAGCACATTTCTCAGGAACCCCTGGGATTCAATCAATTATACCTAACAGCAAGCTGTGGAAGCAAGGCTTAAAGTGGGGGTATGGGAGAGCCTCCCCCTCATAGTCTCCAGTACAAATGTGCTAAGTCCTGCTGCAGAACTGGAGAAAGCAGAGAGCAAGCATCTGCTAGGGTATCTCACTTAACACCCTCTTCTCAGAGTGTTTGCTGCCAGTGCAGGGGGACCACCACTTACTGCCAACTTCCATACAAAACGACAGGATTTCTCACCTGAACCCAAGCAGGCTACATTAAATTTTAAAATGTTGTCTTTATTTGGAGGAATATTTTTCCTTATCATCTCCATTGTCCATTTGCCAATCTTCTGAGCAGAGATTCCTTTCTGTTAGATGCCTGAAGCAGTGCAACAGCCTTCTGAGTGGCACTGAAATAGCTGTCTGGGTGTCCCTTTGGGCTGCAGTCCCCTGGCATGGCAAGTTTGTCTGATTGCACAAGCCATCAGAAGTGCTCACTGCTGGAGTCAGGAAACCAGAAAGGGCAATGTCTGGGTAGGTCAAGGCACGTAGGAAAACACCTTTGCCAGCTTATTTCTATTAAATGGTCTAGTCTGTTGCCCTACACTGGGTGGATCACATATATAGGTAGGTATCTAATAGTCTAAGCTAGTTCTATTGAACTCAGCTGTTAGCTTTTAATTATTGAAAGTCTTTAGGAATTTCCCAATTTGAACTGCCTTCTGTAATTTGAATAAATATGTAATTTTGCACAATGTAAGACTGAGGTACCTACTGGACTGAGACTCATAGTTATCCTGACTGGATCAGGCTGAAATCAGGATATAGAGCTGGTCAGTCACCACATATGTGTGATGTTTTGCTACTTTCTCTTGGTCAAGACTAATAAGTGAAAACCAAACATCTGAGTTGCCTCCTGAGACATGCTGCATTTCTGAAACCTAAGGCCTCTAGATATTTGCCAAAAGAAAGATATCTGAAAAGGAATCTAATTGTTAATTTGGAATGGGGGTATATGTGAGAATAAAATAAACACAGGATCTGAGAAAACCATATCATTAATAACAGAAAGTTAGGAAAAAAGTCAAAGATCAGGAATAGTGACTAACAAAAGGAAAAAACAAAGTAAAATCCATAAACAGAGAAGAAGGGTATAACTGAGGATCACTGGAGCTCCCTTTCAGATCTGGGGCTCTGTAAAACTCAGAGGCTCAGTTCCTAAATTCTTAATACTGAGAATAGAATGAAGCATTTAGGATACACACAATTACAAAATTACATTATTTGCTGCAATGACTGTAGAGAGAATATTTAAGAATATGCAGTTTGACAGCTTTTTGGCATTGTTTTATCCACAATATCCTACCAAAGAGAATTAAAATTTTCTGAATGTGTCCCTTCCAGTGAACTGGGACATTTTACAACAGATCAGATTTCTCTGGTGCCGAAAACATGCCAGTGAGTCAGCAGCTGCACAGACAGAGGTATGCAGAAACCCTTCCTGCTTCTGCACCAGCTTTGTTTTTGTTACATGGTGGCTGGAGAACAGGCATGGAGAGGCAAAGACTACTGGAGATAAAATATTCATGCTAGCTTGAACAATTATAGAAGGATTATATCATACTTTTAACTTCCATACAAAGACAAGATGAAATCATGTTGCAGCTTACCATGAATCAGACTGCTCCTCTTCAAGCAAAGCCTGGTTTTTGTTATGCATGTGCTCTGCCTGACAGCTGAGCTGCAGTCACAGCTAACAAACAGCATCAGCAGAAGCATGGTTAGGACATCCTTAGCGTGCCACTGATTCTCCTCAGAGATACCCTCATCTAAAGAGGTGCTTTAAGCAACTTCACTAACCCACAAATCTTTTTCTGCCTTCTGCTATTTGGCCAAATATTAACCAAATAACTCAATCTTTACTGCATTAAAAGTGTTCAGTAAATGCAACAAGATACTGTGATGGTTTTAAGAGAGTATAAATATACACACTTCTAGCACTTGGCTCAGTTCTCCAGGGGCACTTTCAACCATTTCCGTCTTCTCCCCTACACGTAAACAAGGCTGGAAATCAACTCAGCATCCCACATGTCAATCTCACATTCCTCCACTGAAGCTGTGAGACACATGATTATTTCTTAACTCTTCCCTTACCAAATTTCATGAGGCATCAGCTCATATAAACAGGATTGAACATGGAAATAGCAACTCTTACGATGACAGCTAATGAGTAAAAAGCAAAAAAACTCAACTCAAAGAAGCAGCAAAGAGGCAACTGGTAGGTAGGTCATGCTGTAAGTGACAACTAGAGAAGGAATTTGAAACAACGTGTGAATGACAAGTCTGCACTGGCTCAGCACTTGCCTCTTACATGCTGAACAGCAATTGCACAAAGGCCACATGAAATTCCCATAGAAATGGTGCATCCTTGGGCCTCTTCCTGGAAACCAGGCTGGGAATGTACTGACAAGCATTACAGGAAAAGATTCAACAGGCTCTGAACTACCCATTCAGAAAGTTTCAGAAAATGAAGCTGGCACCTCTCTCCTTCTCTGACACTGGTTAAGTACTGCTATTCCTCAAAGCTCAGGTCTCCAATAATCAGCTCTGTGATGCTGTTTAAACCCAGTAACTTGCTAACAACACTGAACTAGGAAAATGCCAGGATTTCAGAGCTGTGCTCCAGAAAGCCTTTAAGAAATGTTTTAAATGCAGTTGAGAATAACTTCATCTTTATATTATGGTTTATTTCAATAATACATGGAAAGTCTCAAGATTTTCTTGCCACAATGGACAAACAATGTGAGGACATTGGATACTTACAGCTTCCATTAGCCCCTTTACTGTGGGTGATTTCAGCATCAAAGCATCAAAAACCTCATCTGTCTCCTTCCTCACATACAAAAGCACTGAAAATAGGAAAAAAAAATCAAACTTGGAGCAGGTTCAGTCAATTGCACAGATTAAATACCCCACACTGAACAGAAAAACAAACATTAATCCATGACAGATAAAATGAAGTGCTGAAGATGGTTTGCACTTAAAAAGATGTACCTTTAATATCATCAGTGATCTAGACATGGACAATACATCATAGTTGCATTGAAAATTCAGCAAATTGAATCTAATGTAAAGAATATCTATCTTCCAGAATCTAAATCTCCATTTACAGAAAGAAGCTAAAAAGCACTGAGGCCTTGTCCCTTGGTAATAGGGCAAAACACACAACCTAGGTCTTCTTAAACCTCTGTCTTGGCTTGTACCTCTCCAGGTTTCCTCTAAAAGGCTGGGAAAGGACATTCAAAAAAGGCAAGTCTGGGCTGCCTTTAGCTGTGCCTTTGAGAGCAAAATCAAATAAAAGGTAAAGAAATAGTTGTCTCTGACATTACCAAGCAGATGACTGCAAATGGCCTGACCAGTATGAAAATAAACACTGGGAAAAAGGAGTTCAAAGTAATTTGAGACTTTACAGGGGAGGCATTCACGAGCACAGCTGGCAGGCAGGCATTTACCAGTGTGCCCACCTGCTTAGGTACCCAAATGCCATTTCTGTTCCTCTTACTCCCTCAGATGTTAGCTGCTAGCTGTCCACAGGCACAGTGCCCTGCCCTCTTTAACTTTTGTTTTCTTTACACTTGTACAGGCAAAAGGAGGAACCTTGCTATAACATGGTGAAAGCAAAGGAGACAGGTACAAAGCATATAAGCATAGACACTAGAAAAGTATTTTAGGCATCATCTCACATGACTGATAAGTAACAGGTTAAATAAGATGTTCTGCAATATATTTTGTTTCCTAAATGAATTGCCTTTTCAAATAGCGCTGCTGCACATGAGATACAAACACACATGTACTGTCATGTCTGTGGGACAAATTACATTGCTAACCCTTTTTTGGTTTTTTGGTAGATAGAAAAGGGCATCTTTTGAAACTACAAATTCTCATGGTCCAAGAGATATCTTCACCATGTAACTCAAGAGATGACGTGCAGATGAACCAGAAAATATGATGGTATTTTTCCTATGGAAATAATTGTGTAGAAGTTAATTCTCAGGCCAAGACTCTAGCAGGATGGACTCGGCCCATTTGTGGAGAATTGTAGCTTCTTTGCCCAGGTTTTGAAATGACTGGAAAAAAATAATGGGTACTTCAGTCCCTTCACTTGGCCTACAAACCAATCATGCAGGACAATGTTGGTTTCAATATCTTCAATTCAGAAATATGAGCCACTAAACTGTTACACAGCATGCAGAGCCACATCCTTTTCACCTACATTTTGGCAACTCTTTGGGGCCTGGCGTGAGAACATTCTTTTAATGGAGTTAGAAGCAGAGACAACTTTGGGTCACAATTTAAACTATCAAAATATAAAAGAAAAAAAAAAATTCCACAGCAGGAGTTAAATTTTACCATGCCTGATATGTTTAATCATATGAACAAGCACTCGCCCAATGGGCTAATTTTACTAGTAACAACACTTATATTAATTTAGTAAACCTTTTCTTTGTGACTAGAGGGTTGTCCTGTAAGTCCTGGCTTTACAAACATCTGGAGCTTTGTCAGCCTTAATAATTACAAATATATCTGAAAGGAGAGGAAAAAAATCACTTGGTCCAAGGTTAAACTTGGGTACCTCACACAATCCCAGTGCTGAGCTTTACATCTCTGTTGTGCTTGGTGTGCCAGGCAACATTATACACACAGAGAGACAGGATTAATAAGCACATGGAGGGTTGTTAGGCTTTTCTTTACCCTGACAGGTGTGAAACTCCTGGCTTTGATTCAGTAGAGCACTCTTCCACAAATGACTTGTGGTGACAGTGATGCCTTAGGAAGTCCCTCTCTCATCCCTGCCCTTACACCTTCCTATTCTGGCTCATCTCAATGAATTTTCCTGGATGACAAACTCTCTCAAACAGCAGATGTGAGTGAAAAAAACCCCTTTTTTCGAGTTATTCTTCCGACAGCTCAGATCCCTGCTCAGTGTACAATGCAGCCCCCCAAGCCTTGATGCTGGCAGAGCAGCGAGAGACGCCGCAGCGGGAGGCACAGCCAGAGGGGAGGGGAAAGGGCTGCAAAGGCTCCACTGGGCTCAGCAGCAGCACTGCCACTGAATGACTGACCATCTAACACAACTCATGTCCTCTGATCCCACTGTCATCACATTCACATCATCCAAATGGGCTCACTCTAACAGTACAAATTACAGGATTTGGAGGGGAGCAAGGGGGAAATCATGTACCAGGTAATGAGCTAATTTTGCCTGAAAGTTTAAAGATAAATTCAAATTTGTCTGATCTACTCCCTGGTCTTAGTCCTTAACCTTCTTGCCAGCACTGAAATCCACTGCAGACCTTAAGATTCTTTAGATGTTAAAAAGAATTGCAAAAGATGGGGGGAGATAAATTTGTCTTTAGCTATTTAAGAAATAGCCCCAACACACCAAATTGCCAAGGGGCAAACAGTCTTTGCTCAAGGCAAGGGATGTTCTTGCACCAGTGAGACTTTTGGAAGCCAGGCCACAGAATTGAGGATTTATGTGTGAATGCAGAAGAACAATGTTAGATACCTCTTTTAAAATTGTTAACAATAACATACATGAGGAAAAAATGAAACTAAGGACACAATGAGTCAGTAAGATTTGGGGCTTTAGGAAGGTCTGAGCCTGGGCACTACCAGTGCTGTGACTGGCACCCTATGAACAGAGACTACAGTCTCTGTTAATTAGTCTCTGGATAAAGATGTGGTACATCTTAGTCAAGGAAAGAAGGGCTGATAGCTTTAATCTGGCTTTCCTTTCTCACATTTGAAGTTTTCATTACTGGCCAGGCACAAATTCCCTTGGATGGCTCTCAACCCCCTGATTGTTATGAATCCAAAATGTTTCAGAGTAGTTCAACATGACTTTCCTAAGAGACAAAAGCTACACAAAAAAAATTACTTTCTTGAAACTGAGAACTACAGAACTGGAAATCCATCTGATCTGTAATTCAGATGCTGGATTTATAATTAACAGCAAACTCCCTATGAAATCTGAAAGGGAAAGCAAATTGAAAACTTACTGAGAACTCAAAATAGGAAAAAGTCAAGTCTAGCCAAGTAACTAGCTGTGATGCACATTTGGTACAGATTAACATACTTCACATTTCTGTGTTGGGCACTTGGACTTCCCTCAGTGATCAAGTAGATGAAAGAATAATTCAAAAAGAGGCAGCTACCTGAGTGAGAATGTGACCTGTGTTTGCAAATCCCTTCAGACCTGTTCTCTTGAAGGCTGCCCCTTAATATTTTTACTTCCACCAGACAATGTTACAAGTAGGTCCAGAAGGCAGGGGTGAGGCCACACACTTCAGTTCTTCAGTGGGGCTTGGACACCTCACTGGCTGCTATTTACCTGCACTGCTCTGCTAATAAGACATCTTGGGTTTACATTGCTTTTAATGTATATTTTAATGGATATTTTCACATATCAGACCTGCTCCCTCTCAAACATTACACCTGCACCCTGTCTACACCTGCTCTCTAGGAGTTCTTGATTCTGCTGTACCAAATAAATCTTGAGAAAAGAAGCTTCTAATATGGCAACACTGGGGAATAAAACCAAAACATTTTAATACCCAGTGAATTCTCTGGTAAGGACAGCATTATCAAATGGGTAGATTCAGCTGAGCTGCACACATCAGCACAATCCCAGATGCAAGGTTCCGGACGGCAGGAAGTTCAGCAGAGCAAAGGCCACACTGGAAAAGCCTTGGCCTCCAGCCAGCATAGTCCAAGATGAGAGAAACACTGAACAGGAAGGGGATGTGAAGAGAGCATCTCCAGCTTCTCTGGTTCTGTGCCTCTCCTGGATTTAATCATTTTACATAGTTTTGCCACCAGCTAAATTTTTTTTTTCTTTATAATCTTACCCTTGAAATGCTTGCAAGTCCTGAATGATCTCAAAACAACTAACCACAGCAATGGACAGGAATAATCAAAGCAAACCAACACCTCCTTGCAGGCAACTTTCCTAAGCTTCCAGCTGGGAAACACAGGTGAAATTGTAGGGAATTACAGTTCTTTATGTAGCCCTCATGGCTGTCATCTTCTGCTTGATAGAGCCCTGATAATGTGAATTTGGCCAAGGTCTTGAGTCAACCAAATGCAAGTCCATGGTCAGTGCTAACCTCACATAATTAATTTAAGATTTAATTAAAAGAATCATATGTTCACATTTATTTCAAGAAGGTATCAGTCTCCATCCTATATTCCCCAGGTTCAAGCAAACCACCCTAACCAACAGAGAAACTTTGCAAATGTGGGTTTGTGGGAAGTCATTTCTATAAAGCTCAACTGCAACTGTAATAATACCCACCTGGGCAGTAAAAACAGTTAAGGGAAACAAACCCTTAAACAATTCAGTTACATCTGCTGGAATAGGTCTCTCCATGTCTTATATTTCTAATAGGGAGGAAATTTTTGATTTTATTCCACCCAATCAGTCTGCAGTCAGCAGGAGCTTGCCTGTTAAGGTCTCTGTATTTGACCCAATGCATCTTGCATATTTGCTTGTGATCCCAGACAGAACAGAAAAGATGAGCAAAAGTTAAAAATAGACCATCACAGATTTGCTACTAGAACTTTCATAAACTTTGTAGCTTGGCCAAGAACCAAGAAACTTTCTAGCTTTTTTTTCTATACACTTGTGTCTTGATCCCTTCTTGAGAAAGCACAGTTCTTTTTTTTTTTTCTTCTAAGTAATTTCTAGCATTTGTTAAAATGCCTCCTTATAGACTGCAGATGCAAAGATCTCTCCTCCCATCTACCCATATTTGCACTAGCATCCTACAACTGACTTTGTCCAAGCCACATCTGCCCTTCCCAGCTTGAGGGTTTGAGTCTCCCAGAATGATTTTTTACTGCTAAGAATTTATTGTTACCTCTTTTCAGACCTTCTTCTTTGATTTGTTTCAAAGGGGAAGGACCAAACTCTTCCTCCACAGGCCGGAACATCCTTTTGACCAGGACACTGCTACTAGAATACACAAAACAGGGACCATGTCACAGTGAAACTGTGCTCACAGCAGAAGAGGAGACAACAGCAACAGTCATTACTCACTTTGTACTCTGGCAAAAACACCCACTAGCTACTCAAGTAGCACCAAAAGCAGAAACTGCAAGGATTTAGCTTTTGATGCTTATCTGAACTATCTGGGCCCCTTAAATTGCCAAGACTGACTGGCTGGAACAGGTGACAGGAAAATATGTTCCAATGTTACACACTAATTTGAAAACCCCAAAGGCCCTTAACAGTTTATATATTGAGGGAAGGGGGGTGGTTATTGCTTGATGCAATAAACCCCTTTGTTTCTCAAATTCCACTGCAAGCCTTATGAAGAGCATTACTTTCAAAAAGAAATAAAAAGGGCCTCATGTTCTCAAGTCAGTGTTGACTGCAGGTGCTTGGCCACTCCCTACCACAGGTCACTTTTTGCAGGTTTATGGGAGTGTAGTTATGTTACTCCAGAATCTCAGACTTGAGGGTGTTCCCGTGGGGATTCAAGCAACTTACAAAAGTATGGGGCTGGCACACAATGTGGGCTGAAGTTCAGCAGCCCATATTAAAACCCTTATTTCATGGTACCTCTAACTATTAGAGGGACTTGAATCAATTCTTCCAGTCCCTCCAAAGTCAGAGCTGGGGTACTCCCATTTCCAACCTTTGTCCTTCCCAGGTTCTCTCTTCTCTTTTGCCTTTCTCTTCTGGCACTTGGCCATTCTCTCTGCAGTTCCTGTATTTGTTGCACACACGTGCATGCACTGCTAAACAGCTTTCAGGAATGCAGTGAAGTTCAGTGCTTCAACAAAAAATTCCCGGTTTTCATTTGAGAACCCGCATGCTTACAAAGATGGCACTTCATTGTCAAATATATTATCCTCTCCCTCTATCAAACCTTAGGGCTTTTTAACTTGGAAATGTATTAATATACAGACATAAAAAGCAAACAGTTTACATGGGAGAACATGAATGAAGAGGGAGAAAGGGGTCAGTTTTATCTGATTTCATATTTTGTATCAACTTTCTATGAGTTTAAACTATTAACTGCAAAGCTTGTGAAACAACAAATATCTTACCCTTCTCTCTCGTCATCTGTATTATAGTAAACCTAGAAGGATGAAAATAAAAATCAATTATTCCCAAAACTCAGACACTTGCTTAACAGAATAACTTCAAACTGGAGAAAAGACAACAAGTGTTTTGCAGTTTGTCATATGTTAAAAATCTTTTTCCTCCTATAAAACACAAACACCTCTAGTTCTATCTGTTATTTGGAAGAAGCACGGCTTAGAAAAACTGCTGTTGAATATCATCTACTGGAAATACATCAAAGTTTATTTGAGAGACATTACCCTCTTCCCTGCTTTATATCATCTTCCCAATTATTTTACAATCCTCTAAATCAGATTGCTACTCACCTAAATAACCCCTAATACAGTTTAAGCCACAACACTCAAAAGCTTTTGTATGTATTTAATACTGTCTGAAAATCTAATTAAACTATAAAGAACAAGATTAAACTACAGGCCTAATGGAAATACAATTACTAATGCTACAGCTGAACATTTTTTGCACAGGCTGTGGGCAGAAGCCCAAGTGCAGTTTTGTGTAAATCCACATGGCTCAGAATCACTGGGACCAAATTTACAACAGCAGCAAATGCAGCTGACAGTAGCAGGGAAGATATAAAATCACAGTCTGTTGTCCAACACTTTACAGAACAGTCAGCCAAACGCCCCACAATGTGCCCAGACTGCAGGCCTGCACCAACAAGTGCAGCAGCCCTGCAGCTGCTGAGCTGCGGTGCAGGCGCGGGCCGGGGCACAGGGCACCGCAGCCACCCCAGCGGGGGCTCCAGCGCTGCGGCTGCCAAGACACTCAGAGCACACTCAGCTCTCTCTGGGAGCCTTCACTTCTGAATCTGTGCAATGAAAATAGCTCAGAGGTGTGTGTGTGTGCAAAGCTGAGGGCTGTAACTATGAGTTACAGCAATAAAAAACATAGCTGAACATTGCCTAAGAGCTAGGAAATGGGGATATCTTCCAGTTAGTTTAGAAAATTATTTACAGGATTATATATACTAAGGAATGCTTCCACCATCTCCTGTTTTGAAACAAATTCACATTCTGCTTTGAAAGCCATGAGGACAGAAGGTACCCAACACTGATATGTGAGTGGGCGTCTTTCCAATTTGGGAGAGTAAGCCAGCGACAGCTGTGATTACAACGTCTGTGCTCTTTGTGCTTTGCTCAACCACTGCTCCAAAATAATTGACAATTCCAACACTCAGTTTCATTTAATCTTCATAATTTTAGTATTTTTCAGCAAGATGCATATTAAATTTCCTCATCAACTATTTGTCTTTATAAACACATGCATAAAGGTTTCATTCTACTCCTTGAGATGTTAATTTATAACATGTTCATAGTAAAAAAGTTGTCAGAGCTGACCCTCTAGTTCAGGTTTTCAACTTCCCAGCAGGTGATAAAATAGAAAAGAGCCAAGTCAGGAAAGACTTCCTTATGTTTAATAGTGATAATAACTGCCAATACTGAGTATTAACGTTAGTATGACGGATTTTTACTGGGAAGAGTGAAAATAATCTTTTCAAGGAATTTCCAGATCTCTAGGTGATGCCGAGAGAAAATGGGTACTGGTGACCCTACTCTTGACCTTTCTACACGGGTAAGAGCTTGGTCTGTGTTTTCAGCTGTGACAAGGAGGGGGATCTCTGCTACCACAAGGTGGCATTTCATTTCACCAAGCCAAAGAGTGCACTCAAAATCAGATTGTTTCAGTCACAAATCAACCTTATACTTAAAAGCAAAAGAATGACAGAACTGTAACAAAACCAAACTAGTCAGTTGTCAAAGTATAAACTCCTTTGCACCCAGAACTCAGAAAGGTACCTGCCTCTTGTAAGGTCTTCCATAAGTGATGCGCCAAAACCGCATTTACCAAAATGAGAGCTGAAACAAGTGGCCCCCAGAACAGTGATTTATTTCCCTAAAACCTGCCCCAGAGCAGAGGCAGACAGGTGACAAGCAGGCACCTGCTCATCTCATTATTTCCTACCTGTCCAGTTCTTTGTAGGTTTCCAAAGTGAACATCCGGTATGAAGAGAACTGGCTGGGAATCCAGGTCAGCCATTGTTTTGAAGAAGGTGATATCACTCTTTTTCTGCAGAGGGAGTGCACTCAACTTCCCTTCAGCTGCTAGGTGGATCACAAAGCACAGGGTTGTGAAAGGAGGCATGTTAAGCATGACTTAGCCCCAGATCAGAAAGGCCCACTTTACTCACCATTATTACATGAGGCTTGGGATGCCTGGCCTTTGCCTTTCTTCCTATTCTGCTTTCTCTCCTCATCTCGGATTTTCCTTTCTGCTCCCTGATGCAAAAAAGACAACCCACAGATATTACCCAAAGAGGAACCACTGTGAGCATTGCACTCTGCAATGCCTGGAACTACAGCATTGGACACACAGAAATGCTAAAAGAGAAAGTAGTTGTTTCATTGAAGACAGATCTGTCCAATCTGTTTGGAAGGTATCAGGCTTTGCATGGATCACCTGTGCCTGAGACTCAGCTGGCACATCCAGTAGCTCCCAGGGCTGCAGACAGCAAGGGGAACATATCCACATGTTGGTTTGGAGAAGCCAGGACAGGCAGTGTGCAGTCTGTAGCAGGACTGATGCCAGCACAACTTGTGCAAAAGGCATCCCCAGCCCAGTGTCCACAATGGACAGAGTGCTCAGGCCAAATATTTTGTGTATGTAATGTCATAAAACACCTGCAGGATTGCTATCATTTTACATAATGTCTGTGTTGAGGTCTTCCCTAAACTCTCCTCCACCCACTTTGTCTGGGGGTGGCATTGCTCCACTGTAGCCAGCTGTGCAGAGCCTTTGAGAACTGACAGTCCAAAAAGGCTGTGCTGACAGCTTGCCAACATTGCAAGGGTTCTTACAGAAAAATACAGGCATTTCAAACTGGGAGAAGCTCTCCAGAAATAGGAAAGCAATGTAGCACTGCCCTATTAGGCACCAGGAACTCCTGGGAAGTTGCAGGCTTCTGTTATGTAAATACACTCTCAACAAGTTTAAAAAATAAAACTTGCTATTGACATAAAAAGCAGCAACACCTCCTTTGAAGTTCTCCTAATTTACTTTATAAATAATACCTATCACATTGTGAAGGGTAATGAAGATCCATATGCTCCTAGACAGTTGGCACGCAAGATTACCGAGTTTTTTTCCAAATTAAAATTAGAAGTTTCTTGAATAGAAAGGGAGAGGAGGGAGATAAGGAAAGCAAAAAAACACCCACTCAAGATGGCAAAATTCACACATGAGTCAATGAACCAAGTTTAGAAAGAGTGCAAGGAAAGATGTACTCCTGGCTGTGATCTATCAGTAGATTTCCAGAGGCTGAAAGAGCTGGAGGAAGAAATAGCCCTTTAGGAAAACATGAATGTGTCAAACAGAAACACTGCCTCCAGACCAGGTCCCAGTCCAGTTGTCACTCACCAACCTCAACCACAGAAGCCAAGGGATTCGGAGTTGTGCACTTATCAAAATTGTTTCTAGAGGTACTTTTGTAACCTTTAAAGCCACCTGTTCTTTCTAAGAAATGAACAAAAATACATGTCACAGCCACTGTTCAGCAAAAAGCACATCCTGAGAAACCTGTGCTGCCCAAAGGGCTCTGCCAGGTGGCAACAGCCCTACCTATCACTCAGTGTTGCCACTCTGCTGCTCACAGGGAATGGGATGAACCACCAAAGTATTTCATACACAGCAGCAACTGTGAGTTTCCTCTCAGGAAAGCAGAAACTGAGGAGGACTCAGCCTTTTATGCATAATAAAAAAGATATGTTTTAGTGATTTTCTGTAATATTCTTTGTAACCATGAACTTGGTGATGCTTCACAGCTTTCTCTTCATTCATTTATTCAAGGCAACACACCCCAAGATCTCTGGGGTGCAGGCAATCCATGAGCTGGGCAGTCATTCCCATCCACCAGTTTTTATTTGTGCCACAGCCACTTCACAAATGTGGCAACTGCAATACCCACAAAATTACCTACCAGCCCTTTTGAGCTTGGAGCAGCCCACACAGCACATGGCAGGGGCCAGCCAAGCTACAGGATGGACGTCACAGTCACAGGGATGAGACCACAAAATGATTTTTGCATACTAGAGCATTTCTGCTGCATAGTTTTGACAGCTGAGCCATCTGACACATACCTAATAAACCACAGTTTGCACATCTCTTCAGGACAGAAGAAATTACCCTCCTACAGGGGACTATAAACTATGCTGTGACCCGTGAAATAATGAAATGAGTTCATAATTTTTCCATTGATATCTGGGCTTTGTATAAATGCAAGGAGTACTTCTGCTACTAATCATTAACAAAATGCAGCCTACAAATTTCAGCTGATTCAAAGTATTTTCTTCCTAATCCTTCAACCCATTTAAACTGAAGGCTTACATTCTAGCTCCAGCCTGAGAAAGCCCTTGCCCTCATAAGGACCACTCCCATCACCACTCTGATGCTCATGTGTACACTTGCTTTTAATTCCAGGCTAAAGCAGTCCACATTTCATTGGGCAGGCACATGGACATCAGCCTTCTTCTCTCCAAAGCTAAAGATCAATAGCCAATTAGAGTTGTCTAACACTCTATGATAGTCCATTTTCTCTATGATGTTCCACACCAAAAACAAGGATGCAAGAACTGCACATATTCCAAAGAACATGTATTTTTTTCAGGTTAAAGAAAACTGGATTAATCTATTTTATTTTGGATCAATGTTATGGTATTTGCCAAGTCAAGTTCTGCTTCTTTTCAGCAAGAAAATCACATATAGAAAATCAAGTAGCTCTGAAGTCCCATTCTTTCATACACAGTGGCTAAAGCATTGTGCAATATATAAATATAAATAGGCCTGGTAGCAAGTTTCCCTGACAACCTATTTAAGGAATAAAATTTATATATTCTTATAATGCAGCATCAGTGATCTGCACATGATAAAAAGACTGCAAGACAGAGAATTAGCACTGATAAAACAAGATGTGGACTGTAACTGCTTTGAAGATTGCCTACTGAAAAATACACACGGACAAAAGATTGAAGGACCAACAGGGAGTATGATAAAGTTAGATTTGTTAAGTAACATTTACAGCCTTTGCAGAATTTATCTCCATACATTTATGTCACAAAGCACATACTGGATGTGAGCTGGTGCTGCTTTCTAGTTTATATGTAAACTAATATTAAAATCAAAGAATTGCCAGAATAAATACTAATATATATATAATATGTACCACTTAGCCAAATGTAGTTTTATTTCTTCACAGATAACTCTTTCCACAACAGCTATAATGTGTTGCAGCTACATGACATTAATTTGTCAGTGAGAATGTTCTTAAGAACTGGACACCTCCACCTGTGATTTATCTAAGTGAATATACAAATGCACCCACTGGTTCTAAAGAGGCACCACCATTACAGAAAGAAACATTTTTAATAACACCTCAGGCACAGAAACATTTTTTCTTCCATGTTGCAGAATGAGAAACATTTCATACTTTGGGAGGAGGAATTTACTGTGCAGCTCTACTAGGCCAGGTGATCATAATAAATCATGTACTGTTCTCATCAGCTTCTCTTTGAGGCTATCAGATTGGGGCATAACAGTGCAGTTCACACTTTTAGAATACATAAAGATCATTATATGATTGCTGGGGGCTTTTTTATGTTCCTGTAGTACCTCTTCAATTCATCATGATAAGGAGGTGGGCAATAAATAACAGGCTCAGCTTCATGGCCCTTCCCAAGAAGGCAGCAAGCTTTGTCCAAGTCACTGGAGGGAGAGTCACAGGCTAGCAAGAGAAACTGAACCATTTAGCACCACCTGAACCAGAGCCAGGGGTTTATTTTGACATCTTGGAAAGATGAGGATACCCAGCCACACCAGCTACCTTCCTCTGAGCACAATGAATTTTCCCAGTGCCACCAGCAAGCGGAAATTCTCCAAACATTTATTTACTTAAAAATGTCCTGTGACAAAGGGATGTTGGTAAAGATCTGGCAGCATAAGTTTGGGGAGAAGCAAGAATTCATCTCTTACCAGTGCCAATTAGCACAAACTGTCATGTGCATTGACCTCAATAATTTTCATTTGCTCAAGTCATTTTCAACCCGCATTAACTTAAAAAGATCTACATGTGTGTATACATTTATATGAAAGAGATACATAGCCTATTATCAATACCCCTGAGCCCTTCAGTTCCCACTTCCAATACATTTTTGATGTGCATAACACTTTAACTACCCCTGTGATCTTACCTTCTACTCTGAGACAGTTTTGATTTATAGACTCAACATTCATTTCCTGCTTTTTCGTCTGGATATTTGAAGCTCCAATTAAGCCAATAGATGCAATGAACATGTATTATTCAAAATCTCCACCAGCTGTATCTAGAGGTCACCCTTGATGAGTTTGTGCTCTGAATTTCCTTCCTTTTTTTTAATTGCTCTTCAGAAACAGGTAGATGAAAACAACTTGTTACTTTGATATTTACTGAGCTTTTAAGATCCAGCTGTAGTTTCAAATCTCTCAATATTTGACATTCAAAGTTAAAATTAAAAGCATAGCATTTTGGCTGCAAGAAGACCTCAGTGCATACATTTACATTCATTACTTCCAAAGATTTTCCTCCACTAAGACAACTGACTGATTAGCCCTCAAGATGTCGTTGTCAAAACAGCAACAAGGGAATGAACTGAAAAGGGGGAAGGAGCAGTAACACAGAGACCTGAAACAGTTGAACTCTTACCCTTTCCATTAAAAAGTTAATGTTATGTTTTGCCTGGGGCATGGCCTTTTGTCTTTCTATTCCCACCTGTAGGATGGCAAGACTAATCTGGATAAATTTCCAAGTCACTTAAATAAATGTAGGCTCCTGAATCCCTGAACCTTGACTAGAATCCAGGCATCAGCTCCCCTATGAAAGATGTTTCTCAGCATGGAGAAAGTCATCAGCTGGCAGATGCTAAACAAAACTGAAAAGTGGTCATACACTCTTTGAAAAATCATCACTGACATTTCTGAGCAACTCTTTCTACCTGGTGATATACACTACTGACCATGACACTGTCTAATTCATTCAGGCATGATCTATGTCTGGATGCTGAAACATCTTACTAGTTTCCACACAGGAGCAGACATACCTACAGCAAAAAACCAAAATTTTGCTGAAGAGGGTGTGAACACACACAAAAAATAGTTACTGAATTACAAAATGGGAATGGCTAATATATTTTTTGTATTTTACTTTTGATAAGAAAATCCTAGCAACATAAGAGTTTATAAAATAACTGTAAGCAAAGCAGGGGGAAAACCCATCAGCTGTGTCACTGGAATTTGCTGGTTTCCACTGCATCATAAAATGAGGGGAGCTCAGCAGACCCTCACTGAAAAGTGCATTTTTTCTGTCAGAGAAACTGACATGAAGTTTACCTGCTATCTATCCTGGCTGTCAGAGTTAGAAGGGATGACATCAGCAGACTGCCACTTATGTGAGCCTGTGATCAGCACTGACCTTCCAAATAGAAATATTTGCATTTGCACTTTCTATTACTTTTATGATATTCCAGAATCATGACCTATAACATGCTGTTCTTAAACAGTGCAAATATTGCTCACAAGCTGAGGAATCAGGGCCAAAAAGGCTGCAAAGCAGTAAAATAATTACATGATAATCAGCTAGATTTGTGATACAGCTGGTACAAATGTTATGATGAAATACAATTCTTTAAGGAAAGAAGCAGCATTTAATTGGGTCTAAAATACAGCAACAATAAACTGCCTAACAAGATTCTGCCTTCATCCATAGTAACTGCTTTCCACTTACCTTGTCACAAAAAACCTTGATCTGGCAGTAGGCTCGGTGGATAGGTTTATTGCTGCGGTTGTTGTAGCTGTAAGTATCGATCTGAATCATCAAAGGAAGCCCCTTTACTCCTTTTTGTGAGGAGAAGTCTGTGCTCAAGCAATTCACTGTGATGAAAATCTGTGTGCCAGAAAGATTACTTTTTAAAATGTGGTGCAAACAACAATTAAACTTCCAGAAATACATGACAAGAAATGGGAAAAATAAAATAAAAAGGTTTTAATTCAGCTATGATGCATGCTCTGGCAATCCACACATTTATCCCTCACTTCTGTCCAGCAAAGACACTTCCATGCTGGGAAGAAGAACAAACTTGAAAGCCATATATTGGTGCTTCAGTTTGGATCAGAAGCTCACATTTGAGGTGAATAATTTGGTTCTCCCAACTTATCGTGCTTTGGTTCACAGCAGAGCTCAGAATACATTAACTGGATTCATTTTGGAAGAACCAGACCAGAAAGATATGTTCCAGGAGCACTCAGATCCTCCAGCTGCTCACAGTTGCTTAATTCATGGGAACTGACTAAAGATAATCTGAGATAAAACCTCCTAAAACGTGCCTTATGTGGACGTCAGGTCTTTAGCCCTTACCTGTTCCACTCTACAACCCTGCTCTGTATGTTTGCATCTCTATTTGTTAATACAGATCATCTTGCTTCACCCTTTCCAGCTGCCTTAGGTATGGCTTGTTCATCTGACAACTCATTCAAATTCAATGGGACAAAGATAAACTCTACTCCTTTTTTTCATTTTAAAATTTTTCTTCACACTCTCTGTGAAGAAAGTGTGAAGAACTTGACACTACTGCTTTCTCCATCCCATCGATAGATACTCCTGTGTTTCACTTTAAGGGCCCTTCACAGTCTTTCCTCAGTTTTGAAGATGCATCTCACCCTGTCTTTTAAACTGGGAAGGAATTTTTCAAATATTCATAAAACTGCTCCCTACCTCTTCTCAGAAGTTCACTTTGTTACACAGCATCCACATAACTTGACACTGCAGAGTCACAGAATCGTCTGAGCTGGAAGGGAGTCCAAGCAACATCGGGCCCAGCTCTTAATGGCCCATCCAGGGATGGAACCCGCAACCTCGGCATTAACCAACTGAGCTAGCAAGTCTCCTACTTGCCTGTGCTTCAGAAATCTATCCCTTGCTCTCCTTCCACAACAAAAACTTACAACTCAGTAGCCACTAATTATCTCCCTCTCTTTAACTCAATTGGGACAAGGTGTGTGTCATCTGCACAGGACCTGGGAGAAGGGTCTCCCACCACCAAAGTCTTCCAAGGACTATTCTGATGTAAAGCAAATAGCTTTCACCAATAGCTTTCAGTCAGGATGGCATGCATAAAACTCAAAAGAAGAAACTAGATTAAAAAATCTAATTTTCAACCCAGTAAGGAGGAATATGTGCATTACATAATAATCTGGGGCAATTGTGTATTAACCTGATTCTACTTTTCACTTGCCCTTAGTTTAAAAAGCAACAACAAAATACCTAACAAAACAAAACCCCAGAAGTGTTAACCAATGAAAAGGACTGAGAAAACTGGCAGTACATGCTCCTGAACCAGAAGGATGTGAAACCTGCTCCAGAAGAATAAGGACACTCAGGAAAGAAGAGATCTCAAACTGGTCTCTCAAACACACCTGATGCACACCTCACTGGGCAGAGGGGAGGGCAGCAGGCCCCTGGGGTCTGGGAGGATTCCTGAAGGAAGAGCATGAAGGACATCCCCTCTCCTCCCCCTCTATTCCACAAACAGGCAAAATAGAGCGACCAGAATGCAACATTCCTAAGAAAGACAGCTGAAAATAAAGAAGGGCTCCAGCAGGGCTGGTGGGGGACACTTTACCCTCCTGGCAGAAGTTAACATTACAGTCAGGGTCTTTATGATGGAGCCAGAGCAGCTTGTTTGCCTGACTGAGCTAATGGCCCCTCCTCTCTGCTTCTGATTGTATCACAGAGCTGCATTTACAAATGAAATAGTTGAACTTTAACTGCGGAGAGAAGAGGGAGGCAGGGAAAGGCCCTAGGTGAAACTCTGATTTTGAAGCTGATAGTGTTATTTCTGTTTCAAATTACAAGTTGATCTCCTCCAACTGCAAAGATAAGTGTAGACACAGCGAATACGCCCTTAAAATATGACAGCCTGAATTTTCATTTGCCTTCAGAATCATTTATAGTGTCAGGGCAATGGTTTAAAGCGTGTGTGAACACACAGCAGTGGAACAAAGTCTAGCACAAAACAGAATCTGGTCTCCCTATATTCTAGCCCATACTTCTGCACAGGGATTTTCCAAAATGTACATTCAAATGTGAGAAGACGTGCAGGCTTTGCATCTACCTAGCAGTTTGTACTTCTTCCACCCTTGCTGCACACTCAGCTGAGAAGCAAAAAAGATCTTGTCCCACCTTAATCAACTACATACACTGTGTCATCTCTTTCACTGCCTCCACAATCACAGAGCAGAGTAGGAGCGGCTGGGGAAGACAGACTTTATGGTTTCAAGAGTCCCCATACAGCAATAACAGATTATTCAGCATGAATAATAGATAGATGCTGTAAGACTCAATATCTTGTCCTGACACTGTAATACATCAGGATCTCTCTGAGGAGCAATGACTGTACATTCATGCACATGAAGTGTACTACACTTTCTGTCATATCATTTGCACCTCACAGATAGACAGATGGATTCAAATTAACACAGATCATTAATACTGGGGAAACTTTCTGCCTCCATGCAATGTTCTATTAGCTTTCCTGTAAAGCACCATACTGACTTTGGATTTGGAAAACATGGGGGTGTATAAAGGGAAAGGGAATAGGACATAGGTTCTGTTATTTATTGTAGGGTTTTTTTCCTTTGCATGATTAAAGATTTGCACCAGTGCAGCAGGCTGCTATGGTGAAGAGGACCTGAAGAAACATCTGGGCAGTCCCCTTCTCTCTCCCCTGGTCTGACCAGAAACTACCTCCCCAAAGCAGCAACCTGCTCTGAGCAGCACTGATTTCAGCCATTTGTCCAAACACATCCTGCTTTGCCCTTTGCAACTCTCACTTTCCCCCTGTTCCCAGCTCTTGTCCATAATGCATGTACTCCCACTCTCGATGAGACAAGGGGCAAAACAACTCCACGGGTAGCACAAAAAGGAGTGCTGTTCTACTTTTCTTAGAAGATAGCCAGATCTCCTTTGCTGTGGTGTTTTGCATAGTAGAATTAACATGGTTAGAAAATGTAGAGTTAAGTAGAAATGAAAGTAGCAGGAAGAGAAATCACTGTCTCCCTCCCAAGCTCTGTCTACACTTGTCTTAGAACTGTATTAATAAAAGTTAGTATGATTGTACCCAAATTCATATAGAACTTTTCTTTTTTTCCTGTGCAAACTGGATTTTAGCAATGTTTTGCTATCTGGAACACATTGTATAATTGTCATTATAGTGATGTCTTTCTTTTTTTTTTTTTAATGTCAGCATATCTTAGATTAGAGCAATTAATGGCAGAGTTCCACCCATTTAGTCTCTAGCTCAGGCATGCCATTGGCAATTAAATACTAATTTAGAGAAACATTTGGTACTGAGAAAGTTTCACAAGTGGCCTAAGATAACGACAGCTCTTCTATTTGTTATAGAGCACGTCTAGAAAAAGCACTCTGTCTTTTGGGGACTACTCCTCCACAGTGTAGCTGCTATTATGAGAATTACTGTTTGTTGAATACTGCAGCATAATTAGGGATGTACAAGACACAAACACAGTAAGCTGCCTTAAGGGAAAGCAAGGCTCAGAAGTGCATTTCCCTTTTTATCATTTAATTCAGCCAACATGACTGTTGCTGCGGTCTCTCAGCTTATACACTAAAGGTTTACAGCTACGAAACTTCTAATATAAGCCTTTTATTACTATTTACATTTCTGGCTCCCATTGTCTCAGAAACTGCCACGGGCAGAAGGGAGGGAAGAGTGTGTTTCAGCACAAAATAAGAAACTTAAAGCAATTTCTCTACTGAATACTGGCAATACATAAACCCGGGTGACGGGTCTCTTAAAAGTCTGCTTTAAAAGGTTCCTCCCTCCAGACCCTAACAACAAAGAGTTAACTGACTCGTCTCTCAAATGACTAACATCAATCCCATCATTCCTCATATACACAGAAAGTGTGGGTTTATAGTTTCTGCTACCAGCCGTTACCTTATAAATCCCACACAAAGGTAAGACCTTTGTTTTATTTCAATACAAATGTCTCCAGCAAATGTTTACTCTACTCTTTTGAAGCTTCCTCAACCCACACCACACCCCGGCAACTACATAAAAATGCCATTTGCTTTGAATCCCAGATGCATACTTACCAAGCCATTTGTATACACTGAATTTCAACATTATGTGCTACCACAGGTTAACTCTTCTCTAATATATACACGTGTGTGTGCATGTCTTGCATCTATATATACACTCATATATATATACATATATGCACATTTGCACACACAGACATGGTTTATTAAAGTAGCTGCCAAGTCTAATTCTACATAATTTCTGCTACTAACTCCCCAAAATTAAGCACCTTTTCCTTCAACCTTCACATTTTTGGAGTAGAGAAGATGTTAATTTCCTTCCTAATTAAATTAAATTTTATGTAACTTGAAAAGGAAATTCACAATTAAGGAAAAAAAAAATCTTATACTAGTCAAAGCCTGTCCTAAGTATCCCTAGCAATGTTTAAGAAATATGGATTGCCACAATACAAATTACTGCTAGAGATAGTGCTGTTCTATAAGCTTGATTTTACCATTGTACCCACTGGAATTGGAGCTCACTTTGGTCCACAAGATCCAAGAACCTAATCCTGCAAATCAGTCACTCTTTGAAAACAGCTTATTACTGTATGAGCCATGCCAAAACTCATTAAATAACTGGAAAAGTTCCCAGAGGCTTCAGCATACTTTGGATTAAAGATCTACATTTCAGTTAAATATAGCAGGGCAGTTATTGCACGCAAGTATACACAACAACTGCTCAGCACACAACTCCTGCACTCACTGAAATCATCTCACTCATCTGCCAGCACCTGCCTGAATAACACAGCCACAAACACATCTCTTTATTGCATGCCCAAGTTGCAGTGCTTAACACAAATTGGTAATCTCTTGATATCACTGAAAACTGTTTGTTTCTTTAAGGTGACATTTTTTGTTAGCAATTGCTCATTGAAGTAATATCTTTGATTTTAAGGCTAAAAAATACTTTCCATAAAAATATAGAATTAATTGTTTCAGATGTAACACCATCACAGCCAACTTAAATGTGCCAAGTCCCTACCAGAGAGAAGTCATATCTCAAGGAGGTGGTATGGTTTATGACAAACATATTATCCTTTGACCAAGAGAATTCTGTCTCTTTAACCATCTTTCATGCAAACTAACTTCTATCAGCACTAACAGCCCAAGCAGACAGATGAATGTCTATCAGAAATGAAGCTGAGCTCTGTTCATGAGCCTCCACTATAACTTTGTCCACTCACCAGATACTGCAGCAGAATCTTCTATAGGGCAACAGCAAGGAAACTACATAGCTTCTAGCATATTATAAAGACACTTTAAAAAGATAGTTTAAAAGTCAGCCAGTTGTTGCTATTTGTTGTTTGTTTCCTCATCTTTTTTAAAGAACTCCGTTAAAAATACCAAACATAGCATTTGGGTTCAACCAAAGGGAGACAACAAATCACCTTACCCATAAACGTTACATATTTATAACAGAATTAAATATGGGAGGGAAACAAAGATGGATTGTAAAAAACTGTTCTTCTCTTCCTACCCCTGCTCCCTTACAGCAATATTTTTGTTTTAAGAAACCACTGAGTTTGACATGGCTATAGAGCCTTCCCCTCATTCCCACGGATCTGCTCTGAAGCACAAGCCCCGCAGTGACCTCTAGATAACAGCCCCAGTAGAAAAAGATGCTGTTATAGAAAAGGGTAAGGATGTGCCAGGACTAACTCCCCTCTGCCAGAAGGCAAGGGGACTGCTGCTGTCAACCAAGCACAGCAGAGAAAACACTAGCAGAGTGGTGTTTCTGAGTTTGGTGCTGTTTCCTTAGTTCACAGAAAGCAATAGTGTGATTATTCCACCTCTTGACATGCACTGTACAAGATCCTGTTTCCATTGACTTGTTCTGCCAAGCAGCAGTTGAAGATGACACACCAAGCATGGTGAACTGGAGCCAACAGTCCAGTTCCATTGACATTCCTGGTGTTATAGATGGATAATGAGATGATTGGCTCTCGCAATTCAGGGATGGCTATTGTGTGAATATTAAGAAAAGCTCTAGTGATGTATGGTTATGTTATTATAGTTTAGATGTCCTCTGTTCTCCCCATAGTTCCCTTTTCTCCCCCTCTGCATTGCTGCCATCAGACAGCCGGGGCTGTCTGCCTAGGATAGGTAAAGAGAAGGCGTGCACAAATATCCCTTGCATGGGGCAGATGGGAATGGAAAAGCTGTTGCTAAGGGGGTGCAGCATGGCAACACCCAACCTCCCATCAAGTTACAGGAAAGCAATCTCCACCGATGAAGGGCAAAGAAGAGCTGATTGACAGACTCTGTGAGGGGCCAGGGCTGGCTGAGGCAACCTCCAGGGGTATAAAAGACAGAGCATTCATCTTGAAGATGAACTGGCCATGTGGTATCCACGAGGGCAGTTCTCAGTGCTGCAAATTTTTCCTTATGTAGTCCTTTTGTTACATTTTTGTCAAGGTTTAACAAACCTTTCTAAACTTTCAAAGTGAGCAGTTGTTTCTCACACTGGGAAAACACAGAGAGGTCTCTGCCTGTACCCTCTGGCTTCCTGTTTATTCCACTAAGACCCAGCACGAGATGCTGCCTTACCAGCCCTTAGCAGGCTTATTGGTAGCTGGCAGATTCTAACTGCCACACCCATTCTCTTATACCCTCATCCTGAAGGGCTGTGAGGGGAAGGCTTGCTTAGTCTGTGTGTGAGAGGAAAAATCTGACTTCAAATGAGGAGAAATATGCCTTTAAATTAGCTGCCATCCAGGTGGAGTAGTAAAACGAAAAACCTGATGCTCAAGACAGGTCTTCTAAATGTGGGATTTAGTTTCCCAGTAGAGAGAGGCAGATTTGGTTAGGTGATTTCTACTACTTCTGTTTGATTTTCCACATCACTCCCCAGTGCACTTCCAACAAGAAGTTTTTCTTTGCTCCTTCCAGGGCCAGTAGAGTGCGTCATCACATCCCAACGCAGAAGCCCTGAAAAGAACTGTCGTGTGCCACTTTTGTCTGACTTGAAGAAAAAAAAGCTTTTGTGCCTCTGAAGGGGTTAAGTTTTAATCTTGAAATTGTGGTGAAAATGGAAAATAATACTGAACAGAAACAATGGAGGCAGTTGAAAGATCATTATTCAAAAAGCTTAGGAAAAGGGAGTCTGTAATTATGCCTTGAAATTCTTCATCTCCCATGGATGAGGTAATTGCTGGAGAAAAAACAGCCTTCAGTGACATGCCTCAAAACTCACAGCTTTCCAACACCGCAGGGGCATCCTATGGGAATCCCCAGATCCAGTGCAATCAGTTATTGTATCATGCCTTCCAACAGGAGCAAGCATGTACACATACATGTGTGTGGGGAGGGAAACACTTTAGTGCAGACAAGGTGATAAGCTTTCACATACAACCTGATTTATGCTTGATAGCCAAACACTAAAGCACTTTATGAATCCTCTTTTATCAATACATTACAGTTCAAGCTCCTAAAAGATCAGATATTTAATACCCCAAAATAAATATGCATAAGCCAATTTGCATTTTAATCACCATTTCCTGCAGAAATACAAGCAGCTTAAATTTCACTCCTAGCACTTTTTTAATCCAGAAGGAGTCTTTATTTTAAAATCTTAGCTTGTTTTATATCCAGTGATCATTGCAAAAGTTGTGTTCACAATGTTCTGGCACCCAAGGCAAGAGCCAGGTGAATGGTGTGAGATTAGGAAAAAACGTCCCAGGTTAACACCTGACATTAATGGATGTGACTTCCTTGTTCCTAGATCAACATGGGTGTTTTGCTAAGTCTGGCTTGGAGCTGCAAATGCAAATGTCTTAGAGAACTCCCAGCCCTGGGACAAGACTGCCAGGTTCTAGCCCTGGTAGTGCTTCTGTAAAGGTCCTCGAGGAAGACTGCTCTGTTGGAGATCCCAAATCGGTATGTGCTTGCACAGTGATCTCACACACACAACAGTCGCCTGCTGTGACTGCAGAGGACAACCTACAGCTGTATTTTGAAATGGAAACACATAACAGGGAAATAGCTGGGCTGGTGAAAATGTAATCACTACATGAGTAAATACAGCACCATTAGCAACTGGGCCAAGTACAACTCCAGTTTATCAAGGCCTGTTTTTGAAAGAGCTGGGTGATTTTCAGAACTATTGTCTGTTCTTTGAAGATGTGCATCAGAGATTAAAATCCCTGTTACTATAAACAGTCAGCACCTTCAGTCAGGAGTCAGGACAGCAAGTGTTAAGGCTACCACTCAGGGCTCAATACAAATTCTCAGAGGACTCACTCTGAGGATGCAACCTCTCTAACCTGCTGGAAATGCAGTGGGCAATTGTGCATGAAGAAGTCTTTGTATTTGAAAGATTCATAGCTCTACTTAAACACTGGACATTTTGTGTTCAACATGAAAACAGTATCAGGAGTTTGCCGAGCTCAGTGGTTGCTGTTTATTAACTCTACATCCCCAAGAGAACTACATTAGCCCCACTCATTTTACACAGCCTATTTCCCTTGTTGTTTGCTTTCCGGGGGGCCAACTTCTTCTTATAATTACCGGCAGTTTTTCATTTCTCCCACAGTAGTCCATGCAGTTGAAGCACTCTGACAGCCTTTGTACAACCTTATCTGTAACAAACTAGTTAAGGTGTTCTGATGTCCTGGTTTATAGGTCCACTTAAGAGTCACATTCCTGAATTAAAACCCCATGCCTGAGGGTACTTGACCATAAAAAAAAACAAACCAAAAAAAAAAAAAAAACCAAAAAAAAAAAAAAAACCAAAAAAAAAAAAAAAACCAAAAAAAAAAAAAAAACCAAAAAAAAAAAAAAAACCAAAAAAAAAAAAAAAACCAAAAAAAAAAAAAAAACCAAAAAAAAAAAAAAAACCAAAAAAAAAAAAAAAACCAAAAAAAAAAAAAAAACCAAAAAAAAAAAAAAAACCAAACCAAAAAACCCCCAAAAAAACCGCCTAAGTCCTCAAAAATACATCCATTCCAAATTGCAAAGATGGTCTGTGTAACAATATAAAAAATTATGGCACCAACACAAGGGAAGGCATAGTCTAATTTACAGAATATTATTGGATTATTGGAGATGCTTACAGTGTAGAAAGTAAGTTGACAATTTAGAGAAAGAAAAGACTCAGCTTGTGTCTTACACCTGGCTTTGCAAATAGGAAAAAAATCTTTTACTGTTTCTCAGGCTGGGCACCTACCAACAAGCCCTCTTATTTGTCAGAAAGGAGAGAAGTGGAACAATGCCTAACGATGGATGGTACTTATAAAGGGATGCCATCTGCATGGCTTTTCCTCACCTTTGCCTCCTCATTGACATCCCAAGTAAAGGACACAGCATTGAATGCAATTTCTTCAATATTCCCAATGGTATTAAAACTCTCCTTGTAATCAGCTGTAAGAAAAAAAAAAAGTCATGAAAGAATTTGAATTATTTTACAACTCATAGTGCTTCTTTGCTTCTTAAGCTGGGTTGTCTAGTGCATCAAAACCTCCTCTTGTATTGTTTATGATTAATTATGAATAATCTTAATTGCAAAGAGGTAATATAATGCAACCTGAGTCTTATGCATAGTATATCACTAGCTAATGGTCTTGCAAGACATTGTTGGCTCTCAAAAAGGAGTGTGACTCTACTGGCAATGAGTCGGTGCATTCATTAGCTTGAACAAGGAATGGCCAAAACTGGAAAATTAACTGGAAACTACTGAAGCATTTAAAGGGACTTGTTATTAAGAAAACCCATGGTAAATCCTAAAGAAGCTTTCTAAAAGTCTAAGAGCTATGACTGGAGGAAATCATCAGCGTGCATTCCAACTCTCCCAGGAATTACTGCACTGGATGCTGGATCAATATTTATATATTATTAAAAACAAAATGAAAAACCCCACAAATGAAAAACCATCACAAATCCCCCACAAAGAACCAAAACCACAAAGATATTTTTTCCAAAGTATGTGCACCATTAAAACAGCAAACGAAGAAAAAAAAAATTTTTAATTTGTCTGACTACACTATCTGCAACTTCTTCTCACTTCTTCCCCACATGCTGTTATTATTATCATCAACAAACCAGCATTTTGGAAGGAATGAAAAGCAAAAGGGAGGAAGATTTCAAATTTGACTAACCCTCCCCCAAAACAGTAAGGCTGAAAAACTATGTAAAACAGACAAATCCCAAGTCTTCTTTATAATTGAAAAGAGGAACAAGCACTGCTTTTCTCTCACTTTGCTGGACAGTTTAACACCTTTTATTCCTTTTGATGACAGATTAAGAGCGATACCAGGTAATAGCTGCTTGATTAAAGGAACTTCCAGCTCGTTCACACTAATGGAATAACTCTCTCTGGGACAAACATTTCCTAAGAATTCCTGGAGGGTTGTAATTAGACTCAGTGCCAGAGGGCTGAGATTACACTCCTGATCTAAAGTTTGCCTAAATCTGTGCTTCAGAAGCATGCTGATTCTTAGCTTAGTAATCAGTTATAGAAAGAGGATGTTTTTGTATTCTGTGAAACACGGAAATGGTTCCAGTATTCACTCCCTTTGCCTAAACTGTTGGTCGCTAAAAAATAATTTCTAGATAATAACTGCTTTAAAATAATTTATAACAAAAAATATTGCTCAAGAAACAATATTTCATGTTTGAGACTGGCAATCAGTATACTTTTCTCTCATTTGAAACAAAAGAATGCTGGTATCTCACTCGGAAAATAAAATTGTGTCCCTGGGACACATGAATGATTTTAAGTACAGTAAAAAAAAAAAAAANACCATAGGAACAGCACGAGACATTTGGTGATGTAGCAAATTAACAAAGCGTTTGAGAGGGCAGGCAGGCTTTTCATTCCCACCTTGAACTCAGATCTCCTTTTTAACTGAAGTCATTGGCTTCACTATATAAATTCAGTGTGGGGATGCAAATGAGAGGAATTAGAAGACACATAACTAGTTTAATATGCATGTGCACACATCCACCCACCTCTTAAATTTATGATTCACCAGAAAGTGCCTAATGCAACTGACTGCTGCATATGGGCGTGCTGTGTAGGTGCACTTTGGAAAGACATGAACAAGATGTCTCCTAAAGACACCTGTTTTCTTGTCTTAAAAGGCTGCCAGAACCTCACATCCCACCAACTCTTCCCTTCTCTCAACACATGCCTCTCCTTTAATTGCTATACACAAATCTCATGGAGTGTCTATGTGACACTGTTAAAAAGCAGAAGTGCATCCTATTCCCCTCAATTTACAGGCAATTAAAGAAGAATCCTCACTTGATTATGAAACCATTTACACCTCAGAATATTTGAAAGCTGTTAAGTGACTACAACTTTTCCTCTTTTCCTGCTGTGAGTTACCAGAAAATCAGCGTGTTCAATAAGCAAAAAATGGCTGCACAGGAATTATTTCCTCTTTTGTTACATAAATTCCATATTAAACAATGGCAAATTTTTAACATTAGACATTAATCGTGCATTACATGTCATTGCATACTTTTCTATTGTGCACATAAATAATACAAACTACCCTGAAAAAAACAAGGGCATGTTTCTATGGAACACAAAGCTTCCACACCCACTCTTCATATTTGAACCTGTTCTAGTATGTCAAATTATTGTACTTATTCTAAATAATCAATTTCTACTGCAATTAAGTATTGTATTCTTTATTTTAAATTATTTTGAAAGAAAAAGTTAGTGATCCAGTGTCACAGCACTGGGAAAATAAAGTTGTTTTCCCCCTCCTCCCCTTATTCCTCCTACAAAAAGTAAACATGCACCTTACTCCTTCTTCAGAAAAATCCATTACAGAACATAGCCTAAATTTTGGAAAATACCTTACCTTCTTGCTTAATAAGTGTCAAGCCCTCAGGTTTATTCCTCAAGCACTAAGGACTTGAATACATGTAAGTACATGCTTATCTTTATTAATATCAACACATCTTCAGGCCTGTCACTGCACCTAATCCATTGAAGCATCCTTCCTCCCAGGAGGTGCACCCTCCGGTACACAAAGCAAATTAAAGCAGTGACCCCTGTGTGTCTGGAGTGAAGGAGCAAGCCACTATTTCCTCTGATGTCCAGAATATAACTGCAGGCCAGAAAGCAGACAGACAGATCCCTGCTACAATGGAAAGCAGCACAAGCATAGTCCCCCTCTCCATCTGAGAGCTGAACAGCTGGAACTGGAGCATCCCAAATTAATTTGATCCTCTGCCTACTAAGGACCACATCATGCTCTAGATTAAAAGTGCGTTCATAAACAATTAGAAAGGATTCACAGATGTTAAACATGCTACAAAACATCAAATTAAAATACGAGTAACATCTATGGAACAGATGATGCAGAGTTTTGGACACTTAATTTTCTTTGTTTACTACACAGGGCCTGGACATTAAGTCCAAGTATTTAGAGGACCCCTTCAGGGATCTGAATTTTTAATGTAAAGGGAAATCTTCGTACAGTCATTCAAAATAATTTTGCATGGAAGGGACCCCTGCAGGTTATCTGGTTCAAGCAGGGCCAACTTCAAATTTGGATTAAGTTGCTCAGTTAGATCATTTGATGATAAAACTAAAAGATTTTGCTAAACGCAGCTTGATACTTGGGAGCCATTCTGGCCTAATAAGCCCATTAGCCGTGCCAAAGAAATGAAATGTACTTCAGAAATACCATACTTGTAAGAGCTAAGGCTATATTTCAGTTGTTCTCAAGAAAACACTACTGAGCAACATTAAGGTCTTTTTTTTCTGAAAATTGAGGTGAACCATGCTCTTACAGCTCTTATATCTGACTAGAAGGGCTATATCAGTAAGTCTTACTACACTGTGCTTTGCTCATGTTTGCAGTGCAAATAAAAAATATGCACCTCAGTATTCAAAAGTGCCTCAAAAGTCAGCACAGAGCTATTTCACCTCAAACTAATGGAAAATTAAAAGTCATTCACTTTAACACAGGTAAACACACAGCTCATGCACAACACTTATTTTGCAGAGCACTATTTTTCAGAATATGTATCATAAGTTAACTTGTTGGGGTAAGGCAATTGAAATGTGCCAGGACCCACACAAGGTGCAGTGGAGTCCAGAGGATGTTGGCACTACAGTGGAGCGAGCTGCTCAGCACATACTTTTCAAAAGGTATGAGCACTACTACCACAAGCTCGTAGGGACTAGCACAAAAAAAAACAGGCAGACTTCAGAAAGAGCTGTGACGTGGCCTATTTCTTCTTTTAATGTATCATGATAAAAGTAATTTGTTCTGGGGTGGCACTTTTATTGAGTTAGGAACCCCAACAAGAAGTGAGGGCAAGGGGAAAAAGAATGAAGTTAATGAAACAGTTCAGCCAGAATAATGATGATAAAAGAAGAGGCAGAGATGACATTCTGGAAGAACTGCTTGGACAAAATACACTTGACCTTAAATAACACCAGGCCTCAGTGGAAGCGGCAGCATTTGAAAATCCACAGGCAGCACAGCAATTAGGACCACTTGGGGACAGATTCCCTGATCACCCAGTTCAATCGCCCCCTGAAGTGTCGAATGTTCTCTACAAGTAACCCTGCTCTGGTTTAGCCCCCCTCTCTGCCCCCTCTCATTCCAGCCATTCAATGGTTTGGTTCCCTCAGGCGGTCAAAACAAGATAGACTTTGTCTGCTTTGGTCTTGCCGACTCCTTTGACTGGAATCCGTGCAGATGGGTGCATGTGTAAACTGCTCGTGGGAGGGGAGAAACGCTTGATGTCTAGACACTGCCACTGACTTCAACTTCAGGCTCCTCGGCAGCGAGTACGTGTTCTTCCTCTGCTAAAATCTCCCAAGCATGCAGATGGGACAGCTGGGGCTGAAATGGGCTTGTAGATACTTTAGATGGGATCAAAGGTAAACAGGTCTCTCAGGATAGCACACCAGAGTTTGCTTCTCCCTCACTGCTGACACTGACAAGACTCAAACTCTAGGGGTGTAGGAATCCCGCACACTCCTTTGCAGTCACCACAATGATGACATCTGCACTCTCAGGCTGCAACTCCACATCAATTAGCTAACATAACTGTTGCTGGATCAAAGACTGGATCACCCTTTGAAAAAATAAAGGGAACAGATACTCTGCCACACCTGAGGAGGTGCAGACCTTGATTTCCCAGCTGCAGAAGGAGGTACACCACTAAATACAAATGCAAGAGGCAGGTCTTCTGTGTAAATACTGAGAACCATTCCTTCTGCATGGTCCCTACCCAGCTCCATAGACCCCAAAGGCCTAGCAGGAATGAGCCATTGCTAAAAACTCTGGTACAAGCCAAGATGCCATTGCCAATATATTCCACCACATTCCTGTGCAAGGCACCAGAGCTTTCCATATCTGAAATCTTCCCTGAAACATCTGGAGATGTTCTTACACTCACCAATGTCAAGGACTCTCTGTTTAGCTGTGTGCTGCCGGGAATGCCAGTACTTCCAATATTTCAGCTGTTCATCTCTGTTTTTATCCTCACTGAAAACAACCATGACCACACTCTATGAAAAACAACACCAGAATCACATTAGTTAATTAATAGTCAGGAACACAAAAATTAAAATCACCATATGCCTTTAATTCTGATCCAGCCACCACCCTCTCCCAGTACTTTGGTTGTAGAAGACTGGTTTTAATCAGTCCAATACTACAGTGTACTTAAAGATTCAGGACAGAAGAAATGTAGTTGTAAAATAATGCAAGGCCCAGGATTATGTTTTTGACAGTCCAAATAAAAATTAATCATATTCTTAGTTTTAAAAAGTCAGCTTCACTGGCTAAAGGCAAAACATTTTCAATTTAGTATACACAAATACCCTTTTTGGGAGCAGGACTCTTGCATATATGTGTTTAATGACAAATTCAGTGTAACTATTTACTGAATTTTGCTGAGATTTTCAATTCACATTCTGAATTTGCTTTGTTAAATTGTGATTCAAAGGAAACATATTGAATTTTTTATGCAAAACTTTACACAAGCAATTTTTGAAAAAGCCCTGCTGTAGGCAAGCAAAACAACATAAAACAATGAAAGAATGATCATGCCAATTAAAATTAAGTGAAAACAAACCACAGAAAAAAAACCTTCACTTTTAAATGTCCTGTTTTATTTTCACCCTGAGACACTAAGCACAAAAAATCACTATCAAGCTGCTTTATAAGCTGAGGAGGTAGATCACAATTGATTCATCATCTGTGTCCCTCCACAAGCCACCACCACAACCCTTCCTGCACTCTGTGACCTTCTGCATTCCTCCTATAAAAGCTGAACACCATCACCACATCTTCCATGTGTATCCAGGCTCCCCATGGGACGAGGCAGTGCACACTGTGGAGGAGTCCTGGGTCATGCCTGTACATAGTGGGTGGGCACCAGGTGTGTGTAGCTGGCCAGCCGATGCACTAACCAGAACTGGCCATGCAGACTAGCTTTTCCACCAAGGACAGCACTCATGTTTTTATGAACCACTTACAGGGAACTCGTAGAGGTTTAATACCTTCAAAACCTCTTGCCCTTCTGTTAGCTTTGGATGGAATTGGCAATAAATTCAGTCACTTGAGCACGGCCCTGGCAAACAGAACATGATTGTGAAAGTTGCACACAGTTTCACAATCTTCTGTCAACTACATCTTCCAGAAGGATGTAATCTCACCTCTCCTTTATAATTTCCACCCTTCTGCTTCCACAGTTTCAAAACTTGTGTGGCAGTGCACTGAACCAGGCATATGAGGACTGGTTTTCAGTCAGACCAGTGACCTCCTGACTCCTGTTTCAGCTCTACAAGTGCTAGAGCTGGAACCACAAAATGGGAAGGAATGGGTGGCAGGGAAAGAGATTGTACAGCAACAGAGAAGTCTTACATCAGATTCAGCCAACAGCTTCATGTCCTAAGGAAACCAGGCTAAAAATTAACTGCTAATTCAGGTTTCCAAATCATTGCCTCTGTTTAGGAAGAGTCTCTCTAAACTTCACATATTATAAAAACATATAGGTTGTTGTCTGCTTCACTGCTCACATTGACTTTCATTGGTTCCTTTGACTAAAGTCACAACATTTTTAGAGAGCTTCATGTATTTGGATGGAAACATTTTTGCAGCCTCATACATATGCAGCCCTGCCAGCTTCAGGGTAAAATTTACAGGCCTCATTGTTCATTCCAAGGTTACTGGGAATTTATCAACTCAAAAACATTACCAAGGAAATCAGGAGGCCCATTCACCAGGTAGATGTTGCTGAATACACAAGCTACAGTTCTATGCACTGAATCTAAGATGCAAATAATTCCTTTTGCTACACTTCTGGGTGAATTTAAAGTGAAAGCTCACACTTACACAATGAAAATTATTTAAAATTTATGTCACAAAGGATGGATTCAACTCTTCACGTTTTCTGAAATGCACTGGAAAGCAGCTGATGAAGTGCACCAGTGAGTAAAGATGGATTACACAGTACATGTGGCAGATCTTGGACTTCTTTGCTTTATTCATGGCAATAAGTTAACCAGTGTTAAGTTTGGTATCTGTGTAACCACCATTCTGCCAAACCACAAACTGAGGCTATCATTAACTCATAAGATCACACTCTGAAAAAACTGGACCGCAAAACATTACCACCATCAATAAGGTGCTCTCCCACCTTTACATTAAGCATGAGAATAAGCATGCTCTGTCCTTCCCCCAAGAAAAAAAATAAAATTAAAAGCCAATCAACCACAATGATATCTATCTGCAGAGCTCCATTCCCACCTAGGAAAGAAATGGGACTATACCCTGACTTTGCTGATGGGATGCCGGAAGCATTTGTTGTCCCCCGTCTCACTCAGGGTGATGGCGTAGAACTGTCCTTTGTTCAAGTAGGTCATGGGTCCTTCCCCTTGCTTTTGACGCAGAGACTTGGTAGCTTCTAGCGTATACTGAAAAGTGCTGCTGAAAAGACAAGGAGAGAAACACCCACAAAATCCATATCGCTTTCCCCTTTTCTCTTTTATTACACAATTATTGCATTGAATAAGGCATAAGAAGCTAATAACAAAATTCCAGGAAACTGTCACATGGCAATTTAAAATTGCAATTTTCTTTTTTCGACTTCATCAGATCCCTCAATCAAGCGTAAAACTACCTGGACTGTACATTTCTTGGATCAAAGGCTAGATCTGTATTATCTCTGAAAGGAACCATTATGAATTACGAGACTGTGTACCTCACAACGAGAGTGTCAATTACCAAGAGGGGATTCAGCATGATTAGCAGGAAATCATCAACTCCAGAGACATTTAAACTTAGAAGTGTTGCAGAAAGAGAAAGAGAAATAAATAAATAAATAAACAGGTTTTTTTAAAGCCCAACCAGAATAAAACATCTTGCAAAAGATGCACACAGAGAATGGAAAGTCCAACTGCTACTTTCAGCACAGTTCAAAGAAGGAATACAAAGAGAATGGACAGTAAGTTCATTTGTTTAAAGACAGCATGCAAATCAAGGTTTTTATAAGCTATCTTTTCAAAATTAGTCACACTGAATGAAGTGCCTGCATTTAGCTTTATTTTCAATCAAGCAACCTCCCTTTAGAAAAATGTCAGGGAAAAACAGTTAGCTCTTGTGTTGAAATTTTAGATCTTAAAAAGACCCTCCTTCACAGAAGAACTTTCCAACTTCAAAGCACTTCTCAAACCATGAAAAGTTAAGGCTCCATTAACTAGTGAACTGTTAGCTGGAAACAATTCTCACTGAGCCTCTTCAGCCACCACCTCCAATAATGGGCTTGAACAATAATCCAATAAAAAGGATGCCTGCAGCTCCTCACATTCTCCTACATTAAAATAATGTTGATCTTCCAAAAAAATATTTTCAACTGCACAGGAACCTTAATGCAAAATCCTCATGAACTGGAGATACAGTGGAAGTATTTTCACAAAGGTTCTAATTCAGCAAAGTGTTTAAGCAGTGCCAGAGCAGAACCAAAAGGAGTAATATGTTAGTCCAAAACAACAGTGTATTCTTAACTTTCTAATTCAAGCAAATACTCTAGATCATCGTAGTACTGCCGTAGCAATATAGAAATAAAGAGAAAACAAAAGATATTTTAACTACTCAATGGAAAAAAAAAAAACCACAACAAAACACATAAGTAATAATTACACTTAAATCCCCACTTGAAGAGAAGGTAGAAAAAACCCAACAGATCCAGTTTTCCTTTTGTCTTGAAAATACAAAAGGAGTTTCAGACAGCTTAGTATCAATTTTTCAGTTTAGCAGCAATTGTTCAATCAAATGAAGACAACTTGTAAGTCCTTCTTAGCTTATAAATTGAAATCCAGTCATTTTTCTAGTTGCTTAAAAGTTACAAGCCAAAGCAAAACTAAGGTAATAAGCAAACACTCGTCTATACCTATCCAACCCACCGATGGCAGCATTCCTCACAAGGCAGCTGCTGCCACCCTGAAGGCTCTTGCAGGCAGCAGGAAGGCGGCACAAAGACACTGCCGTCCCCTCCGCTGTGGCGTGTGCTGGCACAGCCCCCCTGTCCTGTGTGCAAGGGAACAGAGGCACAGCCAACACTGGCAGGTGTGGACCTGTCTGAGTGGACTGCAAGAGCTACACCAGCAGTGCTGCAGAACCAGCATCCATCCTGCTGCACCACTTGTCCTACAGATGGACCACCCATTAGAGGTAGGGCCACAGCCTTGATTTAGCATCACACATAGGGACTGCAGATTTCGTGCTCGAGACCACTTCGTGACACACATCACAGCACACTGAGTGCCCTGGGAGATGTGCCTCAAAACCTCACACCAGACAGAAGAACTAACAAGGATGTGTGCTGAGAAGGGCTTAGAATGATCAAAGTCAGACACACACAATGTCTTAACAGAACTGCCTACAGTCTGCCACAGGCTAGTCTTCTGTTCCCTGGCATTCTCTATGTTTCAGTCAAAAAATGTAAATCCCAGACACACTTGGCCAGTTTTGGAGCCTCTGTATAGTACCATTTGAGAGTTTTCTTGTTTCCAGTTGGAAGCAAAGCATGCCCTATAGCAGGAGGATTACTCTCACTCTTAAAACTTATTGCAGTCACTCAATTATTATAATACTGTTATGAACCTCATCATGAGTCTCAACTAAATCCCTGTGTAGTCACTAAGAGATCTTCTAGGAAGCTTCCAATTACTTTCATATTCACCACTTCTTTTTTCAATCTGAAATTCTCATTTTTTAGCCTTCCACTTCCAGGTAAAATAAATGCATCTTTCCTGGGCATTTTCTTAATGTGCATTCAGAGGTTTCATTCTTAATGTAACCTGGGCCCTAGCATGAAAGACTTAAATGTGTGAGAATTGTTAACAATACCAATTCTTCAGGATTCAATTTTACAAATGTTCAGTGTAGTAAGTGAGCAGCCTTTGCTAAATATCAGTTTCATATCTTCTGCCTATATAATGACTCAGTTCTGAGCTCACTGCAGTTAATGATTGTTTTAACACTCTTCAGAAGAAGTATCAAGCTATAAGGAATGTTCAGCACAGTCACAGCCATATGCCTAATCCACAAAAACTACGTAGGCATGTTCCTGATTCTAAAGTGAGAGTAATCTCTCAGATATAAACAGAATCATTCACAAGTATGAAATAAAGCATCAGTTTAAAATCTTTAGTGATTACAGTCTTTCCTAGATAAAGGGACTCTGAAATGTTTGCCCATGTTACATACACATTCTTCTGTGCTTAGCTAGACCAGTATTCTTTTAAAACTTTAATTTTTGAAGCTTTTTCTTGAAGCTTTTCAACTG
This sequence comes from Urocynchramus pylzowi, assembly GCA_013397555.1. Lineage (NCBI taxonomy): Eukaryota > Metazoa > Chordata > Aves > Passeriformes > Fringillidae > Urocynchramus > Urocynchramus pylzowi. Next base: position 425,001 of record VZRH01000840.1, read on the forward strand.
TCCTGGACATTTGATTTGTGCATTCTGCCATCATGAAAAGATTTGTCATGACCTGGTTGTCAAAGCTATACTCTTTTACCTGGGGAACCTCTCAGCAGTTTTCGTCTTGCATATCTTGGGCAAGAGGGCTTCAGAGGAACTACAAGTCTAAAGCAATGCTGAGGGAAGGCAATAGATGAAGATATAAACTGGCCAGATCTGTGAGCTAACATGAGCAGGAGAATTAGGGGAGACTGATGCTTGGCAGCATCAAGGGAGCCCTGCAGGTACCCCAGGGTGAAGAAAGGAAGGGTGGGAAGTGGACACGGGCAGCTACTCCTCAATACATTCCTGCCTGATGCCAGCCAACACACTGCAAAGCTTATGCCATACCTTGTTTGCTCATAAATATATTCTTCAGCCCCCACTGACACACTCCGATACTTCTGAAAAATAAGAGCAATTAAATACTGTTTGATAAAATCGAAATGCAAATACCAACAAAAGTGCAGCTATGTTTAAAGGTAACTTAGAGGAAGCCATCAACCATTTAAAACTCTAAATACATAAAAACTGGAGTGGATATTAATAAGCTAGTCACATTTTATATGAAGGTTAGAGGTAGACATTGTAAAAAACATACAATTTACTTATCTAACCTCAAAGAATTTGTTTATACTATAAAGAACAAACAAACTAGGCACAGCTAAACAAGAAAATGAAAGAGATGAGAACAGTATATTTATAATTGTTAAAATTGTAACCAAAGAACACAGAAAGCGATTGACCAAAATGTTCACTGCCACAGGGATCTATAAAAACTCAGCACTCCTTCAGTACGACACAAATAAGTCACTCCACAAATGTTTTGAAACCATTCCTAAATATGTATTTATAATGTGTTTGAAAATTAGTAAGTATTAGAACAAATCCAAACCCAGTCATTCTCACCAGTACTTAGGAAATACTTTGCAAGCACTTATGAAAACTAGTAAGAACAACTGCCTTCCTACTTCTAAACACTAACTTTGCCTAAGTTTCTTTTGGTATGTTTTGACATTTCACCTTATGGTTTCCCCACACCTGCTCCATCCAGCTGTGCCTACACAAGAGTGGCTGGAGGAGCAGTCAGAGCACAGCCAGGCTAAGCACATCCTGGTGTTTGGGCAGTTGAGAAAAACAAAGGGACAGGCTCAGTGCTGAGAGAGGCTGCAGCAGGGTGGCAAAGCTCTGACTGCTCCCATGCCACATGCATGCGAACCCTTGGGGCTAGAAGGCCACTAACAGTGGCACACACCTCCCCTAACAACTGTGGTTGGGGACATACAGTTAATTGTCCAGTGTCCCTTGTAGAATGAATAAGGGAGGTGAAGATGGAGAGGAGTGAGTGCACTTAGAAAACCACTCCAGCCACTTTTGGCAAGTAGATTTGAACTGATTCTTTCTCCGCAGACTGCACTGGGTGGCAAGTACTGCATCCTGTTATTAACCAATCATTTTAAAAACTTGTAACAATATATTACCATTGTAACAAAATTACTATAACACAGAATTTAGGATGCAAAGCCAACATGTAGATGTAAAGCTCCTTTTTATGTCCAAATTTAACAAGTTTGCATGTTTGACAGCTCTCTGCACAGGGCAGATGGACTGTTTGGGAACCTCTCAGCAGCATGTCCCAGAACAAACCAATGGAATGGAATCACTCTGCTACAGCACTCCAGGGAAAGCTAACAGTATGGTACCATAAGAGCCATTTATCAGTAATAAGTAAAAACAGCCAACATAATATTATTTGATAATGCAGAGCAGTGTCTCTAATCCAAGGTTTGAGCCTACTGATTTTACAATAGGAAGCTAGTTTTCTTCATTATTTATTCATTTAGTTGACCTACATGTGTTCTATATCTGAAAACAGATTTCACCTCCAGACATGCTGGATCTGCGTCACTCATGGAGACAATGTACTTTTCTATAATACACATACACAAACACACAGTAAATTTGTCACATACTAAATCAGGGCAGCTCAGCCCTAATGTAGGTTGCCTTGTACTTCTGTTATGTTTACAATTTTGTAGAGCTAGGAGGAGAAAAACCCTAGGAGAGTTTTACCACCTAATATCTCTAATTATTTGCAGAAGTACTGTCAGCTTTAAATTATCTTTACCTTTATACAATTCCAGCTTGTTTGCCTTACTCTGCAGCAGGCAAAAGCAGACAGAGGGTACTCACCATACTAAAGTGACTGTAAAATTACTTTGACTGTAGCGTAAGTGTAAAATAATTAGAAGGAGCTCTCCTTGCCTTTTTTCTCCTCATTCCTGTACATATACAAGCAGTTGTTCCTTGCCTGTTGAATTCTCTGCTCCTCTCTATTAGTCTAATTCAGCTACTTTTTCTCACTTGCTTGTGTGGCAGAATAGAGCTTAGTGCAACAAACAGCTTCTGAATGAATTACTTGGGTTTATCCAGCAGCAGAGGCTGTTGCTACTCATTTGCATTTTCAAAAGAACATCTAGAATTTCCCTGTTACAAAGTGGCTAATTCTTACTATTCTGAAGGGAGATCTTGTTAACGGTAAATAAATCTTCTTTCAGAATAACAACTATCTTCTACTTGACACAATATCCCCAAAGAAAAAAAAAATCAGTATTTATTATTCTCAGAATTTTCAATAAACATTTTTAAAATTGTCTTCTGAAATGCCTTATGATGCTCCCCTTTAATCAGAGCACAGACTGATGGGAACACAGCAAGGAGTAGAAATTAATTTGTTGAAACAAGCATCACTATTCTTCTAATGGCTCTTGTGGACAGTTCAAATCCCCTTATCTTGTTTACAAGCTCAAATATCCTTATCTTGTTTACAGCTTTTTATTGCATTCTTAGATGCTAATTTGAGGTGAAAAACTTACTTCTGTTCCTCCATCTTTGAAGGTGTCACTGTAGGTACTGTCAGGAGTACTGCGCTGATCATCTTTAAGGTAATTTGTGTGGGGAGCAATGTTGGACACTTCGTATGGCTCAAAGATAACACCTCGGTGCTCCTCATTTTCTCCTCTTGCATAGTGTGTTTGTGGGGTCATAAAAACAGGGGTGAATTCCTCTGCTTTAACCACAGTCACTGCAGACCCTGTGATGGGTGTTGAGCTCCCAGACACATTTGTGTTGTATTCCCTTTTGGATGACTCCAAAGGATCTTGGTTCAAGGAAAGGTTAACTGGCACTGTCTTCAGGACTTGCACACGGTTCTCTCCCCCACTTAAGTTATTCTGAGCTTCCGTGGTATTAAGACAATTTCTGTGAGACAAAACCAAAAAATGTTATGAACTGTCCTGATATAGGAAATCTCCTCCTTAAATAGCTTAATGGTCTTAAATGTCAGGGAAGAAGATTTTTCAATTCTGATAAGCCACTGCCATAAGAAGTAATACATTAATAAATACCAGGCAAAAGAAATTGTGAGACAAGCAGAGAGATCCAGAGCTCTTTAACAAATGGGGAAAGACAATACATTTGATTTGACTTGTTACAATAAATTCTGGGTATCCAGGGTTGCTCTTGCCTTAGCTTATAATTTGGATGCAAAACCAATCCAGCAGTACAACAGCCTTTAGACACATAACAAGAATAAAGAGTAAGGCAGGGCATGGATTACTCAACAGAAGATATTTTGCACGTTAAATAGGCAGAATATCAACAGCAAAATTCATATGCAGATGGCATGCTCTTTCAGACTGTTGACAGGCCACTACTGTTTGCTTAACTCTGGCAGCAATGCTGTTCTAAAAGAGCAAGCCCAGGAATTCCATTGTAGCAGAGTAGATCAGTAACTATAGTGGCTGCAAGGTAACCTCAGCAGCATTCCCACATCTACCCACAGTTGCTGTTGAAAGCAATCTGATTGCTGATAGTAGTTACACCGACATAAAATTGTTAACTCATAGAACTTTTAGTAGGTATAACATTGCTTTGTTTTCAACCCAGGAGAAATGCTCTGACACTACCCAGTGCCCAGTTCCTCTCTCTTGGCTTTCCGCTGCGGCCAGTTTTGTCAATCATACTCAATTTAGGAACTGAACATCAGGAATTTCTCTGGTTTGTACAAGAAAAACTGTCCAAATGACATTTCATAGCCTATTTTGAAACAGTAAATTTAGACTACTACCTATTGAAACAATCACCTTATGAACAGCTAGTGGAGACCATCAAAGGCTGTCACAAATTAGCTACATTGCAATAAACCTTGCATAGCTCATCTCTGTCATAATTTTATATGGAGATACCTTCCAGTATGTAAAAACTCCTTTGTTTCTACAAAAATATACACTCTCTTTTCTGCAGGTCTTAATAGTAGGAGGCAGCTTCCTTTGACTCAAGTCACTTTTAGCCTACAGAGAAAAGCTGAAATCTGAGGGGAGTGAGAAAAACATTCTAAGCAAATGATTATCAGAGTTACTTTATTTGCTGGGCAGATCCTAAATTATGTTAATAAGACTATGAATGAGATTACTGAGGCCAAACTACTCACTTTTTGCCCTACAAAAAGAAAACAAAGAAAAACAGCCAATAGCCAACTGTCAAGATAATCTGATTTTACTAATATTAGCAGCAGCAGCAAAACAACACTACCAAACACAAACAAGGAGTGAAACTCTCAGCTACCTCCCAAACTGCATGTTTGAGAATACTATCCATTTTTTCTAATCAATTGAAAGTAAAAAGGAGTAAAATGTGCTTCCCAAAACAGCCTTCATTCTTTGAACTTTTGAAAGAAAACCACAAACCCCTCAGGCTCTCACAGTTCCTTCAGTTCACAACTGATCAACACTTTCAGTAGCTGGGTGTATGATTTTGAAAAATACTGTACCTTTTATCTTGGTCTTCTTGATTATCACTCACTTTGTTAACAGACAACAGCCTTTTATCTCTGGGAACCTGAGAACAACACCAGGCATGGGGTCAGGTAAATGCAACTGTCAGGCATTTGCAGCTTCAGACTGCTCTACTGCAACAACTAGAAAAATGTAACTCTATCAGTGTTGTCTAGTTCACGGATGCCAGGAGCTGTTTTTTCTTTGGGAGACTGACTGTGAACAGAAAGAAAATTTCCAAAGACAAAAAACATAGCAATTGTTTTGTAGTTCTTGGGCACACCAGTTTGGAGCAAAGCGCTCTTCTTCACATCCTATCTTTTGAATATCAAGCTAGGCCAAGCTATCTCAAAATCAAAGCTCATATTATTCCAAAAACACACACACACACTTTTCACTGAATAAAACAGGATGAGAAGGAAGATACGATGCTTTGATGAGCTCTGCACTGAGACCATTTTAGCTCAGACAAAAAAGGCTTTTCAATGAAACCATAAGCACCAGGTAAGTCCTCCTATTAGAGAGAAGCCTGGAGTGTGCAGGACTCATACCTAGAGAAAGTTAGTGGATCTTTCCCTTTCTAAGTATGGGGACAGGCCAGGGCATACTGGTATGTCATCAGAAACACTGACTTCTGCTTTGCTGATTGCATCAATAGCTATGAGGTAAAAACCCAGTCAACCCAGCCCCTTGACAGACTCAGAATAAACACCAAGAGACTTTAAAGATTTGTATTCCCACACACCAGTGTCCTGACACCAGCACAGATATGAAATCACCAAGAGCAAAGTTGCTGCCATGCCCATATTTCTCTTTTCTTGCTGAGCCATTAATTTGGGAGCTAAAACTTCTAATCTATCTTTTGCACAAGACATATCCACTCCATCACAGCAATTAATTCAGGATTAAAGATCACGAATAAACCTAAGAATGGACTAAAGTTGTGCTTTTTACTTTTAAATATTTTAAAGCAACATCAGAAAAATATCTAACTTTGGAGGAAAAACAGTATTACAGTGCACTCCAGTAGTCAATGATAACATCAACAATAACTGCAAGACAGCAGCAAAGTCACAGAGCTCTATCCAGAGACATTCTTTCTTTTAGGGACATCTCCTTTTCCCTATTAAGCATCCTGCTGGTTAAAAAACCTCTTTCATTTATTTTTTGAACTGGGATAAAAGCCACAGTTTACATATGCTGATTCCCCTTTTACGATTATATATTTTTTCTCTGAATGAGGGTCTGTGTTTAGGTAAATATCACTACAAGAAAAAGGAAAAGTTAAAAAAAACAAACAGTTAAATTCAAATAATTCCTATTGACTGGAAAAGGTAATTAAAAAATATTATCCAGCATGTCTGAACAAATGAGCCAGATTATAAATAAGGACAATTCAAGAGTCTGGTGCATTGGAAGTCCTCTACACTTCCCTATTACAGCACAGAGGTTAAGTTTTAAGTTTGTTCTTGGGAGTATCAACAAGAGTTATAATTTATTCCCTATTTAGGACAAAAATAGCTATGATTGAATGCTGAAATGGTTTTGAGATGTTAACTCCACCTTATTCCATCTGAACCCCAAGTCTTTAGCAACTGCCTGGAACAAGGAGCAGATATATCTTTTAGAACATGATTTTGAGAAGGAAAAGGGATATTTTCTGGTTTTTACCTTTCGTTTACATACAAAGGTATTACTAAGACAGAAGCCAATACTCCAGATGCTCATACACATCCTGAATTTTATGAATCCATATTAATTTCACAGACTCTGGCACTGTGGTAACTACATCAAGCAGAGAAAAGGACCTATTTTCTTTCTCACTGGGAACAGTTTTCTCTACTGACAACAACACACAAAAGCAAGGAATATAATCAGCAAAGCAATTAAAACAATATTTAACCACAAGGTTGGCATAGGGTGTCTTCTCCCCAACCCCTTCTCCTGAACACTCAGTTAATGTCACAGAGATTAATTAAAAAGAGGGTCCACTCATTAAAAGCATTTATACTAATAAATACTAAAAGCAAAGGTTTTTAATTCCCATTCCTGTTACTTCTTCATGAATTACAAGGAGACCTGACATTGCTGCGCTGGCTTTCACAGAAGATCATCTGCCCAAGGCAGCCATAGCTGACTTCAGGGGTATGGAGATTGTTCATTTCACTGCAACTGTTTCATACTCTAATGCTTGAGAGGCAACACTGATTCTGTTTGCAGAGCACCAAGGGATCAGCATAGGTTTCAGAATGACATTTTTACATTACACAGAGATGTGTTCTCTAGGACTTTCCTCTGATTTCAGCAAAAATCTCAAACATAGCTTTACTTAAGCACTATGAAATATATATATTAAAAAAAAATGTTACCACAATTGTATGTAAAGCCCTGGGTTTAGAACATGACAAACTACATCAGTGCTTTTCCTGTAAATTGACTTAGATCTCTGTCTCTGAGTCCAGCTTCATTTCTGTCCTGCAAACTGCCAGTGCAAGGGCTAGCCCTCACTGTATGTTTGTATACAGCCTACTGCAATCATTATACAAACAAAAATAACATGGGAAATTGTCAGATGAGAGATACCCCAGTTAAAGAGCAAACTAAAACATGTGTGGAATGAACCAGAAAAGCAGACAAATGTACAGATGGCAAGGCCTCCCCTTTTACACTTAAGTATTTCAAGTATCATCCAAAGTTCTTGCAAAGGAAGAACACTATGCTCAAAAAGAAAACATGGTATAAAATTTAATATGGGAATTCTGAGATTGTTTTTTTCTCTCCAGAATAAAATACATCAAAACTGTTTCAGACAGGCTTCCTATAACAGAATGGGTGCATTATGGAAACATTAGAGAGAAAACAAGATGCAGTGACTTCTGTCTTGGAAAATTGGCTCTTTTGATGCCTCTTAGAGTGGTCCCTGCTAGTGCAGCAGGGAGGGATAATGACAGAATTACCTACTTTATAATAGTCATACAATAGGCCAAGAGCAGCAGCACTGTCCTCATCACCATTTATGCTCATCATAGCCTTGGTAGCTGCTGTTAGGGGATTCTCCAAATACGACTTCCAGGCTTCATCTTCACTGGTGTAGGCTCGTCTGGTGTTGAATGAAGTGTCATTTGGCACTAAGGCCACAAGTCGCTTGTTACTGCATAGACAGGAAGAATAAAATTGTGATCCAGAAGGGATTACTTTATTCACAAGGCATGGTAAAGAACATCAAATAGCTCAATAAAATTATATTATCACATCAAGCAAGCGTCCCTGTATTACACTTGGTGACATAAATATTTATCACTATTAGCTATCTTCAATACTAAAAAAAAATTTAAATGCGTGCAGATCTTGTGATAATAATTCAAATGCATTTTTACTAATATACAGATAGAGCTACAAAAATATTTTAAAACTATTTGGAAAAAAATGAAGCAACAATATAAGAACATTTTGCCCCAGTATTCTTGCTATGTGTACACTTGATTAGGGAAAAAAAATACAACATTTAACTGACATAAGAAGACATGAACAAAAAACAAGAAAAAAGCATCTAATAGTAATCTAGGGTTCACCTAAACAGAGCATAGTTCAGTATTTATTAAGTGGGTACACCTTAAAATTAAGTTATTCTCTGCTTTTAGAATGCAACTTGTCAGTAATTTCAGAGAAGTTTTCTGTAACAGGACATGAGCAATAGGTCCAATGGATGGAACAGAAGTAAACATATTTGGTCTCAATGCACACTTTATCACTCACCACATCTTATTATAAACCCATGGTAACACACACAAGACCATTAGTGAGTGGCATCTGCAGCCAAAGCAGTTTCCTCCAGCCTGAAAGTGGTACAAACTGACCAGTGCCCGTGTATACTGCATGAGAAGCTGCTGCACCACAGTTACAGCTGAAATTTCCAGTATGATGGAAATATAAATGAAGATAATAGCACCTGCTTTTGCAAACTGTTCAACAAACTTATTGATAAAAGAGCTGCATTAAAAAAAAAAAGTTGCAGGCCTATTACATAAGATAGTAGGCAAACAGATTAGGTATGGGAAATAGAGTGAGGAATGTGCTGCTTCATGGGTGTTACAAAAGCACTGTCAAGAATTGTAGCTCAAAATCGAATTAGGACAACGAAACTTTTAACACACACATTACATCTTAGAAATGTGAAAGTTGCAGAGATGGTAGTATAACTAAATATACCAACTTAACTGGTAAAACTAGTAATTATTCCTGGTGACCTTCATAAAACACTTTTTGCCATCTTCCACATAAAAGCCAGTTTAGTAGTCAGCCTCCTCTTTCTGTTCTGCCTTACCTGCACCAGTGCCAGCTCCTCAGATCTAACCCAACCAACTGCTGCTGCTGCACAGAGAGCGGCATTTAAACTGTGCAAACAAAACTTTTATTTGTTTTCTGAAACAGGATTTGATAAAAGCACAACTGAACCCACACAGTAAATGCTCTCAGATGCTGGGAGCATGGCTTGCCTGGCCCCCAAGCCGCAATGACCAGCAGCTTGGGGTATCACCAGAACTCTGCTGTGGTGCAAGTCCAACCTGCAAAGTGTGTGCTCCAGTGCTTAAGGAAGAAGAGGGGGATGGTGGAGATTATAATCTCTATGGTACAGAGCACTGTTTACAAGTTTCTTTATTTAATGAAAAACAAAATAATCCATCTGGTACACAGAGCACAATTTTATGAGCTCTGTGGGGGAAGAGAGCATTTCATAGCTTCATATCAGAAAAAACAGTCAATTACAGTACCAGTTCTATTTTCCTTTCATATAAGTACCTGGATTTTTGGAAACTACCCTTTCTTTTGTTTGGTTTTGTTTTGTTTGGTTTTTTGTTTGTTTGTTTTTGACAACACTTCTGCCTGACCTTTTGCTGAAGAATTTTGTCTCTCTTGTTTTCACATATACATTTGTGTTGTTACAGGTTTGCTTCAGCAAGTGTAGTTGAGCATAAATCAGGAGCCTAAGGAAATACAGAGGCAACTGCTAGGTCTGCCTGCCTTTTCAATACCTTATTGTTAGCAACTCAAATCAGATTTGCAACAGCCCTGCTGTTTGTGCCAGAGGTAGCTGAGGGCCTGTTTCCACTCTAGAGTAGTCAATTCTTCCTGGCTCAGAGGCAATTATTCCAAGCAAGGATTCTCCTTTCCTCAACAAAGCTCTCCTTCAGCTAAATCTGGGCTGTTTCCCCGCATGGGCGGCTGCCCATTGCAACGCACAAAATCCCGCTCACCCTTCCTCCTGTAGCAATCTTCCCCTCAAATCAATAACTGCCTTTTGTTCTCAGAGCACTCACAGCGTGAGACAGTCATAACTGATTTATGAGCACTACAGTCAGACAGCAAGATCCCTTTAAAAACACACCTTCTATGACTTGGGCTGTGCTTGTCTGGAAAAATGCTGGAGGGGAGGAGTCAATCTCTGTTGCTCTAATTTAGCCAAGATGATCTTAAAGCAATGACCAGAGTGCAGTCTCTCAGAGGTGAACATCTTATTGTCTTGGGGAGAAGCCAAAGCAAAGGGGATAAATGCTCTAGAAACAGCAACTCAGTAAGTAAGCAGTTGGGATGGTTGGAAAGGCACAGGTGCATAGACCTAGAGCCTTCCCAACATCTCTCCAGAGCATGTTTTTTTCTAAAACTCAGGTTTTCACGTTTGAAAACAAAGTATCTGTCTCCTGTGCCTGGAGAGATGGTCTGCAGCATAATCAACTGCCACACTCATTGTGTTTACTCTGCAAACAGACTGAAACAATAGCACTAAGAAAAATAAAAAACTTCCTCATCACCCCTATCCCTGTAATCAGCTCTGTAGGAGGTTAATGGTCAGAGCTAATTATCATGACTTAACATAGTCAATCATTTCAAAGATTATAGCCAAAGTAGCCAGCCAAAACAATTGGGCCCACTTAAAGAAAACTTCTCTATTAAATAAGGCCGTTTGGATGAGAGGGAGAGTTTCCCTGAAGAAATGAGACTTGTGCATGCACACACATTCGCTTTCCTTTTTGTACAACTGCTGAACCTCCTTGGACGACTTCAGCTAAATGTGACAGAGGAGTAGCAAAGTCCTCCATAACCAGAGGAGATAAATACACTGTATTTTAATGTACTCCAAGAAAACCCAACATCCTAAGTGAGACTCCACACAGATAAGCTCCCCAGTCTTGTCAGTCATACTTCCATGCCAGGGCAGCCCCAGCTGTGCAACTGATGACAGCTGGCAGCTGCTTGGGAGGAAAGTGACTCTGGTGGTACCCCGGACCGTGTGGAAGACAAAGGGTGACACCTACAAGTAACAGCAATCCCATTACAAAGCTGCACTGACCATCCCAGATGAAAGAAAAGCCTAATTTGGAGCCTGCAATTAGCAGATCCATAGATCTATAAATCTTATCAAAAGCTGCAAATCCATGAGGGACTACATCCACCAAGAACCACACACTTAAGGCAGAAAGATAGGCCAAGATTCAAGACTCCCACTCAACCTGACCAGCAACACCAGCAAATAGCCGCTGTAGCCCCAGTGACACCTAAAAACCTGCTAAAGAGCAGAGAACACGAGCAAGCCTTGCTGTGCCCATTCCTCACCCGGGCCAGCCCACCACCCCTCGACCCGGGAGTCAGGATGTGTGCTACCCAGAACACAGCTGGGCGGGACGCACTCGGACAAGCTGAAAGCACATCCTCATGTTATCATGGAGAAAGAGATGAAGAATTAGGATACTTTGTATCTAAAATGTGAATGTTTCCTTTCAAGCTACCACTTGAGCTCCTCATGAATGCAAGATGTTTCCTTTGTATTATCGCAAAACAGTAATGAGTGTGCAAGAATGAAAGGTATTTTCTGGGCAATGGTCTAGCTAGGAGCTAGACTGCTCTGACACGGGAGCATTTATGTCAAAACTAAACTTTAGATGGCCTTTATTTTGCAAAATCTTTTTTTTCTCTCCACTGCTTAGTAGAGATTTTCCTAATGCCATCCAAAGTGATTTCTGTGTTTTCAAAAGACATACATAAATTTTCCAGATTAAGACAAGTTACAGTAATTTTTTTGAAATTTTTTACAATTAAGATTATGGAATTTTATAAAACCTATACAAGTGTAGCGTATAAACATAAAGATATCCAAAACTTTGTTTCATTTCAGTTACTGCAATGTAAATTGGTGAGGTGCATTGTACTTAACATCAGTAATGCTAAATGGAAAAGGCCAGCCTTTCAAGCTCTTCCTCGGATTAAAGATAATGAACATACAAGAACCAGCCCCTGGGGCTACAAAATCCTACTACAGGCAAATTCTCACCCAACTTGATGCAATTTGCGAATTAGTTCACAATGAATCAGAACTGCCCATTAACACACTCATGAACGGTGGTAAAAGGCTTGGTGATCAGAGCTCCCTTTTTATTCAGAAACAAGGTGTCCTGCCTGTCAGTCTCTCAAAACCAATTTTGATGCTCAAGAGCTTTCTTTTGAATTTGGAAAGCTAAGCAGCCCTCAACTTCTCAGCTATATCTGCCACTGAACATAAAACATAAATCTGCACCCTGCTGCATCATGTACTCAACATTACATCCTGATCCAGTTGGCACTACTAGGAAAGAAAGCCTCTTCCTACCTGCCTCTCATCTTTTGCCTTGCCCAGGAAATTCAACCCTGAAATCCAAAGTAGATCTGTTTAAACTGCCAAGGTGGGCACCCACCCAGGCATTGTCATTTTTTAACTGTGGAGTGTTGTTTTGTTTGGGGGGGGGGGTTTGGTGGTTTTTTGTTTGTTTTTTTGACATTGCATTTGTTCTTAAAAAAAAAAGTCACAATCAAGATGCTCCAGGAAATATACGTGCAGACTTCTTCACCTTGTGACAATGCAGNGTGGTTTTTTGTTTGTTTGTTTTTTTGACATTGCATTTGTTCTTAAAAAAAAAAGTCACAATCAAGATGCTCCAGGAAATATACGTGCAGACTTCTTCACCTTGTGACAATGCAGGAAAACCTTCCCCTCCCTGCAGAGGCTAGGTGCCAGATGGGAACGCACAAGCAATGTTTGTGAGGCAGGAAAACGGGAGAGGTTCCAACTCCCAGGTTTCAGCCCAGGGCTGAGCCTGCCCATTCTTACACAGGTGAGATAAAAGAGCACCAGGCACTTCTGCACATATCGTCTGCAATCTGGTCCTTCAAGAGAGGGGATACAAGGCTTTGGTCCATACAGCTGTTATAAAGCATCCAGAAATTTTAGCACTAGTCAAATAACGGGAAAAGGCAAGACAGACTCACGTCGCCCTTGCTCCCAGCCCAGCACGTCAAGGTCATAGGACATTTATCATAAGCTCCTTGTTAGGTGCATGATAAGAAGGTGACCAGCAACTGTCTCCAATCCACAAATGCTGGGAGAAACACAAATTCTAAAACAATATTCTAGCCAAAGGGACCGCTTCTGTTGCACACAGACATGCATCACACACCACAGTGCATTCTGGTCTTTCCCCCAGTGCAAAGTCAAAGAAATGGTGAACTTGTAAAACACCCAGGTTTCATTTGGTGCGACAAAAGGTACAGGATGACTCCAGACACAGCCAAAAACCAGAAAATAGAGTGGAAGTTCCCACTTCAGTTTTGACACAACTAAGGAGGGCACAGTATGATCATTTACAAACATTTCAGTAGCTCTCAAACCCTCTAAGTTTATTTTACACTTACACAAATCTTAGTTCAGCTGTAAGACAACTATAAAACAGATCTAGAACAGATGTTCACGCAATTTATCTTAAAACTATTGCACATACATATGAATTCACAGGCAGAGAGTACTATGACCATTTAAAATGCAGGACAGATCCCACAGAAGCTGCATCAGTTACCAAACTTCAGATTCCAGATCATAAATTTCTGCCTGTGCTCATTACACAGAGAAGTATAAATCAAAGCTAGTTCTAGCACTTGAAACCATTGCTTCAAAGATTATAATGTTAGTTTTGGCCCAAGTTTACTACCTTCAGAATACCACTTTGCCTACTTGACATCAAATTAAAAACAAAACAAAAACAAAGCAAAATTTAAAAACCAACCAAACAAAATACTACCAAAAAAAACCCCCACAACTTGTGTGGCTCATTGCAAGTTTTGATTTATTTG
>VZRH01000840.1:445935-472595 GCA_013397555.1 Urocynchramus pylzowi
AAGAGGAGCCGGCGCTCGGGCGGCGGGCAGCTCCGCCGTCCCACAACGCCTCCCTGCCCTCGCCGCCGACCGAGGGGCCCGGCCGGCCGCGCTGAGGAGGCGAAGAGCGGCGCACGGCCGTGGGTGCCCGTGAGGCTGAGGCGGCCCCTGCCGCGGTCCGCCTGCCTCGCCGGTCGGGCTGCTCCGTGCCCGAAACCCCCGGCTTCGCTGGCCTGTGGCTGCCGTCGAGTAACGCCCAGGGAGGTGTCGCCCTTCGCGGGACAGTTTGGAAGATCGGGGTTTTTTCCTTGGGTTTGGGGAATTTTTGAATTCTTTCTTTCCTTTTGTATTTTTGTTTTTCTTTTGATCTTTCTACGGTTGGGACCAGCTGAGTTTGACGTTGGTGAATGTCTTTCTGCAGAAGGCATCTCACGGCAGCAGGATGAGGTGGTGCCAGGTGGTGACACTCACTGTGTAGATCTGAGAGCTGATATCTGAACTGGGGATGTTGATGATGGGTGTTGAGGGGTCTGTTTTGTCAGCAGGGGAAAGCTGGAAGAGAATGGAAAAGCTGGAATGGAGCGTTTATTGAGGCTCTGTCATGCAGGGATGAAGTGAATGGAGAGGACTGCAGATCCATCAGTCACCCTTCAGCCCCGTACAACCTACTGTGTACCTTGCCAGAGGACCAAAGTGGGTTTACAAGGGACAACCAGATCGGGCTGTGGGGGCAGCAGCTTTGGCCCTGATGGAGAATGAGGAGGTGGGGACCTCCTTGGGTCAGTTTGAGAACAGGTAGTGGAAGGGTAGCAATGGGGCTCCCATCTGCTATCACCCATTCTCAGTCCCCATTCCTCCATCAGAGACAGGCCAGGACTGCATTTATCCTTCCTGCTACCACCTGCCCTCCTGGAAACAGCTTTCTGTTCTAGACATCCAACTTGACTGCTGACAACCTCTGCTGTACAAATCGTGCTGAATGTGTAAAGAATGTACCATTACGTGGGGTAGACCATTTTGTTACTTAATAATCTTTGCAAGATCATTACCTAAATTATTTCAAATCCATCAAATTTATAATGTCTTAGGTAAAGTGAATTTTTCATTTTCTACATTTGATTTTATAAAATCATAGAATACCCTGAGTTGGAAGAGATCCTCAAGGTTTCTGAACAGGGGACTTTCCCTTGACAGGGGAATGTAGTAGGAGGGATATTAATGGAAATACATATTTGTATAACCAAATATATGTATACATATATACACACAGACACATACATATATACATAGGTATAAAACGTTATGGTCTAGGGCCTCTTCTTCATTTGCCTACTGCTGCAGTTGAAATCAAACTTGACTCTGATAAGTCTGTGGTATTATGGGATCACAGTCAGGCAAAAATATCTATTACTGGGCCTCATTCCTTATCTGTGCTCTTAGTAACTAATCAAATAAAAAAAATTCAGTATAAATCAGTTTAAAGTCAGCTTAAACATAGTCTCATTAAGATTTGTCACTTTAACTAAACAGAAATAGAAAAATATTTTCCCTAGATCAATGACTCTTTGATTGAACACAAGATATTTGTTAGCCAATCTCTTTGTCCATTTACCAGTCACAGGATACAAACATTATACAATCTGTGAATCCAGTCAAAAGTTGTCAGTGTGGCCATTATTCATGGCAATGTCTGTATGAATTGTTTTGTATAGTACATTTTGAGGAAGCTATAAGGCTTCACAAAACACAAGAGAAACAGAGTAATTTATTCATAGCAAATAATGCAGTCATTTTGAATACAGAATTCTATATAATCTTAAAATAAGTTGGACCTCTCGAATGAATACATTACTATATACTGTTTTCAAGAAATAGTGGTAGAGTGCTATAACAGTTTAAGTTACTGAAGCTCTCACTGTTAGCTGCAGAAATTATAAGGTTTCTTTCCCAAATAGTTGTTATGCTGAAAGAAACTTTGAGACCTGAAAAGGTTACCTGTTTGAGCACCATCAATAGGATTAACGCTAGTTCAGGTATCCTCTTTCTCTTTTTTAATTTTTCAGTTTTAAGAAGCATTTTGATGTTGTTGTGTTCATCCCCCCCCCCTCCCCATTTTTCCCATATGAAATGCATAGGAAGAAGGAGAGGAGGATCAGTGATGAGCACATTTGAAAATGCCACCTTCCCCAAGGTAGAAATGCTGCTGATATGTGATTTTACAAGAAAGAAAACTGCATTTGATGCCATCTGTAGCCCTGGACCAAACCCAAACTGTAACTCAAACTGAAATGGAGTTTGTTGTTCTAGTACTGGGTCAAATACAAAACTGCCTTTAGCAGCCTGCTCTCAGGAGAGATCCTCTTAGAATGAGGTAGTCAAGAGACTGAATTACAGCTCACTGTCTTAGGAGTAGTTCCAAGGTCAAAGTTAGGAATATAAGTGGAAAATGCAGTAATGAACTCTTGATTTGAGGTAGTTGGAGATGACAACTGTTATTTAGTTAGGAGTTGCTTATATAGAAAAATATACCCTGAAAATTATTTTAACTAGGAAGGTAGACATAGGGCTCACAGTTTTCTGGATGAGCCTTTTGCTTCACACTGCAGGCTGGAATTAAATTGTCAGAGTCCACCTCTAGCTGAACAGGTCGAACAAGTCCTACTTAATCCAGCCTGATGCTCATTCTTCATGATCTACAAGATTATTATAAACTAATCTGTTAGTCATTGAAACATCAGATAATGTTATTTCTGGGCAGACCAGTCTCACTACCTGTGGAATCAAGGCTGTGTAGAGCAAAAATAGAATAGTCATGCCATACATTATTGAAAATCTAGGACTTGTCTTTGGAGTGTACAGGAAATATTTTAAATGGTAGGATACTGTTTTTCATACTGTGCTTGCTTCTTTGTTTGCACAGTAGCTGATAATTTTTTTGTGGTGTTGTAAGGGCTCAGTGTAGAATTCAGCTGTCTAAAGCTTTACCTCATGTTTATGCTATTCACTCCATAGCAGTGAATGTCGTTTGGACTTGCCAGCACTGGGGAAAGGAAATCAAGTGTACAAATAAGGCTTAACTAGGCTTACTAATTGCACCAAGTACTTAAAATACACTGCAGAAAACTATTAAAAGAAGTATATGAGATAAAAGATGTTGGAGAGCTGTTTATGTCAAAACAGTGTTGTAAAGCAGTTCAGTGAGAGAGCAGATGTTTGAAAACAACTGTTTTCAGTAGGCAGTGATTACCACATATTTTTATTTGTGTCTTTCTGTCACTGATGGCTGTTGATATAAAATGTATTCTCTCACAGTAAGTTCAAAGGCAACCACCTACTTACTAGTTTTGTGATATGCAACATTTACTGTTCATCTTCCCTACAGCCCTTCCTTTGTAGTCTTCTGTATGAAACTGTATTGGAATTTGTGCAGACCTTGATCCTCAACTGACTTCAATGAAGCCATCGTGTACATCAAAATAAGCTTAAAAGATTGCAGTGCAACCTTCCTCTACCCCAAAACAGGTCATTCTTCTGCTCTAAGAATGAATTGCTGTGCACTGCTAGCTTCAAGAAAGTGATCCTAAGTAACCATGATCCTGGCAACAGTTGACTTTTAATGCTTCACAATTGACTATAAAATTTCTATTGGAATAGGAGGTGTTGTGATTAATGGCAAGTATTCGTGGATTTCTGTAATGCTGTGTGGAAGCTGCAGTTTGTGCTCCCCAAACAGGCCTGCTGGGAGCCTTTTAACAACCACAAGCTCTCAGGTACCTCCACATCATGTGTGACAGCAGCAGCTCAGCCACGTGGAGCATCATGGAATATCAAACATTTCCTGGCCACAGAGTAAGGTGTGAATCTGAGTGTGGCACTTTCTATATGAAATGCTCATTTGCATTTCTTTTAGATTCATCAAAGCAATATGGAAATATATAAGGGAAAAAAAAGGAGAAGCTTTATTTATTTTTGTTTTGCTCATTTTGAATGTAGACTTCACGGTTCTGAAACATGACAGAGTTATAGCATGACTATCCTGTATATCTGCAACACTGCTCTGAGGCAGTGTGGCACACACAATGTTGTTTCAGCTTAAAACAGAAGTAATTTGTAGTGATGAAAATACCTTGCAGTATATCAGTCCTTTCAGGACTGACACTGAGGCATTGATACAGGTGAGAAGGTGGCAAAGCCTGACAATTGATTGGAATATTAGGTGCAAACTTGATTAGCAGACATTAAAGTACCAATCTAGTTCATAAAGATTACTCATAGTTTTGGAACCAATTCAATAGAATTTAATGTAGAATGATGGCTTTTCTACAGATGCTTTGATCTGCCTGGTAGAGTTTTTTAGTGATTCATTCAACCATTTTTAAACATTGGGAAAATACAGTTAGGTCACCTAATGATGGTAATTTTGCTGTTAGTGTAAAACTGTAGTGTGGAAAAAAAAGAGTAAGGAGAAATCTCTGAAAGACAATTTCATGTGACGTGGGATCCAAGACTTTGGAAATACATTAATTATGCTTACATTAAAATTGAGTCCTGTCTTTATGGGGCAGAGCTAGAGAATGTAAACAACCTGACCAGTGAGAAAAATGTTGGGAGTGCATCTTCCTAAAGCTTTATCCAGCTTCTTGTGTTAATTGACAAAGTCTTTGCAACATCATAGAACAAAATTGCAAATTCATAGACACATTTTGAGTCATCCTAATTCAAACTGGTTTGAGATGAAGGTAAAGTGCTGTTGGTTTGTTTAGGTTGTAAACAGCTCCCAGGGAATGGAACAAGATTGTCCTAATACCTATATATTTTTTTCTTTAATTACTAGATCATTTTTTAACTGCCAGTGATACTTTAAAGCCAACTTTTTATCAAAATTTTTACTTTTCTCTTATTTTTCTTTTTTCTCCTTTTTATCAAAATTTTAATTTTCTCCTTTTTCTTTTTTCTTTTCTTCTTTTTCCTCTTTTCCTCTTTTTTCCTTTATCCCTTTCTTATTTTTCTTTTTTCCTTCTATCTTATCTTTCTCTTTTTCTCTTTATTTTGTACCTTTTTTCTTTTTTTCTTTTTATTTTTTTTCCTCTTCTCCTCTCCTCGTCTCACCTTCTTTTCCTCTTAGAAAGGCAGAATTCCCTCAGTTGTACAAAATCAGCCCACAGTTGTTCTTGGTACTGCAGTGGGTGTCTGGGGGAGATGGGCTGATGTTCTCCAGGTTCCATGGAGGCCCAGACTGAAGGCTCTGACTGCAGAGTGGGAATGGCCAGGTCTCTGTTTGCCCCCAAGGGTGCTGCTCCCAGCTCACATCAGTCAGTCCTTGAACCATTATGACCAACAGAGCAACATTTTAAAGGAACCTGAAATAGGGATGTGATCAACATGGGGCAAAACCAAGAGCTTCAAATGTCTTTGCATTGGTTTTAAGTATGTTGAGAGTTTAAAAAAATAGGGAGGCTCCACAGGTCTAAAATATTGCCCTGCAACAATAAGCATTCTAAAAGCCATGATGAATGTGTCTTCTTGCTCCAGCAGTCTGCCTTAAAATAGGCATAAGTGTTCCAAAATGCAGAAGGTGAAGGATGGCATATAAACAATTGCTTGTTTACTTTTCCCACACTCAAGAACTAGAGTAAATGCAGCCCATAGTATCCACAGAAATACTTTAGTGGTAGGAGTTGGGAAACAGAGCCATGGACTTGCCAACCTGTTTGCTTAAAATCAGTGTAGTTTTCCCTTAAAATAGGTCAATATTATAATCAAAGAGAAAGGTACTTAAAAAATCACAGCGAGTGGAAAAAGCAGCTTTCAGAATTCGCTCAGTAAGAGGTGGGGTTGACAGCCACTGGGCTATTGCTCATTTTTCCTTGTGGATGCCCTCAGAAGCAAGCAAATGTTATTTTATTTGAAGGACAGAGGATAAAGAGGATTGTCTGATGGCACAAAAGGAACCAGTGTTGGAGCCAGGACACCTCTGCAGTGCCTTGTTCTGTGGAAAGGTCACCAGACCCCATGTCTCTGTCTTTCTCTTTAAGCTTTGTCAGCTCTGCCTTTAGTACCTTTACAGACAGGTGTAGCAGTGTCACTTTCTACAACTTTTTGGTATTCTCTTTGGAAATACAGGAGTATATCAGAAGAAAGCCTCCAACTGGTTTCATTCATAAACATAAAGGCAGTGTATAATATTACTCTATCAAGCATTTTTGGGCAATGCAGGATCACAGCTTGTTGCCATAACTTTTGGCCTTTCTTACTGCCTAGGTTTGGTTCTTCCGTGCTCAGGAGCTTCAAGATCATTTAGTCCATGGCTTGGGGAAGACCCCAGTTTTAGATCCCCTGCAGCTGCTTCATCAGCCTGTCCTATCAGGTTTGCCATCTCAGTGATACCATGTTTATACAATGCACATGCCCTGCATGCACCTACAAGCCTGCTTATCTCTACTCAGAGTGCTGCAAAAGTAGATTTTGCTATTCCTCTGCTGCTGGAAGGGCTTCCCTGACACCCAGGGAGATGTGATAATTATTCTATCTCATTCTGCCTATGTGTTGTGGGATAGCCAGACCCAGAAATCAGGCTCTCAGTGCCTCACTTTGATGGGTTGGTTCCAAGTTGTTTTACACCTCATTTTTTTCTTTGCAGTAACTCTGTTACCTGTGTGCACTATTACACAGCCTAATTCACTACTGATTGTTTCATTGTCTTTTAATGCAGATTGAAGATACTATGTAATTCCAACTTCTTGGAATGTTACATGCCTGTAAGGTATGCTGCTTTTACCCTTCCTTTGTTTCTCTTAGTTCCTAGTTTAAGAAATGATCAGACAAAACATCCATGGTTTTTTTCGATGCAGAAACTTCTTCATGTGACATGACCTAGACAATGTGTGTAAATAGGAATTGCACTGCAAATTTTCCCTCCTTTGTTTCAGTAGAGAAACCAAATATTTTAGAATAAACAAATTTATGATATCTATGCTTTTCCCTTACATTTTTATTTCTATTCCTTTTTCCCAAGTAGGAGGAAATTTTAGCTTTAGAAAGAAGCAAGGTGAAAGCATTCTGCAGTGAGGAAGTTTTACCTGACTCCAGGACAGAGATGTTGAGTATTTACTTGTCTCTATTTGACTTGAAAACAGTACCTGGAGATGGCTGTTTGTTTATATGGAGTGTCTGGGTGTGAGGGCAAAAGCATTTACATTTCTTCACTGCTTTTTTCTCTAGCTCCCACGCATGACCAATAGCCCTGCAGGGAAGGGTGGGGCAAGTTGTGCATGTTGCTCTTTATTTCACCATAAACTTTACTCTGAGTACTAGAACTTTTAAGGGAAAGGCAGACCCTGCTTTAACATCATTGGAAGTGTGAGTTACCCCTCTGCATAATCAATGGCATGGTTAATGTGCTCGGGGAGAAAGGTACGTAAAATCTGGTAATCCCAGAATGAACTAGGTGCAGGAGGACACTTTCAAAGCTTCAGGAAACCTTTGTGAGAGGGAGCCCAAACCCACACCACAGTCTGCCAGCCCCAAGACAGAGACATTTGGTATCAGGGAAAAGTTGCTTAAACTCTTTCAGCCCAGGCACCATTTGCCAGACACAGTTCTTGAGCTTTCAGGGAAGGTGTGCAAGGCAGACATGGGGAGGTAGCAACACCTCTCCATTTCATACGTGAGGTTTTTGAGCAACAGACTTGCCAAAGGTTATATGGGGAGCATGTGCAAAGCCAGGGATTTCTTACCCCTTGCCCAAATCTCAGGCTGATGCCAAATACAGCTGGGGAGTTTGCTGAATGCCTCAGCCTGACTCCTGGAAAGTACTCTTGCATTCCCAGTGAAATCCGTGAGTTCCCCAGTTTAGAATGCATTTATTTTTAAACTGCACAGACAGGGAATATGTTTTGGCAAACACGTGCCAGAGTGTTGAGTGCTTTGTGGATTCTTAGCCCCTGAAACATCATCATGCCTAACTTCTCATTAAACCTGCTGCCTGGCAGCATCCATCAGTCCTCCTGTGAGCTCCCAGGCAGAACCTGACAGAGTGTGAGGTGCCTTTCTCAATCTAGCCTTGCCATATTTTTTTTGTTTAAATCACTAGCAAAGTTGAAAGTAGAGCTTACAGAGGGAGAAAAATTCCAGGTGAGTTCCACTCACAAAATTGACAAACTTCATATGAAATGTGATATTTTAAACCTCATTTAAAATCTCGTTTTATCAGGGCTAATTGGTTCATCCTATTGGTGCAGCATAGGTTGAATTTTGAATGTTGCACTGATAACTCTAAACTGACACCAGTATCTACACAGGACAGCTGATGATATGGTATCATATCTGGCTTCCAGTACTCTTCTTACCTTGGGCAGAGTGGAGTCTTCTCTCACCACAGTTTTGTAACTCTTGATGAAATCTTTCTCAGTGTAATGCATGTATGAAGTGCAGGTGGTAGACACTGAGCTTGGTACCACAATGTGGAGCAAAGTAATCCCATAGCAGTGATTCCTGTGATATCTATCCCTGAGGTCACAGCGATGAGCAGGCGCAACTTGAGCAAAAAAGCAAGACACAAAAATATGTCAGAAGGTCCTGTAACCTTAGTTATCCTGGAATCTTATTTGTAAGGTGAGGGGGAATAACT
Organism: Urocynchramus pylzowi; assembly: GCA_013397555.1. Lineage (NCBI taxonomy): Eukaryota > Metazoa > Chordata > Aves > Passeriformes > Fringillidae > Urocynchramus > Urocynchramus pylzowi. The sequence continues at coordinate 454,544 of VZRH01000840.1, forward strand.
GCATGCTTCAACCCTCCTCCTTAGAGTGGGGTTGAGTAAAGCACAACTGTTTGAGGTCCCCAAGAAATCAATGTGTTAGGATCACCACGGGCTGGCTAAGCCTGGTAGAAGAGTGTGTGGCTGCCCAAAGGGGCTTTTTCTCTCTCTTACCCAGGTCAGGCATTTCTGCCCTCTGGTGTCCCAGAAGCCTCTTTTCATTTGGTTTGATGCCTCTTTTCATTTGGTTTCATCTGCCTGAAGCCTCTTTTCATTTGGTTTGATTTTTTAATAGGGTTAGTTTTCAGGCAGGTACATAGCTTGGTTTGACCTCTTGAAATTCCATTGCCAAACTGTGGGAATGCTGGGCCCAACAAAAGGAAAGAGGCCTATCTCTTTTGGCAGCAATCCGATTTTTGCTTTGAGTTAAAGTGGTTGTGAAAGTGCATGCAAAGCAGTCTCTTCTTTAGTTCAGGGTGAACTAAAGCCTTCCAAGTGTAAGTATAGGGAATTAATTACAGCATGTACACAGCCCTTTTCTCCTAGAGTCTCACACATGGCTGGACCACATGATGTTTCCTGGCACTACCAGCAGATGAGCCATCACCAGCAGCTCTAGGAGCACCCATTTCTTGTTTCAGCTCCTCCAGTGGCTGGAGTGGTGGTGAATTTCTGCAAGTGCAAGACAGGATCAGCATCATGCAGTACCAGTGAAGCTTCTGAATTCACAAAAGTGTATGGATGGGTGCAGTTATCTGGTCAATAAGGTGTTCTATTAGTCACAGGTGAAATGACCATCTTTTCACTGAAGGATGTACATACAGAAGGTGTTTTAATAGACAGTATTATGAAAAATACTGCTCATTTAAGTTGTCCTTTGAGCTACACATCCGTTCTTTGCTTTGGAATTGACTCCACTGCTGATTAATGCTCCAATTTTGTAAGGTTTAGATAGTAGATGCCTGAAGTTAAATTTGATGCTATGGCTCTCCAAACACCATTGCAACGTGGGGGATGTGGAGCAGGGATTTCCCCTTGATCTGTGCTTCTCCCTTTGGGTTCCAGAGCTTCCATCAGGGCAGATAGGGGGAAGGGAGATTTAGGATATCTGAAAATCTTCATTGTCAACAAGGCCAATTATACACATGCCAATTACCTCAGTTTAAACAACCAATCACACTATAATGGGGAGAACCTTTAGAGCCTGAGGAAGGTGCTTTGAAATGCCTCTGCTCACAGATTCCCTATTAATGCAGAGAATTGCCCCAGCAGCAGTTCTTGGCTCCAGTGACTGGAGTCTGGTAACAATGACAATGGAGCTGGGCGGACTGGGAGATGGATGGGAGTGGTATGACAGTACAGGAGTTGAAATTTCAACAGCAATGAAGCAGGCTGAATGTATCAGCCATGAATGTTGGCTGCAGGCTTCCTGTATCAGCCAACACAAATCCTTGATAGCAGTGTGAAGGAATTGGAATTTTTTGTTACATGTATGTGTAGTCATTGTCTTTGTATCCAGGAAATTGCTTAACCTGCACTTTACTGACCAGTCACTTTCCCAAGAATTCTGCAGCTTCCTCTAGTTTTGGGTCTTTCCAAGCCTCAAGTATAATTTTCTCCTTTGAAGCACTATACTGCTTTTTCAGAAGGCCTGATCCTGTAGTGAATGGAGTGGATGGAGTCCATCAGTAGCTCACAAAAATCCTTATAATTTTGTGAGCTACTGATCAGGGAATATATGGTTGAATTCAGTCTGTTTTCAGGTGAGTGCTGCTACTTGCTTAGTAAGGCTCCTCAGCCTAGTCTCTGGTTTTAGAAGAGGATTCTTCCCATGCCACAGGACTGCTCCTCTTCTAAACTTCCAAACATTCACTGCATGTAGTCCCTGTTCAGTCTGGGACTGATGTGTTGGTTTTGTCCTCCTTGGCTCAGCAGAACTGCATCATTTACATCTAGACATGACACATCAGTGCAATAAGGGCAGACATTTCTCCTGTACGTGCAGAAGTGAATTCCAGTTTTAAAGCAGTACTTTTGTGATGTGTCACATTTTCTCTGAAAGAATACAAGTAAGTCACACCCAGGTAATATAAGTGTGTCTAACTGTCAGCTGGCAGGGGACTATGTCAGTTTAGGCTAATAGCTGCCAAATAATAGATGCACAGATGCTTTTAAATTGGTTTAATTTATGTATGCTGGCCCTGACAATTGGAAGAAAAGATAAATATACACAAAGCCTTCAAAGCTTGGGGTGTTGTGATGCTAATTGCAAAGTCACCAAAGGAAGCCTGCATGGTGTGTGGGAATCCTAGTGCCTGAGATTAGTGGCTAATTAGTGGCTGGGAGCTGGAGGGCACTCCTCCCAGCTAGCTCACGCTGAGAACAGGCAGCTTGGCCCTGGCAGGCAATTCTTGCTCTGATACTGGCCAGAGAAGCAAGTGTTGAGGACAGCAGACAGTTGTGGAGATGGGAAGGTACACGTAGTGTCGGTGCTGCAGCAGATTCTCCGTACGTGCACCGAAGCAGAGCCAGAGATGCTGCTGTCTCGGTGGCTTGCTGTGTCCTGAGCCACAGCAAAGGTACAGGCATCTGAGATCTGAGCTCTTTTTTCTTTTTAACAAGTGCACAGTTCCTGTTATATTACTTTCTGTTTCTTTTATGCTGTGTTTGCAGCAGATGACAACACACTCTGGAGGCCCTCAGCTTCAAACCTTGCTTTAAAGTCTGAAGTGAATGCATACAGATGGTGGCACCCCCTTCTTTGCATCGTGCTTTAGAATCATGACATTTTAAAAATAGAGGTTTCATCTGTCTGCCAATGTCTCGGTATTTCCCTCTAAAGCTTTTCCCTGAAGTACGAATGAAGCATGAGAATCAGAGATTTAAAGAACACACTTCTGTCATATGACTCTGTGAGGGTGGCCTTTAGAAAATTGTAGGAATTGGTATCGCTGATGCATCACTGACACCACTGAACTAACCAGGGCTTGCTTTGATTAGGCATGCATCTCTTTTTCTCAGTTGTTTTGCATCCATTTGTGAGAATCCCTTGCTTATTTCTGAAATTAAGAAAGGTTGTTTTGTAACTCTAAAGAGTTACACTTTTTCTTCTTTTTGTTACATTTGCTTTTACAAATCTGAAATGCGTAAAGATGGCTTTAAATGATTGCACAACCTCTTGATTAAACTAAGTGGTACCAAACCTCACACAGGCATCAAGTACCAATATCAGGATGGGTCACCTCTGAACACCACAAATGCTAGAAAACTTTCTGTGTCACCAGCTCTGTGAATAACACTGTTTTGCTCAAGCTGGAGTCACAAATGGGATAATGTCATAAGCCTGTGGTCACCTGCAGTGGTCTGGGACCACTGTAAGCTGTTGGTTGTAGTCAGCTTTTCTGGTGATCAGTGCATGAGAACATCTTGTCCAGTTTCCTTAAACCTCAAGTCAATCAACCTTCTTCAGCTGCTGTCAAAAAAAAAGCTGAATCATCAGTAAGAGCTAATTCCAAAGTGGACATCCTCTATACCATAGCTATGTTGTGAAATTGATGCTATGGGGAAAGAGAAGGTTTGCTGCCACAGCTAATACTTAGTTGTGAAAAGGTAACAGGCTTTCAGACACAGAAGTTCTTCTATGAGTCTGAAAGAGAAAACCAAGTTATTCTGGCCCATTCTCAAAAATTCTACAGAAAGAACAGGCATGACAGCCCTAGACTGGACAGTCAGCTCTGTCACAGATAACACCAGCTTGCAGGGCAGCCTGGAGAGCCCAGGTGCTCCAGGAATCTTAATAGCCTGTGTGAAGCAACAAATTCCTGAAACCTTGCTCTTCGTTCAGTAAATGTTTGTCAAACCAGGAATGAGAGATACAGGAAAAATCAGCATTTTCTGGCAAAATTATTTCCAGCTGGTTCTAGGTGGGTATTAGTAATGCAGCTGTCAGTGTCCACATGATGACTTCTGAACAGACACCCTTTTATTAGTCATCTTTTAAGGTATCTTCCCTTTTTATCTTAAGTAAAATACCTATGGGTAATAATATTGATGGTTTCAGATCCTAGTGGACAGTAACATTAAGATGATACCCATGGAAGCTGGTAAGTGCAGTGATTGATGCAGTATGGGAATCTGGTGACAGTGCTGCAAGCTGAAAGACATTCCATGCTGGAACCTGGCACAGAGCTGGGAGCAGATAAGGCATCTGAATAATCTCCCTGTAAGATGAAAAGGGAGAAGAATCCCAAATCAAATATATCCAGCTGAATAGAGCTTGTGAAGGGACCACTGTTTGCTTGAATAGCTTTTGAGAGGAATCTTAGGAGGACAGACTGGCCTGGCAGGCAGGTTGCCTCTGCCAAGATGCTGCTTCTTTTTGGGAACCACAAGAGAAAACATTTCCCCTTTTCTTCTGGCCATATTGAAATAGCCCCTCCTCCTTCCCTCCTGCTCCCTGCCAGGCTTGGGATATCTCTTGCTACTGGGTGAGGAGAAGTAGGGCCAGACCAGCTACTTCTTCACAGCATGCATTTAAAGTCAAGGCTTGACACTGGTTGTGTGTCCATGGGTTCCTCCTTGCTTGGGAAAAGGCCCTGTCATGAGAGCACTCAGATAATGCAGGTGGGTGTCAGCTGACCACAAACAGTCCAGCCTTCTCCCCAGAGTGCAGAAGAGGCTCTGGGAGAGGGACTCATCCATGTCTTGATCTCCAGATGCTGTGTCTGAGAAGTTCCTGTATTGCTCAGGAGTTCTGTTGTGTTCTGACAGGCTGTGTGTGTGAGAGAGGACAGGAGAATGCTGTGAAGGAGCTAAAGAGAAGGAACTGCAGAGGAGTTTCCAATTCCTGCATGCCCCTGTGGGTCTGCAGGAGCCCAAAGCTGTGCTCAGCTCCATGAAACCTGTTAGCTCAGATGCAGATACCAGGATTTCTTCTGGTTTCTGAGTTATTTCCTCATCATTTAAAGAAGATACTGGCTGAGCTGAAGTTCTGCAAGCAAATCTGATTGCATGTCAGCTAAAAACTCCTCAAGATCAGCACCAAGTGCTAGCCTGTTCCAAAGAAAAGCACCAGACCTCATTCTGCAGCTTTTGTTGCATTAAAACCAGCACTGCCATTAAGAAGTTCAGAGGGCTGGAGCACCTCTTCTATGAAGACAGGCTGAGAGATTTGGTGCTGTTCAAAGAGCAGGCTCCGGAGAGACCTTTTAGAGTGGCCTTCCAGTACCTAAACCTACAAGAGAACTTTTGAAAGGGCATTTAGTCATTGGAAAAAGAGGAATGGCTTTAAACTGAAACTGATTTTGATTAGATATTAGGAAGAAATTCTTCCCTGTGAGGTGGTGAGGCACTGGAACAGGTTGCCCAGAGAAGCTGTGGATGCCCTATCTGTGGAAGTGTTCAAGGCCAGACTGGATGGGGCTGTGAGCCAACCTGGTTTAGTGCAAAGTGCCCCAAACTAGATAGTCTTTCACCAAGCCAAAACCATTCTGTGATTATATAAAATAAAAAATTGAAATGCTTCTTCAAAGAAGGCATAGAAGCCAGTTTGGCTTGTAAAAGCTCTCTCTAACAACTGCTTTCTCCTGGTAACTTCCAAAATAAAACTCAGCTATTCCAAAATTAAAAACAATAAATTCACCTATAAAAATGTTAAAAACTATCCATTCCAAAATAAAATCCCGTGTTTAAGATGACATCTGAGAGACCTACATAAGTCTGGTATAACTGGAGCAAAGCTAAGGGGAGAGACAGGTCAAAATCAAGTTTACCATGGAGGCTATCTGCAACCTTTGCAGAGAAAGCTTACCATCTTACTGGGCAGATCATGTTTCTGTTATTACCAATAACAATCTGGTTTATACTGTTTACTCTCCCCTCTTTCCTCAGCTATTGCCTCTGACACAACACCTGGGGTGAAGCTCTGATGAGACTGAGTCATGTTACTGATTCAGAAGTGCCCCAGATCGTATCACCCACTGTGAGGATGTGTAGGTGCTCTCCCCAAGGTACTCACCGTCCAAGCCAGAGAGGTTGTAAGGAGGAGGGTCATGGTACAGTAGGGATAGCTCTGCTGTTTTGAATGTTGTGATTTATAGCTGTAGTTTTTCAATGAAACCTGCTTTTTATTTTATTGCATTTTGATGTTAAGGCATATGAAATCTTACAGATATTTAGTGAAAAAAGCCTGTCTTTCCATTTATGCTGTGAGAGAATGGCTTTTCTATGCAATTAGCCAGGAGGATCAAACTTTCTGATGGAACAGTTTGGACTGAGCTGCTTTCTCTCTCTGGCCTGCTCAGAAAGCTCTAAGGGGGACAAAGCCAGCCATCTTCACAGCCTCAGTGGGTGACAGGAACAGGCTGCTGCCTCTGGCTGTGTGCAGAGACCCCCCTGCTCCACAGGAGCTGATCCTGTTATGCTCCGTGGAACAAGTCTGAACAGGGTGAAATGAAGAGGAAATGCCAGTTCCAGGCCTCCCAGACGGCTCTGAGTTACTCTGTGCACTAACTTTTTCACCCTCAGGAGGTTTTGCATTTTAGCTCCTCACCATCCACAAACTGCCTTTGGATCAGCACTGGAAAGCCACCCCACTCACCCCACTCACCCCACTCCGGGGATTCGGGGGACGTGAGCTGTGCCGTGTTTACCGGGCTGCTCTCTGCTCTGCTGGGCTGGTAATCCTCTGCTCTCCTGCAGGTATTGACACGTACAACAAGAAAGCCTCATCACAATAAACAATACCACAACTTGCCACTTTTTTTCTGTCCCTCAAAGATACCATCATACTTTTAAACCAGCCCCAGTAAAAATCATCAGCGGGGCTGCAGAAAGGTCAAAGGTTTGCTGGTTTAGGATTTCGTGGGAATATACGCTTGTTTGGACTTGGCCCAAAAGCTTCGTTTACCTGTTTGACAGGTAACAATTAGCGAGTAATAGCTCTGCCGGCTGGAATGTGGCTGCGAGGGCCAGCGGGCCTGGGTTACCTGGTGGGCAGGAGAGGGTGCAGCGCCCAGATAGGTATGTGCATGCACAGCATTCCTGGGAATCAGTTTTCCCTTAAAGATGCAGCGATGACTGCAGGGCACAAAAGGGCTGGGCTTAGGCCAGGCTCCAAGACACTGGAGCTGTTTGCAAGGTAAAGAAATAAAGTAAATAGTGGAACAGGAGAGGAGCTGAGGAAAGGGCTGCAAGCAGCAGCTGCCCTTTTATTTCCTTCCCTGAAGAGAGAAGAGTTTTGATTCTTCCTTGAGAATCCTGATAACAGATAATTTAGTGTGATACGGTGTCATGGGAGATAGAAACAGAAAGAAGGGAAAAACCAAGCTCACTTGGCACAGGATATATGTGAAGTGGGGAAACCGTGTCTCAACTGGTTTAGAAACGGTTAAACAGCTTATGTGCAGTTACCTCAACTCTGCCATCAGCCAGAATCCAAACCCTATCGGTTTATTGAATAAAACCACTTTATCTGTGGCAAATGGCCCCATTTCCATCTCCTGCAGCAGTCAGGGAAGATTCCTGCATCAGCCCCTCCCTCGAGGGAAGCTGGTATAAATTATGTAGACAGTCAGGGACTTTGCAGGTGGGTTGAAAATATTTGATTTTTTTTTTTTTTTTAACCACAGCAGGTGACCCTCCACTTTCAGCTCTTTCAGGAACAGAAAGGTTTGCTCATTCTTTTCATATTTTATTCCCATTTGTGAAAAGGCTTCTGTGTTTGCGTATTTCCACTTTGGTGTTTCATATTTGACAATTGAGCTATTGTGTGACTTTGGAGAAGCCACATCCTCTTTCCTGGTCTCTGTATTTTCACCTGCAGAGTTGGTGTAGTGAGTCCCGTGTTATTAACCACAAAAAATGCAGATTAGAAGTACTGCTAGTTATTAACATGTATGCTATTACATATCGTACAATAATTCCTTTGAATCTCATTTTACTGTGATTCCAAAGTTCTATTTTTAATAAAAAACACATATTTTTTTTTACTTATAAACAGCTTCTCTGGCTGAAAGAACTTTGTCCTTGGGGTACCAGTTGATGTCGTTTGAGGAAGAAGAAATCCAAGCATAATTTGAGACCATTTTCCTTGATCTTAAAGGACCCAGCATCATTTTGAGTAATTATGCATTATTTGTACACTGTTATTTAGCAGGACCTTCATTAAGAGGGAGTCTCTTTGCTCAACAGTGTGTGGGTCAGTAAATGGTCATTAAGCCTGACTACTGGCTGACACAATAGCAAGGTTTGTATTTATTCTCATGAACTCCACAGGAGCCACAAGAAAGCTACTACAGAAGCACGGAGACATCTCTGCACTGGGGAACAAACCAAAGCAAAACACAGCCCTTTCTCAGAAAGTGCTGAGAAATACATGATAAGTCCTGTCCTTCTGTCCACAACCACTGCATGAGAAGCTGCAGTTACCTATCCTGGGCTGGACCAGAGGCTCATACACTGCACTGCACACCTCTGAGAGCCCCTGCCCTTTGGGAAGAAGTGAGCAGCATTCTTCCCCTTCCAAGCATCCTTCGTTCTGAGTCTCAGACTTCCTCAACTGGAGCTTGGCTCTGCATCTCTGCATTTCACATCTCTTAAGTAAACACTCTGTTTCATGGATTAGTCTGACTGCCATTGGAACCCCTGTGTAGTTTTTACCTCCATAATGTTTTGCAGCCAGGTGCCCCACAAACTGTGAGATACTTCAAATAATCACTTTGTTTGTTATAGGCCACATTTTTGACTGCAGCATTTGGCATCCATGGTACTGTGTGAAACAGCAGGCAAAATAATCTTTTTGTCTTCTATTTATTGCTGGCCTATCCAGCCTGCAGAGTCCTGCATATTTTTGGTGTGTTTTCCAACCGTGGTCATTTTGACTTTGTAGCATTTCCAATCACCTGCCCTATGGAAGGGGACTGCATGCAGTGTTCCAGACCTGGGATGCTCTACATTGCCTGGTGATGTAACAGTGATTTCTTACACTCCTGATGTTGCTTCAGCCCTGCTGAGCGTGGCAGCAACCAGAACATGCTGAGCAATGCTTCCACCAGACTTCATGGTCATGATTTTGCTGCATAAGCTCAAATGCCTTTTGAATTAAGCAAAGAATTCTCCTCCCTCCTGCAACTTTCTGCCCACCCCTAGGTTTTGTGTCCCTGTGTGTTCTTGATCACCCCACCATTGGAAGTCAGTAGAAGAAGTTTCAACAAGATTGGGAGTCCTGGTAGCATCCCTTGTTAAGAACAAGAGGAACTGCACAGACAACCTGAGCCATGGTAAGTGCTGAGTGATGTGCTCTTCTGGTGCTCTTAGGAATGGGAAATTTCATGCTCACAGATTTGTTAACATAGAAAAGAAATAAGGTGGCAGCCAGTGACAGCCTGGTGGTTTCACTGGTTTCACCAGTGGCAGCCTGGTGGAAATGTTTTGCCTCACCTTTCACTGTGATAAATTATTTCTGTGAAAACAAGTAATTCAACCTTTCAGTTTGGGGCTGCTTTTTGCTATATCAGCACTTTAGCCAGAACAGTTGGAAGCATTTAAAGAGTGGCATTAATTAAAGGTGACTCAGAAGCAACTGTGAAGAACTTGGAGAGAATGGAAGAACAGCTATTGTACAAAATGCCTTTCTGAATGAACACCTGGAGGGATGAAGCTATAGAGAGCATGGCTTGGGAAGCAGCCTTCCCACTGCAGCAGTGCAGTCATGGTGATTGAACACACCTTTTGGAAGCACACACTGTTTGGAAGGGGCTTTCAACCACCACCAGGTAAAGCTTACAATAAGTGACTTGTTGCATGTTAAGAGGCAGGATGACTCCATTTGCTGTTGGGTTCTGTACAACAGGTTAGCAGTACTTCAGGCTGAACAAGGGGACTCTCAAGAGTACAGCAAGGACTCTGTTGTTCACTGGTAACTACCAATAAAGAGTCCACTAGATAAAGTGGGTCATAAATGGCATCTGAAGCAGTCTTTTCCCCTAGCAGAAGATTTTCCAGCAGAGACACGTAGGAAAAGAGTCAACTCAAAGGAATTCACCAGCACAGGTTATTCCCAGGCAGCATCACTGCCTAAGGAGGAGCAGAAAACACGTGGCTTTATTCTCTGTGAAGCCTTTGTGGAATTTTGGTCACCATAGCACCAAGTCACCAAATACAGCAAGGTCCCTCCCATGATTCATGACTGAACCCACAGTGGTCATTGCTGTTTCTAACAAACCTCTGGCTCTGGCCAGTGTGTAATAGCTGAATGGAGCTTTGCTGGACACCTACAGGCTGCTCCATCCTCCCAGCATGCTGCAAACAGGTTACTACACCCATCAACTCTTTATGAGCTTCTTCTGGGCAGGTGAAAAGAGCAGGTAGTTCTGTGGATTATTTTACACAACCATAGGTCTGAGAGGTGTCACCTGCTATTACCAGGATAAGGATTCAAAAACACTGCATTATGAAACCTTGGGTTCAGATCCCCATGTCCAGATCTATTTGGGAGGAAGTTTTCTGAAATAGTTATCAGTTTGAGGCTGATAATGTAATATTAAGAAATTTTTAGCCAAATGGTTCTGCTGCAAGTGGCAGTAAGAATAGAGAAAAAAATACTATTTTGTCCAGTTTTATTGTTTTCACACATATGAACACTTCTGCCATTCCCATGCTTCAGAGAAAGATGCTGAAAGTTAGCATGGCATCAGGAGAGGCTGACAGAAAAAAAGTACTGCTTCAGGAGTCTGCTTCAGAAAATCCCCTTGAAATTCATGTTTGCTCAGCAGTAGTTGTTAATGTCAGCAGCTAAATACATCTGGGCTTCCATCCACACTGAGCACATGCCAGGCTATGTGTGGCCTAAGAGCAGACACCTCGGCCTCTCCAGAGCTCTCCTGCTGGGATGACCACCCTGGAGACAGAAGTCCCCTGTGAAGACAAGCTGCCCAGCAAGGCTTTCTGGAGTTAGGACAGAGAAGCAGAGCACAACAAGGAGCACAAGGGGAAAGAAGGGGGCTGAGAGCAGATAGGCTGCAGCTGGGAACCAGAGCACGGGAAGCACTGGACTGCTTGGATGAGGCTGGAGCAAAGGATGGGGACCTCTGGGCATAGCAGTAACAGAAGGGCTGAATGGGCCCTTCTATGTGGGCATGGGAGGGACTAGGACTTTTTGAACTGCAGAGAACTGTGAACTAACAGAGGTAGAAGGAAAAGTGGTGGGGCTGGTCTGTGAGGAGCAAGGGCTACTGATGGCTGAGCTTTGTGGTGGGCACCTGGTCCAGACAAGACCAATGACTGTGAGTGGCTTCCTGCTTCAGCCACCGTGTTTTCTGCCTTCCCCTGGTACTGGATTGCCCAGAGATCTCAACATTACTGACACCAATTACACTACCAGGAGCTTCATCACTTCAGGAAAGTCACCTCTCATATGCAAACTGTACTACAGATGGCTGCTGGTTTTAATGGTAGAATCACAGAATTCTAGAACAGCCTAGATTGGAAGGAACCTTGAAAGATCACCTAGTCAAACCTTTCACACAGAAGGGAGCCTAGATGAGTTTGTCTAGCACCCCATCCAGTTGCATATTGAACACCACTAGTGATGGGGTCTCTACTGTGTCCCTGGGAGGCTGCAGAACGAGACACTGTGGGTAGGACAACCAGAAACTGGAGAACTGGATTAACAGTAAGTGGATGTCTTAGTGCTGCACTGCTGCAAGGCGTGGGAGGCTGTCAGTCAGAGCAAGAGGCCAGGAAGCTTTCCTGGACAGCAGCAGGACAGAGGGCAGCACTGCTGTGCAGCTCCAGCCAGCCACTGCAGGGCTGAGGCCACTGTGGAAGGCAGCAGAGAGACCCCAGGGCATGACCTGCCTGATTTTCCCCCAGGATGGTGTCCCAGACTCATTCTGCACAGAAAAAGACTGCAAGGAGGTACTAATACACCAAGGAAGTAACTACCAAGGAAACAAGGAAGGAAACAAACACTATTTAAATTAAAGGGCAGTGTTGTCACAAGGACAAAAGGGTACAAATGGACTTTGACATATTCCAGGTGGTAAAGAAAAGGTGGCATCTAACCAGGTGAGAAGTGAGTTATTAGAAGAGATCTCACAGGAGGAGCAGTGAGAACAAGGGGCTCAGGGATGCAGTTGGGTTGGGACACACTACCAGAATCATTCAGAGCCAGGACTTGGTGGGAAATGTGAGCCCTTCCAGACCACTTGCTTGAGCAACTTCCATTTTGGCATTTCCTAACTTTTTAGTGGTTTTTGGTCTTCCAGGCCTTTTGAAGAGCATCATATTCTGTCTTCTGCAGCTTTAACTAGAATAAGATCTCATATAGACCTAATTACATGCTACTAGTAGGGGGAAAAAAAAGAAAAAGAAACAGAAAAGCAAACTATCTGTACTTAAAAACTTAGTTCTGACACAAAGAACTTGTTTTCCTCAAGGCTGGCTGGGACAAAGCGCACAATGTGCATTTGACTGTAGCCCAGCTAACGCTGGAGCCTTTGTGGAAAATAAACTGCAGCCATCACAGCTCAGGGGATTCTTTCTCTGCCAGAGATAAGAGAAGTTATGAAGGATAAAGAAGAAACATCTCTAGGACAGTTCACTGTAGTATATAGTCTCTCCTTCAGACTGGGGAAAGATGAAGAGGTGGTGCCTTTCCAATGAATGTTTTATGTTACAAGAATTTAGATTGTAAAGGATTTGTTCCTTAAGTGATACATAATTTATTACATCTTTTCATATCTGTGAAATAAAGAGCAAACAAATCCTCACACCCAAGCAGAAACACAAAGAGGTTCTTATGCAACTCCACCCTCTGGAGCTGCTCATTGCCAGTTTCATCAATGGCTTAATTTAAACAAAATCCCAGGACAGATGCACTCCAGAATGCTTCAGCGTGACCTCAGCCTGAGCTTCCTGTTAAGGTGGCAGGTCCCAGGGTTTCCTTCAAAAGCATATGTGCTTATTGGCATCCTGTGCTGTCTAGGGGAAGATCCATCTTTTTTTCAGATTGGTGTACACTAATCTAATAATAATAATAGCTGTGCAGCTTGAACTGCTGTTGATGTTTCTTTCTTTGTAAGAAAAAAGGAAAAGTATTTGGAATTAGCATGTCATCACACCCACTTCTTCCCTCCTCTCCCATTGCAAGGCTTATACAAAGAACACAGCCAAACACAACCTGTGCATTGCACAAAAATAATACTCAGTCCAAAATTTTATAAGTAATTGGTAACTGATGATTTTTATTATATCATTGTTAAACATAATAATAATGTTTTCCTTCTATAAGCAGTGTTCCTGACACTGTGTAAGAGTTTATATTTGGATAACAAATATCACAGATTAATGCCTGCACCTTCCAGATCATCCAAATGGACAGGCAAGCTCATATGTATTTCTAGTTCCAAGAAGTGCCACAGTATGTTTTGCCTTTCCTTCCTATCACCTCTCTGAGGTCTTCCAAGCCTTCTTTGCTGTGATTTCACTAATGGGTGTCATGATGTTTCTTAATCAACAAGTGCAGAAGTCCATGGGAGTCTTTCAATATTTATCAGCAAGATTTGGAGTCCTGCCTCTAAGAATGGTGGGGAGGCTGCTCTTGGTTAAGGCCCATGCTGCTGAATGGATGCTATAGGAGAAATGCTCCCTCCCATTAGGACACTTGGTGGTTTTCATAAAACAACTGGTAGCATAATTTTCCTCCTTTTGCTTCAGCTTTTGACTATAGAGAGGACACCCGCATGATCATTTAATGTTTAAAAAGGCATGCAGGAAAATTTAATAGATTCTGTCCTTTAATGCAAGTACCAGATGCTGCAGAGCCTCAGCCACACAGATCTTTTAGTGAAAATACTCCCTCTTTCCTTGTCATAAATGAAAAATAAATGATGTATGCATTTTTTAAAAGATCTCACCTCTCCCCACTTGGAATGTGATATTAAAATGCAACCTGGAATTGTTTCAAATGTTAAGCTCAAAATATTAACCTAAAAAAATGTGAAGGTGGTGGTGGCCCAAGAAGTCTGTCTGTGGCCCATCCTGTCCCACCCCATTCCATCCTTAATCCTGGGAGATGAGCAATGGAGCAGCTTGGTCTGCAGGAAGGCATTTGGAACACAAAGGTGGATTTTTGTGTGCACCATTAGCAGCAGAACAGTGTTTCTGTCTGGAAGGGGGGTTGCTGTTGGAGGCAGCAGAAAAAAATAATCACCAAGCACTTTGGGTAATATTCAGGGCTTCTGTCAACACCACCCAAATTACCAGAGCACTTGCCATAGAGGCAAACCTTGGGAAATCACGTCAAGTGTTTAGCAACCGGTGACCTCATAGTTTTTCTTATTTGAGCAGTGCAGGATGAAAGCCTCCTACAAAGCCTGAGCAGACAACTGACATGTCCCAGCCTGTTTCCTTCAATGGTTAAAAGAAGTTATGGCAGCCATTTAAATAAAATCTCCCTTTGTCTGTGCAATTATCTCTGAAAACAGCACAGGGTGTTACGGGCAGCCTTCACAGGTAAGAGATATATCTGAGGTCCTATGCAGCACTTTGGGCTTGGGAAGCAGTTCAATCTGATCTTGGAATGTCTCATTATACTCACTTGAAGGAGACCACTCACCCTGGATGTCCAGCTTTTGAGGGAGGACAGGTGATTTCGCACAGATTAGCCCATGCAGCAGATGACAGAAACTTTCAGGAGGAAAATCTGAGTGTGTTTCTTTACCGAACCTTTTCCTCCAAGCCCTTTCAAGCCTCCTTTTCTGTCAGCCAACAAGCTCCAATGACTATGCCAAGGCAGGGATTGCAAAGAACAGTTATGTGACAAGATTTATTAGGAAATTAACCAGGAGCACCTGATGACACCAGGCACCCCACGAAACACGCAATACAGGATTATCAGGTTCAGTCTCCACTCCAAAGCCAATGGTAATGCAAGGCTGGTGAAAATCTCCACAGTCCATTCCTCCCCTTTCTCAGATGTGATGTGTAAATCTGGCCTTAGGACCTATGAACTGGAGAATATTTCCATTCCATTTATCCCTATTGTCTTGTAAAAACTCTCATGAGATTTACAAATGCACTCTGTGAGAAGCTGAATGAGGCATGGAGTCAAAAGGAAATTCACCTTTCTACCCCTGAAAATGGTCCTGCTAAGAACTGAAATAAGCTACGAAGGTTGCTTTCAGAATTTTTTTTCCCACAAATTCACAGACTGGATGGGGTTTTTTGAAAGAATGTCTTTTGAAATTCTTTCAAAATTAGATTATTTACATTAGATTAGATGTAATCTAATGTAATTAGATTTAGATTTTACTCCATATTATAGTGATTCAAAAATCCTTAGTGAAATGTCATGTATTTTCAGACAGGTTTTGCAAATAAATTGGAAATAAATATTTTAAAGACTTCTTTCTCTCTCTTCAGGAGCATAGCCAGCACTGTGAGATGCCCTGGAAGAAAGGACTCCTCTGCAATAGGTTACAACTTTATGACTGTGTAAAATAAAAAAAACAACTCAAACCATTATTGTTATACCTGACACTTATGTATGAGTGCACAGAAGCAATTTGACACCTGTAAAACCCCTTGCCAACCTCGTTTAAGCTCACCCTGGGATAGAAATGGAGGTTAGTCACTTTTATTACTTGCAGTGCAGAGACTGAGTATTTTAGAACCTGTTAAATAAGTTGGGTCAGACCCACAGATGATGTAAAACAACCTCCTGTAGTTACTGAGACACACCTGTGGTCACAGAGGGCTCTCTGCAGTCATTGCTCATCTGGTGCAGCCCCAGGGAGCTCTTACATCAGGTACAACCTCCATAAGCTGCAGACACAGCAGTCTCCTGACTCCAAAACTGCAGCTTCCCACCCTGTGTCCCTGGTGGAGGTGCTGGAAGAAGGGGCCAAGATGCTGTGAGCTCTGTTGGCCAGCCAGGCTGGCATTTCAGCCCTGCCTGGGCCTGGGGCCCAGCCCCATCATGCTCTCCTGAGGTGTCTTTAGGAGCCCTTTGGTCCAACCCCATCCATCCCTGTTCCCTTGCTGCTGTAGTGCTGCATTCATGAAAATGGCATTTTTTAATAGATCCAGCCATGGTGGAGAAATGAGCATTTTTAGGGGAATGTAAGGACCAATGGCTGCAATGTGTTTCTCCCCACTGGGGAAAGGGAGGAGGAGTTGCCTGCTGGCAGCAGGTTGTGTTAGCACAACACTTTAGGATGACTAAATTGCTCAAGGTAAAAGGGTGGTGAAATTTGATTTGAGCTGCTGTCAACTGTGAAAATGCACTTATCACAGACTTCTCCCACTGCCATGCAAGGGGACTGCATCCAAGCTTCTAGCAGCAGCCCGTACAGCTCCCACTCTGTCCTGCTCCCAAACTCCATGAGATGGGAGTGACAAGGATATGATGTCCCAGCCACCCTCTCCCCTGGCTGAACTCGACCCAGAGGCAAGTGGATGCAGTCTGCAGCTGGGTTCTTAACTTCCATGGAGCAATACAAGTTATGAAATCCACCTCATGAGACATTATGAAAAGCAACTCTCAGCTCTTTCCCACAACTTCTAAGGTTTTATTCTCTTTTCATGGATAACCCTCCTCACCCTTGAAAGTGGTGCCTGTCAGTGTCATATTTCCATCTGAGCAGCTCCCAGCCCAGCTGAGCTCTCCTAAAGATGCCACAAGGAATGTTTGGTGTGAAAGCGGAATTCCCCCAGCACATTAATGGGGAGGCCACTTCTTGCAGCCAAAAGAGAAAACCAAGAGGGTCTGCCTTGCAAATCTGTAAATCCCAGTGACTGGAACTTCAGCCTGCAGCAAGTTGAGCAAGCTTGATTTTCGTTCTCTCTTGAACAGCAGCATAAGAAGTTAAGAGCTCTTGTGGTGCCAGTGCCATCTAGTCATAAATTTAAATCAGAGTTTGACTCTGCATCTTCCTTCATGGATTTTATGTCTCAGGTCACTCTTTCCCAGAAATTGAGGAACGAGCAGTTACATGTCTGAACTTGCAGTCATAATTCTGTGGCCAGTTATCAGACATGATACATCAAGTAACTTCATCTGATTAAAAATGACTGTGTACACATGCCTCCTCTTTAGCTGCAGTATTCCTCAGTCATGCTGAATGTGTGAACTCATGAATGATGCTCATGTGAATAATCATCTAAAAGAAGTAGAGGCTTTTTCCAGCTGGCTCGCCCAAATCTGTCTCTACCTTTGAGAAGGCTCTTTTCCCCTTGTTCCCAGTGCTGGCTCTTTCACTTAGCTGTGCCTGTATTTTAGGTATATGCTGTAAGTGTCACTGCTTTCTCCAGTGCTACTGGCACTTATCTCAGAATCTTCAGCTCTGGTGTGACTTTCAAATGTGCTTTTTTCCTTGTTTTCGTACACTCCTACCTGGTCTTGATGGTCTGGAGCATGCTGAGTTTCTAGGTTTAATTGAGTTTGAAAAACACTAACACAGTTCTGGCCTTTGGTCCCCATCCATGTGTCCAGGGCACTGGAGGCTCCTGCACTCACCAGCCTCTTCCACATCTGATTTTCAAATAATACATCAGTTGTTAGCAGCATCCTGGGGGGGCTAGTGTTTGCAAAGCTTCTCTTGGCAAGGGGATAGGGCATTTGCAGTTGCAGCCGAATAGCACAGGCCTCCCAACAATAAAAATATGCTACTTTTTTCACCTCTGGACTGTTACAGAATTGAGGAGGATGACTGTGGGTGCAGAACACTACAAGAAATTGGATGAGCATCAGGCACCCAACAGCTGTGGGGTTCATCCACACCCCTTCTCCTGTGAGCACAGTCTGATAGGCCATGGACCATGGCATGTTTTGTGTCAGATTAATAACTGGTATTTGCATATAGAGATGCACAAAGCCTGCCAGGATTTTGACTCTCCAGACGTATTTTTCACACCACTACTGAAACCACTCCTAGTAGCAAAGTGTGAGACCTCTGCAGGTTGCTGTAAGGTCACAGTGATCTCTGGGGAAGGCTGGCAGCCGCTGCCTCTCTGTGTCCCAGGCACGCCGGCCGCCTCGCCCAGCACAGCACAGCACAGCACAGCACAGCACAGC
>VZRH01000840.1:472980-494414 GCA_013397555.1 Urocynchramus pylzowi
ACAGCACAGCAGGCAGCCCATGCTCAGAGCCACAGTGTCTGCTTTCCTAGGAAGCACCTCAGCAGCATGCAGTGTGTTTAGGGCTTCTTGAGAAATATTTTTGCATTGCTTCATGCCTCAAATAATTGCTTAAGCCCCCTTCCCCCCACTGCTCACATGCATTTCAAATCCTGCCCCATCCCACTTTGCCAATTTTCCTCAGGCTCATTGTGCGGAGCGGGAGGTTGCATGCTGCAGCACGGCACCCACTCCCTCCCAGTCCCAGGGAGACCTCTCCCCTTTCCCAGCTCACCCCACAAGCAGTGGCCCTGGCATTTGGGCCATCATGCCCCTGAGGGAGCAGCTGACCCTGCACGGGGCAGCGAAGAACCTCACTGTATGGACAGGAGCTGTGCTCTAACCACCCATCCCCAATCCAGAGAGCAGACACGGCCTATTTCACGTACAAGTAGTGACAGAGGCATCCCCAGCTTCCCATCCAATGCCTGTCCCTGTGGCCAGAGAGGTCTGTCCCTTCACAGTGCCCAGCTCCCCACAAGCCCCTGCTCTCAGTGCCTGTTGCAGCACTGGCTAACGCTCAGGGCATCTGATCCTCCCCAGTGGCACCCCCTCTGCTCCTGATAACCATTGCCAAACTTCAACTATTTTAAGATTAAACTGTATTTACCTCTAGCCTGCATTTGAGACTTAGCCAGGATTGTGGAATGGGCTAGCCATTTGCAGGAGGAGCCTTGGGCCAGGCACTGGAGCGCTCACCCTGGGAAGAGCAGATGGTTTTATCACCTTTCTCTTGAGACGTCCTGACATCACCGCTGCAGCTTGGCACTGGACATGGGTCTTCCTGTGCCTGTGAAAATCCACCAAATCCCAGTCAGGTTACAAGCTGTTTAAAAGCATCCCCATATGTATATAGCAGACCTGAGTTCCTGTGGGGTTTTCTCTTATTAACAGCTGATCTGGCTTCCAGGAACCCCTAACCACAAACTAGAGCAGGAACATTTTGAAAACTGCTATCCCATGCATACCCTCTGGTGAGTGGTAAATTGCAAGCTCTTGTGGCCACTTTTTCTACAGTCTGGTGGGGTTTTTTCCCTCTCTTTCCTCCCTCTACTCCTTTATTTTTGTGAAAAAGATAGGTAGTTAATTATGACATCCCATTGAGTCAGCCAGTGGCTTCACAGCTCAGCAGGGGATGACAGGCAGATAAACAGCCAGACACAGAGACACACACGCCCACACATGTATGAACACACATACACACTCACCCATGACTGCATCAGCCATTTCCCTTAGAAACCTGGATCTACAGCAATGATGGAACTACAGTGGTTTTGGGCAGTGGTGGACATTTGCCAAAGACAGTGACCCTTGGCCAGGATAGAGAGATGTCACTCAAGGAAAATGGGGCTGGCTTTTCCTTTTGCACTTAAAAAACGCCAAAAGCTTGAAAATTGCTTTTCAAAGACTGATTGGGTGACATGCCCATGCCACTCGACCCCTGCTTAGGCCACCCAGGCCCTGCATGGGCCCCAGCTGGAGGAGTGCTTTTGGCTTGACCCAGGATTTGGTGAACTCCTATTGCATGTTGGTGCTGGGGCCCTGGTCCTGGCACTGCCCAGCTGACGTGTTCTTGTGCCTGCTTTGAAAGCTCTAGCAATACTGCTTTGACACCAGCAGTTATGAGAATTATTTCACTGCTCTCTGTAGGGCAAATGTGTACTTGGGTCTGGAGCACCACTGGTGACCCCAGAGGAAAGGCAAGCCAGAGCCCAGTTTAATTTAGGGAGTTATAAATCGAGCACACAGCGACACAGTGGGAATAGATGGGTTATCAATGGCAGTATTCAGGCATACTCCACTTTTCACTGGGCTGGGGTCCTGTGCAAAGTGGATACACAGGCAGCATTGAAAAGGGACCTCTAATCCATGCAAGTGCAAGAAGCAGGAGAACCCAGCCTTTGCAGCCACCTAAATTTTAGGATGTGACACACAAATAAGGAAAATTAATTTTTCTACCATGCTGATAATCTCATGCATAGGAAAAAAAGGGTCTTCTGCCTGCAGAGGTTGTGTGGCCAAACAGACTGCTTGCTGCTATGGCATCTAGTCCTACAAAAGACAGCTTGAATCTATCAGGGGAAAGCAAAGCCACAGATTTAACAGCCACAGGTTATTCAAGGCACAATGTGACATTTACAAGATTCTGGTTGGTTACAGACTATTCTGGTTGCTGCACTCCTGTAGGATTTCAGGGTTTGGCATTCAGGAGAGTGCATGGATAGTGACAGAACCTGCAGTTTGTAGATACAAGAGGAGGTGACTTGGTGACTTGGTGACTTGGTGATTTGGTCCTCAGCAACTGCTGGGGTTTGTGGCTGTGCACAAAGCCCTGCAGACTCCCAAGTTTCTTAGACCAGAGAAATGAAACAGCTGCTTGGCAAGAGCAAGCAAGAAAGTGAAGAATGGAAAGCATTTTCAAGGAGTTCTTGATTGGTCTTACAAGCACCATGCAGAAAAGCCTCAGCCAGTTTCACACGCACCATCTGGAGACCTGTTGTGGTTTAAATCCAGCCCCACACACCCACACACTCTCCCCCTCCATGGGATAAGGGAGAGGTTTGGCAGAGTAAAAATGGGGAAACTCATGGATTGAGAAAACCACATGCAAAGCAAAAGCACGTGTTCCTTCCTTCCTCCTTGTTGTAAATGCTGAGCATGATGCCATAGGGTGTGGGACATCCCTGTGGTCAGCTGGGGTCAGCTCCAGCACCATCTGCCACAGCAATGACAAGTGTCCAAAGGTGTCTGTGCTGGGCTCAACTAGGAGCTGATCTCAACAAGGTCTGTTGAGAAACAAGTTCAAACACTTTAGGAATTGCTCTCTGTCAGCCTCTAATTGCTGACTCTAGTAATCATCAGCTGATGAGATCTAAAATTTGGATCAAGGAACAGCTTAAGCAAGTGAGTATTGCAACAACAAAAATAGAGAATTCACACATGAACATTATTTTTCGCAAGAATGAATCTAAGCTCTTACTCTGCCAGTACCATGCAACAGCACTAGTTATTTTCAGAAGTGGGGTTGGAGGTGGTTGCACTCCACAGGGGGCTTTGCCACAACATAGCAAGGTGCAATGGATTCAGTTTTAGTCTGAGCCAAGATGACCTACAGAGACAGGTCTTTGCGCCTGGTTTTGCTATTGCTGACTTCATTCATGTGCACATGCATGTGCACAGGGAAGTTGTGCAAGCCTGGTAATGTGTTTGCACATTTAGAAGGCAGTGGTGCAAAATCACACTTGAGTCACAGCTGAATACACTTGATGGAGGAGACATTGATAAATTTTATTATATTTAGATCAGCCTAGATTTTCTGAAAAAGCAAAAACAGCAAAAAGGAAGGAGGACAGAGAAGGCATTTTCTTTCATGAGACTATTAAAGAGTAATGAAATGAAAAGGGCAAAGAAAATATTAACACTTACTTTGCACTCTGGCTGCATTCACATGTGTCCACTTTATTTAGAATTGGAAATCTCCTAAACTTGGCAAAGTAATGGAAGACTTAACAGAATGCCTGTAGTTCCAGCCTGGCCTGTATCTATTGGAAGAACTTGTTGAAATAATGTCTCATGGTCTGGCTCGAGGACATTCTGGGGCGGTAGAAGTGATATCCTTATTGCTTTCTAGGTAAAAAGGGAGTGATTTAAGGCCTGGACTAGAACAGGCTCTTATGTAGAGAAATATAAATGTCAATCCCAGTTTTTCACCCCCAAAGGGGTCTGGAAACAAATTTCTGAAAGAAGCAAAGCGATGTTTTATGGGCATCTTCCACCTTCAAGGATGCTGAATACTTCTCATACCTTTAATCAAAGGTAAACTGTGAGAGTAAAGAAAGGAGATTTACTCAGCCAAGCAAGCAGAGGCCAGGGATGCAATGCAGCACCTCGAGCTTCACTCTCCACTGGGGCTACAATGGCATGTGCAGAGTGCTCAGAGCAGGACAGACCTGCAGGGTCTCCTTTACACCCTCTGAGCTGCCCCTCTGATAAACCCCTTTCCCTCCCCACCCTGCCACCCAGCTCCATCCTCCAGAAGTGTAGTCTGCTTCCAAAATCCCTACAAGAAAGCCCAACAAACGAGGCTGCCATTCCTGCTTTTATCTCAAGTTGCCAACGGTGCCTAGGCATTGAGGAAGGAGTGCTTTCAGCTAGATCCTCAGCTGGCTGGGGCTTCATTTAGCAAAATCACGACCTGGAACTGCAAACAGCAATCCTCAGACAGATCGTGGGGCCTTCAGTTTCAGAAGCAGTACAAGACATAAGTGTTAATTTGTGGTTAAGGCATATTTATCTGGAACAGCACTGAAGGGTGTCTTGGCCTTTCCTGTAGCACAGCACTGAACTGCCAAAATAAAGAGGCATTAAAAGTTAATAAAAAGGTCTGAAACACATTCATTAAAATACTTGGAAAACTTCGCAGTTTGGCTTCATACCATAGAGTGAGTATGTGAGAACTTGACTGGGCTTGCCTGCCTCCCGAGCAGACTGTCTTGACTTAATACTTACAAAAAAATCACCTGGCGCCTGATGCCGTGTTAAAAAGCCCCCACCATGTCAGGTACTGTTGTAATTTGCCCTGGAAATGTATCTGAAGCAAAGGAATGCATGAGCACAACTTCAGAGCTCAAACGGGGAAAATACTGGTTGTTACATAAATCAGTGGATACAGAGGGCATTTAGTTTAACCATCAGCCCAAAGTTTCAGGGGCTGGTAACTTTGTCACCCCACTCTGGTTCATCCTGCCTCTGGATGGACTGATGTTGCAGCTGTTGCTCCCAGAGCAGGCTCTGTGGATACCACATTTTCAGATGTCCTGGCCATATCTGGAACCATTTCAAGGAAAATCTAGCCCTGTATTTGACCTCATTGTTCTATTTACTCACCACACTGATTAGGTTGGGCAGAGGGAAGGCCAACAAGACAGGCAGGATGGACTATTTGCATAGCTGCAGCGGCTTCTATCTGATGGAGTGGAGTGGATTGAACTATAGGTGGATTGTGGGTCAAGAGGTTGTTTGAGTTTCACATTCAGGGATGCCCTCTCCACAGCCAGAGCTTTTGTCAGCCGTTCCACAGCACGCTGTGTTGCTGCTCAGCCAGGAACTGGGGGCTGGATTCAAGCTCCCAGGAATCAAGATCACTGTGGTTCTGTGTCCATGCAGCACCCTGGGGACAAGCCCTGCAGTGCTTCAGTGGAAGTGCCCGCTGTCCATCTCTGCCTATGGCCAGCCTGAAAGCCTGAGCCTTGGCGAAAATTTGTCAAAAGATGAAGCCATCTTTGATCTAGTATTTACTTTCAGGGTAAAAATTAAAAGATATATGAAGCACAAGCTTGGGATTCTTTGCCTAGTCCTTGATCCTCTTACCCCACCCATTTCTCTGGGATGCCAAGCCTCTGGCTAACATTCCACTACCACATTTGGGATTATCCTGTTTCATAGTGTTTATCCTGCCTCCTTCAAAATGCAGTGACTACCTTGGGATGAAGACACAGTATTGAATTTTTCCACCTATCATAGCATCTGTGAGTCCTAGGTGTTGGAGTTGGTGGCCTTTGGCCTTTTCCCTAGATGAGCTCTCAGAGTTTTCAGGTGTAACAAAAGCAGCCTTATGGCTTTTTTTGAAAGTAGGACCTATTTTATCATGGAAGATAACCAGTTAGCACTTTTCCTTTTGCCTAGGTGAAAGTGTATAATTATGCAGCACTTCTTCAGCAGTGGATTGCTGTTCCCAGACATGCTTCCTTTGGAAGCCTACTGTAGATTTGAGCTGCATGTCTCCCACCCTGCAAAATCCCAAGGCACGGCTATGTGGAGGCACAGGACAAGTTCAGAACAGGCAGGCTGTGTGTGGAGGTCACAGGGACCCATGTAGCACCATGTGTAAAGAAGATAGGGGAGAAAGGATTTTCAGCCTTCCTACCCACATTCTCTGTCCAAAATTACTTCTGCTTGAAGAGCACCACACAGCTAGCATCTTGTGTGACTGAACCCAAAATCTCCGTGGAGGAATCACCCATTAGCATCCCTGCATGGCAACCACAGTTCTTGGGACAGACCCACCTGTAAACATCAACCACAGCCCTCTCACCCTGGAGCACAGAGTATCAAGCATGACCTGTTCACAAGGACCTCAATTCCTAGCAAGAGCAGCACGCAGCTTCTCCAGATCCATTCACCTGTCTCCTTCCTTCACAGGAAGCTCACTGAAAGACTTCCTGATAGGGAAAGATCACTGGGGCAGAGGTGGAAAGGAGCCCACACAGTGGAAGGTATGCACAACTCTTCCTTCTACAACTTCTCTATTATCAGTAAAGAACAAAGGAAGAGCAGATGTATATCTGATGTGTTTATATGAAAGCTGCAGTATTTACTGATGCTTTTAAGGTCGTATTTTACCTCAGTCAAGCATAAAAAAAATGTAGAGAATATCTTGTATTTAGTTAGCTAAACATCTTTTCCTGCATTTCTCTTGGGTAAGACAGATACTCACAATAAACATTATCTGGGAGACAGCTCAAGGAATTGTCAAGAGAGCCTAAAATCCTCAAGGTCACTCATCCACTCAAGGAGTCCAGGCTGACTGAGAAATGGCCATAAATGATCACATTTGACACTGATTCAGTGGCTTGTAAAACACGAGTGAGTCTGTGCACATGCTCCTGTGTGAGGAGCCTCACCTCACACTGACAAGCTACAGAGGCTTCTGTGAAGAGGCCCAGACTCCTCTGGGCACAGAAAGAGAATTTTCCACCTAACCCCTGGGACTTCTAATCAAAGCATGTATATAGACAAGATTGTGGGCAAATCTGTCACCTAAGCCCATTCTGACCTATAAATCCAGGAAACTGCAGCCAGGACACACCCTGGCTACTCCTGCCATCAAACCAAGTCCTGGTAGGGGACATTATTTTGTGTCATCCTAGTAGCTTTCTGGGAGCTATGTGGGCACCATCACATGGTATCCCAATATGTCCCAGCAACCAGCAAGACAAGGAATTTTACAAATAAAGACAGCTAAAGTGAATGGCCTGTTTTCTTGATGTTCCATGGTTCAGATAAAAAATCTTATGTCTCTTGAATGGAAATTCAATGTTTTATGCACCAAAAACACCCTTCCTAGCAAATTTACTCTCAGGCTTAGTAATTAAAGCTCCCCACCCACTTTCTGGGGTGTCAAGAAATCATATGGAGGGCGAAGTTGTTCCCAGTCAGCTCTGAGGTCTATGGCCCTGGTCAGTGCAAGAGGCAGCATACTAACTAAATGGTCCAATTCTGATCCAATAGCTCTCCAGCTATGGTGCTACTTGAAGCTTGCACAGAAAAATTAGGAAAAAGAGCAGAGAGTTCCCTTTTGTCCTTTAGAATGGGAAGTCTGAAGCCATTTTGCACTGTTGCATCCCTGTTATCATTCTATACTGTCCACCATATGTAAAAACTGACGTAGTGTGAGCTAGAGCAAAGCCTGTTGGGAGGTACTAACACAAAAATAGAAACCTCCCACACTAAATGAAACCAATGCTGTGCATGTGCTAAGACCTGTGTGAGAGAGACTGCTTGTAAATATTCTTTGCAGTCTGCGTAGGAGTCGTGTGGAGGCAGCCTGAAGACCTCCAGCAGCAGAAAAATGAGATAAATAGGCATTTATTTGGCTGAGTGTCTGGGGAGAAGGGTTTTAATATGTGCTAGAAGAAAGTGGAGATTGCAGTTATCAAGCTGTGTCATGATGGACTTAAATAATAAAGGCCTGAGCTGGCTTGTACAGCTCCCATCTCATGGAGAAGGTTTCAGAAAGGTGAGAAATAGTCTCTCACTGTATCTTTTCTCTCTTCGCTTGGCAGCTTTCTGTGCTTCTTAGCTAAAATCTCATGGAAAGCTGTCACAAATTTACTGTGCACAGCAAACTTCCATTACATGGGAAGACCCTTCCCAGCTGAAAGACTCTGCATTGGAAAAATAATTTAGCTATGCAAGCTTTGATTGATTGATTGCTTGAAATCTCACCTAATCTGAAATAACATCGACTCACAAAGAACTGGAAGAAGCATGGCAGGTTGGTACCTCTGCCCTGTGTAAGTTATCCACTGTAAGGTATCACAGGTAAATATGTAATTCTGTACCACACTGTTGTGTTGTGCCAATGTTGGTGCTGCCAGGAGCGAGGGCACGGGCCAGCCGCGCTGCGCGCCCCGATGCCGCTGCCTCTTCCCAAGGAAATTCTTCTGCACTGCCTCAGGCAGTTTCAATCAATTTTCTACTTATTTGGAGCAGCTCTACTTATCTTTTTCTACTTATCTGGAGCTTACGCTTCCAGTCAGAAAGCTGAAGTGTTACCTAGCAAGAAAAAGAGTAGGGAAAAAGTTATTTGCTTTCATTTTTCCAAAATAAAGTAAATGTGAGCAATTTCTTATTTCTTATAGAAAGGTGGCTTCTTCCCTTTCTTCTTTTTCCTTCCCACCAATATATCAGACCCCGTGGTTTCCAATACCTTGCCAGAGCCAGAAAACATGTGCTTTTCTACATCTTTTTATAAAGATGAAAGTCACTGTTCAAGAATCCAACTAAACTATTTTCTTTTTTAAAATCATACAAAATCCAACACCTAGGATAAAACATTTCAAATTAAAAGCTGCTTATTTCACAAGTGATAGCTAACCAAAAACAGAACTATTAAGGAGAAATTTCAGACATCTCTGTGCTTTTCTCACAAAACTATAGACCAACAGCAGACCCATCTATATTAGAATAAGGATTGAATATAAACCATTTAAATCTATTACATGAGTTTATTTTGCTAATTGTAGAAGCTGCATAGCTCCAGAAATCTGACAGCTCGTGAACATTAAATATGAGCTCATCTCACAGAGACAAGTGTCTGGTTACATTTCATCTTTGCTCAGCACAGCATAGAGGGGGCTGGGTGCTCACAGAAATGTGCCTGGCAGTGGGACCAGAGAAATGGGAATATTCCTATTTATGTGGAAGGAATTGGGAAAACTGATGTCAGCTCTGGAAAAAAAAACCCAGCTCCACTTTGTGCATGCTACAAGTTGTCAATTTACAGCTGTAGCCAGTTATGCTGACACAATTAAATTGCCAAGTATGGGTGCAGCCTAAGAAGGCTCCTTATGTAAAACAATGGAGCATGTTTTGTAGCTGGTTTAATCATGTGTCACAGGAATCTTGAATTTGACAAGCTGACTTGAAAGCTAGGTCTTACTAATACCTGCAAGTACACAGTCATGCAGGATTTCCCCTACAACGACAGCCCCTCCTATGCTGGTCTTTGGGCACTGATTTCCATCACTCTTCTGGATGTGAGAGGTCATGGGCTGACAAATGACATTGCAAAGGAAGCACAGGAATGTCCTCCTGGGCATCATTGTACTAATGCCCACTAATGCCCTCATCTTTGAAATGATAATGTCCTATAATGTAAAATTAGTACATCTGCATTTGAACCTAGACACCTAGGTGCTCCAGGCCAGGCTGGATGGGGCTTTGCACAAGCTAATCTAGTGGAAGATGACCCTGACTATGGCACAGGAGATGATCTTTAGAGGCTCCTTCCAATCCAAACCATTCTGTGATTCTATGATACTATGATTCCATGATCTCTTCTCCACTTCTGAACTCATTTTAGATACCTATACTTATAAAATACGTTGCATGCACACATATGTGCACAAAGATATGTGCATTCACTGGCCAAAATGAGACTTCAGAAGCACTGGCATGAGCATGTGCAAGTATTGGTATAAAAAAAAAATATACAGCATGTTCTTTTTCTTCAAGGCAGTGTTACTGCTGGTCTGGCATCCCAGCATCTACTGGGCCATTCTCTGCCTTGCACACAAACACATACATATGGGGATATGTGCCCAGGAAACAGCACTAGCTGAAGACTGGATAGGATTTATAAATCAGTCAGGAATTGCATCACTTCCTCCTTGCTGTTGTGATACTCCCTGGAACTTGGGTGTTTCAGTAAGGAAGGAATATTTCTCAAATTTATGCAAGGACAGCTGCAAGCTTTGATTGATTGATTGCTTGAAATCTCACCTAATCTGAAATAACATCAATTCACAAAGAACTGTAAGAAGTATGGCAGGCTGGTACCTCTGCCCTTTGTAAGTTATCCATTGTAAGATATCATAGGTAAATATGTAATGCAAACATAAATGAATCTAATTAATATATGTTAGGCTGCTTACCCCACACTGTTAGAAAGCAATCCTGCTTTAAGCTAGCCTGCTAAAGCCACATCTGCTAATCTCATGCCTGGAGTCATCTGTGGACAGCTCTGTCTTCTACCTTTGGTCTTGTCTCACCTCTGTCCAGACTATGAAATGCCAGACCCTCAGCTGGGCAGCAGTCATATCCCCCTTCACCTTATCCTGCCAGCTGAAACAAATCTGACACTCAACTCTCCTCTCATAACATGGGCTTTTTCATCCCCTGCTCATCTGTGATGCTCTCCTCTGCACCTTCAAAAAATCCCTTGGGAATGCAGGCAAACACAGTTTTCCAGCTGCCATTCAAGAGGGCCCTGAACCAAGGCATCAAACCAGCCCTGCTTTGCTGGTCAGCCGTGCATGTTACACACACTGGAATGATGCTTCCCATGAATCCGTGGCTCACAGTCATGCTGGGACTGACTAATGCAGCAGGACAGCTCATGCACCAGCTCCAGTGGGACACACTCCCAACCAGCCAGCCACCTCCTCCCCCTGGCAAATGGCTGTATTCACAGCAAGTGGTGCCCAAGAGCTGAACATCCTCACCCTTACAGCAGCCAGCCCAGAGCCCATAGCTACTGCTCCACTATTACATTGCACCACATTTCTGTTACCAGCATGCTGCCATCAGTTCATGCCTCCCTTTCACGTCTGGTGACACAGTTGTGAACAAAGCTATTATTAAATAAAGTCCATTCCAAGTCCAGTCCTGGAGGTATTTCACTAGTATTTCTTTCTGGCATGCTTGTTCTCATTCAGTCATAACCCACCATTATCTTCCTATTTATCAGCGCTTTCCTTATATTAAAATTCATGTTTCTCCACTATAAGAAAGAAGTTATTTGGTTTATTTCAACATCTTGGCAGAGATTGCATATGCCTTGCCTGAAAAGGTCAGCTATCTTATAAAAAAAAAGGCACAATGATAATTTGGCATGATCTGCTTTGAGCAAATTCATGTTGTATTTCCTCCCATTTTCAGTTACCTCCTGTCTCTTTCCTTCATCAGTCTTTATGTCCAGCTGATTCATGTACCTAATGCATGAGCAGGAGGGGAAAGGAGGGGAAAAGAGAGGAAAGCTGGTGCTCAATTTCCCTCTGTTTCTCCACTCTGCTCTGTGTCTGTGACATTGCAGTCACTGAAGTCCATGCAGGCAGCCTAAAACAAAAGGAACAAAACAAGGAGTAAAGTCATGAGCTCACCCGTGAAGCTCTCCCATGGAGCACGAACTGTGAACCCTTCCTGACAGAACCTGTTGCCTCATGAAACTCAGAGCCCAAGGGGCTTAGTCAAATATCTTAGATAGAGATGAAACACTAGTAATTATTAAAAGACAATTAAAAGGATTATCTTTCTTCACACTCCATAAACTGTTCTTCAGCTGGGCCAGAAGGACATGAACTCCTTGGCTGAAGAGCTCTTGACCAGGTGCACACCATAAATTTAACAACATTCTCTGTACAGTTTGGCCACCACCCAGGGCAGATACCGCTGCAGATGAAGAACTGCTCTTCTGCACCAGGGCCATGGCTGCATCTTCAGCTTCCTCAGAGCCTCTCCATTGCAGACACACCATTTCTGGGGAACACAGTGATATGTGGATACAGTTTGCTTTCCACAGACTGCATTTGGAAGTAGACAGCATGGCAAAGCCCTTGCATGCCAAGCAAGAGCGAGACTGGCTGGAATAGGTGCTGGGTTTGGTAGGCAGGGAGGCTCTGTCAATTTGCTAAAAGGATGGTGTCTATCAATCAGGGCATGTAGATAGGTTAGCTGCAGACACAGAGCAAGGTTTAAGGCTCTGCAGCTCGCTGGGGGTGGCTCTGTGAGAATGCCCCTGGCAGGTGCATCACACGTGGCCAGCACTGCAGAGCGGCACAGCACCGGGGCAGCCCGGGGAGGCCCTGCTCACCCTGCCCCTGGGCACACAGGCATTTGTCACAGCAACAGCACAGGACACTGCCAAGATGGCAGGTGCCAGTGGTTAGCACTCCACTGTCTGGAGAAGCCTGTGGTTGGGTGCTTCAGGAAAGGGTGCAGCCCAGACAGGCAAAGCCTGTATGCCCCTCCAGCTGGGTATGGGACTGTCATCACTTATGCTCCCAAATGACCCAAAAATGAAGAGGTGGGACCAGCCTTCCAGCTAAACTTTCCCACAAGACTGGAAAAGGAGAGTAAGGGAGAAGACAACTACAGTCTTGCCAAGCATGACCCACCCCAGGTTCCTCTGCGTGTGCAGCTGCTTAGGGAAGCACTGCCTGTGCAAAGCTTTGTGTGCAGCCAGCCAAGCACTGAGCACTGCCTCAGGCACCTGCCCCTCACTGTGGTGCCATCCTCCTTTAAGCCCATTCCCACATACCCAGCTCTTCCACCACAGCCATTTAGAGAAACAGTGATGGCCCTGCTTCCAGACATCTCCTGGCTGCTGCTGGGGCAAGATCCACCCCAGGAATCAGACCCCCAGGAGCAGTGCAGGGGCATCCTTTCACCCCACAAGCCATACATTTCTTAGCCTCAAGCTATGTCTGTGTTCTGCAGATCACAATGCCCAGGAAGGCACCCTCAGGGGCCTACAGCAGAGCACAGCATGCCTGGGAAGGGCAGTTTAAGACTGATTAGTCTTTCAAAACCATTCCATGTTATTTATAAAGCTGCTGTTTCCTAAACTGACAGGACTTCCTATGAGTGCAAACCCTTCTAACATTCAGTGAACATCAACAATAACAGAAACAAATGACAGATTATTCATGTACAATTGGTATGTTGAATGGAACATAATTTATGCAGTTAAAAGAAAAAAGTGCAGTGGTAGAAACAGTAATGGCATGAAGCTGAGGCAGCAGAGGTTTAGGTCAGATATCAGGAAAAGGTTTTTCACCCAGAGGGTAGCTGGAACAGGCTCTTCAGGGAAGTCATCATATCACCAAACCTGACAGAGTTCAAGAATCATTTGGATAACACTCCCAGCCACATAGTGTCATTCTTGGGGTGTCCTGTGCAAGGCCAGGAGTTGGACCCAGTGGTCCTTGTGGGTGCCTCCCAACTCAGCAGATTCTATGATTCTAAATAAAAAACCAATTCTCACTTCATCTCATTATGAGCCTGAATTTTACAGATGACTATCACAAAACAGAGTAGAACCTTTTAGCACTTTTGATACTGTATTATATATAATAACCTTTACTCAGAAAGAAAACTTAAAACATATTGAGAAGAGAGCATTTTCCTTCCTGCTGTGAAATTAATGTACTAGCACCATCATGGCCAAGTGGTAGAGAAATATAAAAGTGATTTTGCCTAAATACTGATTTCTCTGTTTCATTTTGTTAAGTAAAGCTGATAGATCACTCCTGGTACTCTCTTTGGATAATGTCAAACAATAATGAGGCAGAAAATACAGACTTCAAATAAGGCAGGACAATAATACTATAATAAAATAATTGCCTCTGAGTTTCTTTAACATTTATTGTTAAACAACTGCACTGAAATCCACCTCAGCTTACCAGCTTTTAAATGAAACAACGAACAGTCCCAAAACTGTTGACATTTTGACTATGACTTTTAAAATACATTCATCTCTATAAAGGTTAACCTAAAATATCTTGAGAGCTCTCTCACTTTCTTTCAATTTATTCAAGTCCCTCAGCAACCAGGACATAGTCACTCCATATAAACTATGCCTCCTAAGTGCTAGATTTGAAGAGGATCTTGCCTCAGAAGACACTGCATATGGTGGCAAGGGACAGCTCTTGTTTTTCTCGACATTTTCGCAGCTTGGCATTTCAGAGAAAAAAGAGCTCGTTAAACAGCTAGTTAATATGCTGGGAATGACCTTGCAAAGAGAAAACAGCATGAGAAAAAAGTTCTCATGAAACTCATACTTATGTATGTCAGCTTGGATAGACTGAAAAAGGATGGAAAATGGTGTGGAATGTCCAAAGCTCCAATCTGCCTGCCTCTGACTCTGCCCAAGCAAGCTGTTGAGCTGCCTCCCTGTATAAGAAATAGTTTTATGGCCTTTATGGCCTCAGAGATCTTACCTATCTCTGTGCTTTGCAAGAAGGCTGGTGCCCCATGATGGCCACCCTGGAGGCTAGGCTCCAACTATGGCCTTCATTCCAGCTGGTGATCCCCAGTCCATGCTGACCACAGCAATAGGAGCTTCTCCCAGTACAGAGTTTGGTGGCAAGGAACATACCATGTTTTAATTTTAAAAGATTGAGAAAAGGAAACCAGCATGTGGAGAAAAAGTCTTTGGAGAAGATACATCTGTGAAGAAGATACATCTGTAGTCTGAAACCAATCAGATCCCTCTGTCTTGCTTCCACTGTTCAAGTGGAGAACATGACCTTAACCAGAATATATCCTCTCCCTTAGGACTTAATACAGATGAAAACTTCAGGGACCAGATTCTCAGATGGTATAAATTGGCATAATTTCATTAACTGAACCAGCTAGACCCTCACCTCTGGTTGCTGCAAGCTGCATTTGGGATGCTTATTTTCCTACACTTTTCTGGATGACTATCATCCTTCTGTCTGACCATCACTACATTATGGTAACCACAGAACAGTTTTTTTCCCCTAGACAGAATCTGACCACAAAACAAAGAGTTGTCAGAAGCCTCAGGAACTCAGCTGGTCCATGATTACTCTGCAGCAGGATTATCTGTAGTTGTACTGCAGACTTGTTCTGTATCTTCAGATACCATAGCCTGTGGATACTCCCAGGAGTTTTGGTTTTAATGACTGGGCAATTTCATCCATAGCAAGACAAAAAGCAGAGGGAATCTAACCTTTACTGGTGCAGAGCATATTTAAAGGCAGCTGCTCACCAATATTGGTGTGGATATTGGTGAGTGGGATTTTGGATATTGGAGTGGGATTGGGCTGGGTAATAGCAAGGAGCTCAAACTGCACACTAGCATCCATCAGAAGCACTTTTTTGTGTTTGTATAGGCAAATGTAGCAAACTGTCTCTATCTGCTGCTGTCAGTGATATTCTGAAAGTTTGGAAGAAGTGGAAGATACTCTGTGTGAATGGGCCAAGGGATTATTTGGGTTCAACTGATGTGCATGCACTAAGGACTCAACAGTACTCCAGAGCTGTGGGAAATTAATGATCATTCTCCTTCTGCATGCTGTAAGTTGATTGTTATTCCAGCTGTCACACACACTGTGACACAACTGTGTCTTAGCTCTCTCCAGACCAATTTTTTTTATCTGTGGCACTGTGTGCCTGATGGATTCATGCAATGATTTATCAAGCACAAAACTAGCCACAAGAAACAGATTGAGATCTATGAAAGATCATTTCTTCATGTAAAACCCATGAAACTCAATTATTAAATACAAAGAGTTCTCCAGGGAGAGTGTTTCTGTGCAGAAGAAAAGAATTTCCATTTTTCATTTGTTGTACCAACATTTTATCTTATGCTCAGTTGTAGTCTGAAAACCTAAACCACCAGCAAGACACCAGACCAAGTGTCCTGACTTTGCAGTAACACCCCCACAGCTGAAAAATAGAATCCAGTGAGCTGACTGCATTGATGACACAGACAAAAAAGAGAAGTTCTTCTTGCCAGTAGAACCACTATCATATGATTATTAATTTCCTTTAAGTTCAGCAAATCATCCTCCAGTAATTACTAGCCTAATCTAATCTCACTTGCATTTTAGCATCCAATTAAAAAGACATATGCCACAATAAGCATAAAAAATCAACCAACCTGCAGCAGTGCCAAACACATAAACACGTCCACAAACCTGAATGGGGAATAACACCTGACAGAAGTTCTCAAGAAGATTATATTATCTGTCACTTCTCTTGGAGCTTCCCTTTTACTTAAATCAGAGTAGACCATGCATGGACTTTTTCCAACACATACAAAGGCACAAGTCATAACCAAAAAATTTCAGTCAAATTTTTCTGGAGGATCCACAGGGAGATGGTATCATGTGTTTTTAACTGCTCTAAAGTTAAGTAAAGTACTGAGGCTTGCTGAGGTCCAGGATAAGTTAAGTAAAGCTAGTAAAGTACTGAGGCTTGCTGAGGTCCAGGATCTGGGCATTTGTAGAAGCATGTCCACGCTTGTGTGTGAAAGGGGAAGGCAAATAAAGCCATAAAACAAAACAGTGTGTCAAGACATCAATTATTTTTTCCAGCAATTACACAAAGTCTACACCTTTAATTAAAATCAAATTATAATAGCTCTAGACTTCTGACCCATGTCAGGGAAGACAGTCATCAGCTTCCTGGTGGGACAATGTCAGACAGGGGGTTTCTGTTCCCCAGGGAGTCAGTCATGAGCTGAAGATCTCAGCTGAACCACCACTGTGTGTTATTTGGAAAGCAGCATCCTCCTTGCATGGTGGTGTGCAAATGCAACAAGAATTACCATAGCAGCTCATAGAAAAGACCAAGACACAACTAGAGGGCCAGGCTCCTGTTCCTGTAATGGGGGTGATGCAGTGATTCCATGCACTGAGCTAGGATTACAAGGCACAGCCTGAGATCCTGATCCTCTTTCCTGCAGTTCTTTGCCTTCTTGAAGTTCACAGTCTTCTCCCTACGGAGATACTTGGCTGAGCTGAGCACTACTTTTCCCCAAAAGGAAACCAAAGGAAAAGTGACTGGCACCCTGTTACACAATAATTTAGTGACTGGTGAGCCCTTGCCCACAAAGTGGAAGGCTACCTCTCAGTTCCCCCTCCTCAGCACAATCACAATGCAGGCTTTCCTCTGCCCACTTATATATAACCTCAGGCTTTTTCTCTCTTCCTGCTCCAGATCTGCCTTCCTATCTGGGCCCAGCTCTGCTTTTGCCAGCCCCAGTGCTGGTGGTTAGAGAATACAAATCGTAATGAAAACCATGGGTTGAATGCCTTCAGGATGGATGAGTGTTGGATCCAGGTGCTTCCCAACACTAACCAAGAATGTCAGCCGTTATGCTTGAGTGGCAAGCAGAAGAGCCACCAATAAGGGCCACATCCTAATGATGGCAGCAACAGTGCTTTGTGGTGATCTCAGAGATGTGCACAGGAGCAAAACCAGGCTGCAAAATGGTGGATTTCAGGTTTCTTCATGCTAAAAGTCGAGATGCTGAGGGAGTTTATGTGTACCTACCTTCTCAGTGCAATCCCTTCATTTCCTGCACATCTAGGGAATACAAGTTCTTTACAGAATCACAGAATACACTGAGTTGGAAGGGACCCAAAAAGATAATCAAGTCCAACTGATAAGTGAATGGCCCATACAGGGATTAAACCCACAACCTTTGTGTTATTAGCACCAGGAGCTAATAGAGTTAGGCTGTGCTGAAGAGAATGCCTTTTAGTTTGCTTCCTGAAGGTAAGACACCTATATTTCACCAAAATCCAAGTTCAAGCACTCTGGCTTTCACTGAAAGTTACTACTAAAACAGATACCCAAGAGTTTTATGTCTTAATAGCAACAAACAGTCTTGGTTTATTGGGATAGGAATTAGAAATGGCATTGCATGTAATTTTAAATGAACTCAAGCTAAAAATGAGAAGACAAATATTATCATTCTGCCAGGGTGCTTCAAATCATGTGTTATATGCCTGGTTTTAAGCACTGGATCTTAGGTATTAAAGACAAAGGTATATACTGCCTCAGGAGAGTTCAGCAAATCCCATTTTTTAAAAGATGTAACAACCAAATTTAGCCCTGGTGTAATTCTGCTGCTTTCAATCCCAAGAGTTCGTTTTGTTTACTGTGTGTTTCCAAGTTAGGAAAAGACTCAGGAAACAATATGAAAAACGCCGTTCTGTGTCACAGCACCTCTCATTCTAAAGCCTAGACACACAGACAAGATCTGTGACATATCTGGTGTACCATGGACCAGAGAACTGTATCTTTCAAGGGATCTCCTAAGATTAAGCCTCAAAACATTCTGTGTGACCTTGGGAAAAGCACTTCATTTTTCTCTGGCTAGGTCTATTGTATAAATTAAACCCCGCCAGGGGGATGTTCCAGGGCATTGGAATTCAATCCTGTATAAACTGTTGACATAATCCTTGGCATCAGTTTTGCTGAAGCCAACTGGCAGTGTCCCAGACAATTCCCCACACAGCTCAAGAGTCAGCACAACCCAAGGCCAGCCCCTGCAGATGTGAAGAAGGCCAGCCCCTCCACTTTGGAGGGAAACTCAGGGAACACAGCCTGCTCCGTGCCAGCCTCGTAATCAACAGCGAGCCTGGGCATGTTTTGTTGATGAGTACAAACACATCTGATCCACCTAAAATGGGGATAATGTATCGTTTCCTTTCTAAAGACCTGTGTGATTTAAGCATGCAACTACCATTATAATTATTGCATACAGATAGCTGGATTCCCCATTAGATTATTTGAAAGCACTTGTAAATGAACTGTCTTTCCCCTCTCTGAGTACCAGGGAACAGCTGCCAGAAAATACATCCTATAGGAAATTCATGCTCACACCTACAGGTAATGCCTGCCAGAAAAAAACCCAAGGGAGTAGCACGGTGGCCTATGGGGCAAGTTTTCTAATTTCCTGCTTTGTAGGTGCGGGAGAAAAGATGTTTATGCATTGTTCTCCTCTCTCTGAGAGAGCAGGGTGGCCTTGTCCATCTCCAGAGGTCCTTTGCTTTAGCTGATGATCTCTTTCCCACCTGGCAATCTTGCCATGGCCATAGGAGCCATCTGTGCTTGTGTGATGGATGCACTTTCATCACTGCAACAGCTTTGAGCCAACCATCCTCTCTTCCAAAAAAGAGCTCAATTGAAGAGCAGTTGGTGATGCTGCAGGTCTGCTCTAAAGGCCAGTAAGTAATAAGCTGCAATTAGTGCAGAATAATGGAAAGGAGTTAGAAGCAGAGAGAAAGCCCCCACCTCCTTCTAGAGTCACTGCTTCCCTTCATCCTTGCCAAGCATTCTGGAGCTCTTCACCCTGTCTGAGCTTGTCACTTGAAAACATTTTACTTACAGATCCTACCAGATGCACAATTGGTATTTCCTCCAAGCACTTTGGACTTCAGTGGGTTAGGAGCTGGGTTCAAAATTGCAGTCATGTTTCATCCACCATATTCCAGCCCTCAGTGAAAGGCATCACCCATGGGATGGGACACTGGAGCTTTGTAACAGCTCCTTCTGGCATTAATTACCAGCCTCCATAGTCAAGGGCTACCTTTTTGGCCAGATGGACACACAAATGACTGCCAACACTAAGCCTCTTCTGTTTGCTCATCCCAAGGGCTCTGTCACTCTCCCACATTCTCCTGCCAAACAGAACTGAACTAGCTACTCCTAATTTAAATTTGTGCAACTTTATATGTAAGTAGTCTTTCTAATCAAAACCACATACATATATTTGATCAGTATAGGATAATATGGTGTGCAATATCATACCGATACTTTCAAACAATCCTACTTTGGAAATGCACCATTCTGAGGCTTTTGTTCCCAGCAGCATACACACAATTTCCTTCAGAGTTGTCAGCCCTCACCTCTATACAGACTCTGTGTGCAGGTGCATTATAACCCACAGCTGGAACTGTTATTATTAAATACTTTCTGTGTAAAAAAACAACAAAAACAGAACTGATGATAATTATTATGGCAGTTCTTTCTCTAAGATTACGTAAGAAACCAATCTCTGATAAAGGAAGACACTCAGCTACGTCTTGAGCCACTAAACAGTTGTCTAAATGTTCACTAGCCCATTTTACAGAGGGGTTGTGTTTGCAAGAGGCTTTCATCCTAAAATCGTGCCCTCTGCATAGATGATTCCTGTAGCCT
The DNA here is from genome assembly GCA_013397555.1 of Urocynchramus pylzowi. Taxonomy (NCBI): domain Eukaryota; kingdom Metazoa; phylum Chordata; class Aves; order Passeriformes; family Fringillidae; genus Urocynchramus; species Urocynchramus pylzowi. The sequence continues at coordinate 493,060 of VZRH01000840.1, forward strand.
TCATCATCTGCTGCTCTCTCATCTCAGTTCTGAATGAAGTAAAAAAATTATTCTTGCACACTTCGAAGGACCAACTTCCAAAGAAATCTTACAGCTGCACAGAAGACAGAATGGTTCAGCCAGTGGAGAATTGATGGACTGGCTGTAACAGGACTCACTCCATCACCACACCTCTCTCTCTTCCGATGGCAATATAAAAGTAAATAATGAGCCTACAAAAGCTGAGTTTGGCACTAGTTCTGTATGAAAAATGAGGATGCTTCATTGCTCTCAGAAATTTTTAAATTAGATGGATTATCAGCTACTAGGCTACATTTTTAAGTGTTCTTTTGGCGAAGTGCCCCAGTAGACTGCAATGAGTTGTCCAAAACCTTCTTCTACCCACTATTCAAAAAGCTGAAACTTTCTACAGCATTTGCAAACAGCTGCACTTTTCAGAAAGGCAGAAATACTCTCAAATTTAGCTCCATGTTTGGCAGCCTCTATCTTAGACATTCACAGGACTCCAGCCACTGCTTCTCCTACTTTACAAAAAGAATTGCTTTTGACTGACAAAGCTTGAATTTTGACTCAGCCAAACCACAGTAGAGGTACATAAAATCCGTGGCCAGTTGGCACTAGCTCAATCCTGGAGCTGATGGTACCTGCCCTTCAGATTTTCCAAAGGAGAGTAACCCTTGCGTCACACTACTCAATGCCTCTTTGTTCTGGTTTTAATCCTGTGTCCAGCCATGGGTTTATGTGACTCCTGAATCGCTGTCAGCAGGGAAGATGCTCAGTGCCATTTACAAGCGATTCAGCACCTGCAGGCTCAAGCTATGAGTCAAAAACCACAATTGTGGGAAAGTAAGTCATGCACAGAGCAGCAAAAGCAAGCATATCAGCAAAAGCAATGCCCATGATGCAGAGAAAAAGCAGTGAGGTGAGGGAACTGTGTTGTTAAGATACATGAAAAAGAGAAAATGTAGGTATATAGGCTGAAACCAACTCCATTTTTATTAAAAAAAAACAAACAAACAAACAAACAAAAAAAAAAAAACCAAAAAACAAACCAAACATGTGACACAAAACCATATTTGGGTTACTATAGAAAAGGAGACACTTGGTCCAAGTCATATTATTTTCACGAGGTAAGAAGATTAGGTGGTATCACTTGTTTTTAGTGAACCAGCTGTGGAAGAGGACGGTTCAGGGTGGCCGAATCGGCCCCGGTGGGCGCTCAGGAGCTCCCGCGCACCCAGGCGCAGCCATTTCCTACTCCTGGCCCAGGCCCAGCTCCGGGCTCCCTCCCGGCGCCCCGCGGAGCTCCGTGAGGCGGAGCGAGCGGGCCGTGCCGGGCGCCATGGCCGCGCGGG
>VZRH01000840.1:496975-535537 GCA_013397555.1 Urocynchramus pylzowi
CCCCGACCCTCCTTCCTGCGCGGTCAGAGCTCCCCCCCTGCTGGGGGCTCGGCTCCGGCTGCCGGCGCCGCCGCATTCCTGCCCGCCGCCGCATTCCTGCCCTCCGCCCCATTCCAGCCCTCCGCCGCATTCCAGCCCTCCGCCCCGTTCCAGCCCTCCGCCGCGTTCCAGCCCTCCGCCCCGTTCCTGCCCTCCGCCCCGTTCCAGCCCTCCGCCCCGTTCCTGCCCTCCGCCCCGTTCCTGCGCTCCGGCCCCATTCCTGCCCTCCAGCCCCGCGCTCCGCAGGCTCATGGCATTGGTACCGCAGCACACAGTTTCCGTCTGGCTGCACAGCAGGCAGTTTACAAATACCCGGCTTGTGGTTGACAGCACGCTGCTTTCCTACGCACAGCCGTGCTCTGCTGTCTCCAGCAAAAACTGGTGAGACTCAAGCCATTAATTTGGTGGACTTGTGAAAAAATTTATATCAGAAGAATCCTTCCCTTCTACATTTTGTTATATGCAGATAATTATGAGTTTGGTTTGTTTGCGTTTTTTAAATACATATTTTTGCTGTAGTTTTGGAATTCAAGATGTATGAATATCAGACATCATTGCTATAGCTCCAGTAGGGAAGCAGCTAATCTGGAGGGTCAGGGAAATCCCAACCTCTGGTTGCCCTGATTTCTTTCTGTGAGGAGGGAATGCTGAGGCAATGAAAATTACCAGCTCTTTATCACTGGAAATCTCACACGTTTGGGAAGTGACTAAGCTGTGGTTTTGGGGAGATTGCCTTTTATAGATGAACAGAAGAAAAGAATGCTCAGTTTGTGTGAATTTAGAGATCAAAAATCTGAAAATGGTAGCAGAGCTCAGGAAAACCTCTGGAGTGAGTTGTCTGTAAGGGTCAATAGGGGGGAGAGAAGGCACAGCAGATAGCAGAAACATTGCTTGTGTAGGTTTCACTTCTTGCATTGATTTTTCCCATGAACACAGAAACCATTTCAAGCCCTGAAACACAAGTGTTTAGTAAACTGCAGGTTTTCCTTTATGTATCCAGTTGTGATACATATGAGAATATGGCTTGTATTCCACCAGATTGACTGTGGGAAGGCAGTCCAAATCTGCTTCACAGGGCATGTAATGAAGGTCTTGATAGTCCTGTATCTAGAACAAACCAGAAAATGCTGTCAATTGATCAGTTTCCTTTCAGACAAATTCATAAAATCATGTTACCATGCAGTTCTCATGTCAAATCAGCAACAGCCTGCGAAGAGACCTCCTGTGAGTTTTCATCTTGCCTATTCAATAGCACAAGAAATTGCTCTGGGAGCATCTGGTGGGAAGACCATTTCCACTGTACCCTGAGACTACCTAGACTACAAGGCTTCCAGAAGAAACTGCTGCTCCAGGAGGTCCCACAGATCAGCTGTCTAAGCAGAGTGAGTCTTCCTGCTTTGCTTCTGTTTGCATTGATTTTCAAGAGTGCTCATGTTTCTGCCAAGGCCCACTGGAAAGAAAGCCTGCAGGGCTTTAACCATCAGTTTGAACTGAATTTGTGCTGACTCTTGGACCCACAGGATATAATTTCTGGTCAGCTGTAGCCTTTCCTGCATGCTGGCACATTAAGTGGTGGCTCTCTGCATTTCTGAGAACTGTAGGTTATAATTTCTAGTAAAATCAACCATTTCTTTCTACTTTTCTACTATTCTTCTACTTTACTGAAGGAATCAATAAATGATTGGCTCTCCAATGTCAAGTATTGCTGTACCTTGCCTAGACGCCTGAATTGGAAGCAGTGAGGAACTTCTACCTGCAGGACTTGCTTTACCTGGTACTTCTGTCAATTGATCACTTTCCTTTCAGACAAATTCTCTTCTCACCTTTGGCTTGTCCAAATGTAGTACCCCTGGGGCAGGAGCTGACTTCTGCCTTGTGTTTGTCCCACACCCAAATGATCCTGATCCTTGAACAACAGGGCTTCTGATTCTTTAACACATTGTCATAATCCTATGGGAAACTTCAAGTCCTACTGGGGTAAGAGGTGCCACATTGCCGAACAGCCTGCAGGCTATGTGGTGATTATTTTATTGGCACAAAAATACAGGGTGATCTGAGCCATAGCCTGCTACTGCACATCCATACAGGAGGTATGGGGTGTTCTTTCCAAAATTTTGATTTCCTGGTTTGGCAGGATTCAGGTTTTTTGATAAAGTTACAAAGTCCGTTGACAGGCTAAACCAAAATAAGGTCAAAGTATACAGAAATTATAACTGGAAATAAAGGTTGGCAACTCTGAAATAAATTCCAATTTTACCTCTGATTTTTTAATAAAAGCAAGACATTTAATTCTACCTCACTTTCCACCAGGGCAGCTCGAAAGAACGAGAACAGCACTAATAACTCTGACTAGTTGCGCACATGCATAGGTAGGAGCCAGATACTAAGCAATGTTCATAGCCCAGTGGGATGGAAGCAGCCTTCAGCTGGGGCTTCGGGGTACGGCTACCATGTAAATTAGAAGCAGCTCCATTCTGTCTCCACCATAAGTGATAAACAAGTCATGAAAGCAGTAAGGTTGAATTATGTCATTCTTGAGCACAGTAAGCTCCTTTTAGTGAGCTGAAATTTGTTCTACTAGCTTTGGAAGTTAGCATGCAGGTATTTAATGCTTTTGGCTAACAATGCATTAGTTGACTTCTCAGATGTCATGTGAAGGGCCTGCTTTCTGTCTTCTTTGTCTTTGACAGCCAAATAGGCTATGCCAAAAATACAGCCAAGACAAGCACTTTGCTCCAGATGTAAGCTGCCTCAGTTGTAACTCCTGCACACTGTTAACAGGCTTCAGTAAGTTTGAAAACCAGCATAAAACACAGATTTCTCTGAACTTAAAACTTTGCTGTTTTTACAGTGTGTTATGTTTCTGGGCAGGAAATCTTGATTAGATGCCAAGTTGGTAGGATATTCAATATCCCCCTATAAAATGTTTATAGTTGGGCGTGTATATCTAAGTGGACCTTTCTGTTGCTAAGTGAACATGATTTAAAGAATCCTTCATCTGAAAATCAGTCAGGCAGCTGCAGAGTGCAGAGAAATTCCTTCTGATAAACAGTGTAAGCATGAGAGAGCCATTCCTGTCAGAGCCTCACATCCAGAGTTCCTCCCCATATCTTCAAGATTTCCTGGTGTATAGACCTGAGCTTTAAGTGAGTTCATAGTTTTAAATGATGGAACTGTGATTAAAGCTATGCAGCTTTAATATCTTTTGCTTTCATTTGCTTTCATGAGTACAAGCCAGGAGCTTGATCCTACCCTAACAAAGGCAGATCCTTAGTGTTCTAGTATCACAACCACAGCAGTAACTAAATGGCAGACATCAGATTATTCTTCGTAAATATGTGCTTTTACAATTTTTCAGAAGTATAAAATTTGCATGTACATTTGTAACTTATGTATGTGGCTCAGTTGCACAAACAATGTCTCTTCTTATACTAGGTAATTTAATGACACTATTACAACTATAGGGTTGTAGAAGGTCAGCTTTACAAATACCCTGCCCTCATTCATATCTTATAAGGGACATGCTAAAACATCTCCGTTGTGTAGTTTGCAAACATGCCAAAGTAGTGTATAAAATATACTCCACGGCTCAATGATCTTACTATTCCATAAGCAGGAACTATGAGATCATCCTCATATTAAAATTAGCCTCTTTACACCACTTTTACATTCAAAAATATTTGCTCATTTATAGAAGCTGAAATAAGTTTTAGAGAAGCTTTTCAAAAGTATCCTCAGTTTCAATTTGCTACCCATTATTGCAGAAAGCCTTCCTATGAGCTGAGTATCTTAGTAAGGAGGCGTGACAGAGCAGGCACTCAGCTGTGCCAGGTGAACTCCTCCCAAAGCTGCGATGTCCTGCAGGACAGGCTGAACCTCCACCAGCCATTGTGAGCGCCCAGCTCTGGGTGTTTTTCAGTCTGGGTGTTTTTCAATCAGTCCCACCTGTTGTTCAGCATCTCAGGCCTTGCAGAAGCACGTCTGACTGAGGAGCAGATCCACAATGGGTAACCCCTGGCTGCACGGTGGCTGTGTCACTGCCATCCTGCAGCCTGTGTGCTGCTTACAAGAGGTCACCGATGACAGTGCTTTTGGTCCTGTCACAGTCTCTTTTATGTGTCTCAAACCCCCTGTAGAGCATGGTACATTAAGCAATCAGCTAAGCAAATTGGACCCAGGAGTGCAGTGGAGCATACTGCAGAGAAAGGCAGCGAGCTGCTGGGAAAGCTGCATGTGTGACCTTACTCAGCACTTGTCCTTTTGTGACTGGCTGAGGCCAGCAATGCTCTCAGGAGGACAGCTGCATACTCACTTCTGGGGCGCTGGTGCCAAGCCACTGGAATTCTGCCACTGTAACTAATGAACTCCCTTAGGAACCTCTGAGTTAGGTTCAACATTTTGCAAAATGCTTTTATTCCCAAATGCACTGGTAAGGATGTCCAGCTGGTCTGGATGCACAAGGCTTCACAGGACACACACTGCACAGCCAAAGGTTAATAAAGCTAAGATACAAATTTAAAACCACATTTGTCCTTTGAATAGTTCCCCAGATAATGTGATTTTCCACCAAATTAGCAGCAGATGAATTATCATGGTTCTGCTGCCTTGTCTGACATGAAACCTGTTCCGCTTGAGGAAAGGAAGAACTTTCACACAAAGGTGCTGGTGCTAGAGAACATGCAGTTGGGGAACACTGCTACCTTGCTGTTAGTCAGACAGAAGAATGCCCCTCTTCAACACAAACTCCAGTTCAGCCAGAACACTCACCCTGACAGTCTCTGCCAGGTTCCCTAAATACAGTCTGTAAGAACAATGGGTAAGTAGAGAACTGGGTGCATTTAGTCTGCTGTGTGCTTTCAGAAAGCTCTTATGCTGCAGTTAGCCCCTGGACCAGGTAAGCTGTGACAATCCATTTCCTTGGTACCCAACAGGCATTAATGCCCATGCAAAAGAACATGTAGGTAGTTCTGTTCAGCTCCAAGCAAGCAAAAAACACTCTGCAAGCATAGGATGGTGGGGAGTTTTGATGTTGATTTTGATCAGCACAAAAGCACACCCTTTTCTTTAGAGTCTCCATGGTGAAATTGAATTGTCCTCCTGGCACTCCTGCTGTCCCTTGTGGGTAAAATCATGTGTGTTTTAGCCTCTGCCTCAGCCTAAGGCTTTAACTACAGTTTACCTTTATTCTCTGATATAACTCCTGCCCTTAGGTATTTTGCCAGTAGCTTCCTTAGAGTTTAATGTACCATCTTCACCCTCACATTGGCAGGACTCCTCAGCTCTCTCTCAATGTTCATCAATAGAGAGGATTATGTATTTGTAAAACATTACAGTGCTTTAGTAAGTGAAAAAGTTAATGGCAGAAGGCAGTTTTGTATGTACTGCTATCTCTGTACGATCATTGTTTATCTTTTCAGAGGGAACCTGTAGTATCTGTTGTAAATTCACACAACAAAGGAATACTTCTTTTCCTGCTCTGGCTACACCAGAAAATAAAGGGTGGCTGGCTGGAAAAAAGGTAGAGATACAGGAATAACCATAAGTGAAGTGGCCAAGAAGCTAACAGCATTTAGCGTGCACAGACTCAGAGAAGAAACAAATTTATCTGCATCAAGAATTGATGTATAAAATACAGATTTTAAAATTTAGGAGTGCTTCAACCTGACAGCAGAACAGTAAGCACTATACCCATGCTTACTAGAAACACAGAGATTATCTAGGCAGAGAATTAGCAGTCTTTCTACAATCATGAGCAAACCTTAGAACAATTTTTGAAGGAAAGAATAATTAAGACCTAAAGATAAGTAGATAAAATGATTAGGGCAAACTCAGCTGGTATCATTGATTTCCCAGGCATAACTTTTTTACCTGGATGCTAAACTGTCAAGCTAACTTGCTAAGCCAGGCTGATTTGATAATTTAAAATTATTCTTGTCTTGGACTGGACAAATACCTTTAGAACTTAGTTATTCACTTATTAAAGTGAATAAGGAGCCAGCACAAGACAATGTGGGCAAGGAGTTTCTGAGTGGGAAGGAGGATAATATTGTCATTCCTCAAGGTGTTGTGCCTGATAATCTTAAAGATTTTCATTTATTACTGTGGCACAGGTGAGAAAGTTCTGAAGTCTTATCAGCAGGAAAAAGGGATGGAATATTAAAAGCACTGCATACCACTGGTGCCTAAAGCAGTGCAAATAAGGTGGCATTTTTTGGGCAGAATACAAGGCATATATGAAAGCAGGAGCTATTTGGAGGTTAGATGTCAAAAGCAAGCAGTTAATTTGGCTTCTTTGTTAGTGATACAGAAAGAAAAGTGCTTCTGGAAGTTCGGTCTTACTACTTGAGAAAATTTGTCTGACATTAATCTCCTGTGGGAGGCATCTCATGCACTGAAAAGGTAGATATGAAACCTACTGTTCAGTCAGCTAAAGCTGTGTCACATTACTCTGACCCTCAGTAGAGTGTCTGCTCCAAAAAGGCCACCCATAGCTCTGAGAGGGCTGCAGCAAGGAAGGAATGAAGGTAGTGGTTGATCATATCATGACAGTGATGGGATGGTTGTGAAAAAGGCAGACTTTGTGTATCCAAAAAGGTTTTTCTAAAGCAGAGTACTGACTTATTCCCAGGCATATATAACCAGAACTCATAGGTGCACAGTTCAAGAGTCCTGTACTCAAGGAGGAGCAACTCAAGACTGCACCATGGGCAGAGAAAGCTGCAACCATCAATGGGAGAATGAAAAACAATTTATCAACACTGTCTAAATGAAGTGGGCTTGTTTTGTCTCGCAGAGTGAATGTTGAGGGGGCCTCTGTCACCTTTTTAAATGTATAATAGCAAAGGAAGAGCTTTAAAAATTCCTAATATTATGTTGGTGAAGGATCATAGTCTGGTTAAGAATAAATTTGAACTCAGAATATGAAGTTCTGAAACTATCAGAGCTTTTGGTATTGCCCAATGACCATTTTCAAAATGTTGCTTGATATGTTTGTAATCAGGGGTTTTTTTTGTTTGGATTTTTCTCAGAGATAAATATCATAGCAAAGGGTCCTACAGAAACAAGAATGTTTCACTATTATTAAGACCCTTATAATGGGATCTCGCTATCTCCTCTTTATTTCTGGTTCAGGCTTCAATAATGTACCTTCTCAAGTACGTTATCAGTACCAGTCTATTAAAGAAATTTTAGTTGTAAAGGTTATTTTCTGATAATGGCTGAGTTTTGCTGAGCTGCTAGTCTTGCCTGAGAAATACTTACCAGCAGCTTACTCCCAGAAACTCCTGTGCCCAAGAGGCAGGATGTCAGGATGTCAGTGTACATAAATAGCAGGGTGACATGAGACATTAGGAATCCTTGGTAGGCAATAAACTGGTACTTGTCTATGACCAAGTTACCCTAGCAGCCAGGAGGTGCATTACAAGTCAGCCTGTGTTGGAAGCTGAATGAGTGAATGATGCTTCTGAACTGTTTGCAAACATGCTGACTTGTGGCCATCATTAAGAATCAGCTCCACTAGTCTGGGTTCAGTGTGTAAGAGGTGGCACTTCCTTTTGTGCTGGCACTTCCACAGCATCCTCAGGTAGAAATTTGAAAGTGCAGACAAAATGGAGGGAAGAATGGGAGAATATTAAAATTTTACTTTGAAGAATTGCAACCCAGTTCTTTTCATGAGCTTTTAAAAATCTTCATGTCACTGATACAGGTGTTATCTAATGTTTGATTGAAATCTAACATACAGACAGATTAGAGTTGTGAACTCAAAGTGGTTGCCACAGATCAGACTGTCTTCTCCTGGAAATGCAGTTCAATTGGTCCTCTCTCCCAGTACAGGGCAAGTCAAAGATTTGCAAAGATAAAATAGATGAAAGCAGACTCTTCTTGAGAACCCTTTCTCTGAAAGGAAGGGTGAACTGGATGAGATGCAACAGAACAAATCACTCAGTTCACCGTTGTTTTCCCATCACCCTGATCCTAAGGATCATGGAGACATAGGCAAGTGTGTCTTGCCTCTGGAGGGATGAATGTCTGCAGGTTGGATCCTGTAGAAGGATGCCAAAATGCTATTTACATTGCAACTTTTGGTCTGACTCTATGAAGAGGAGAAGATGTAATAGAGTTCTGGACCATGAGTCCATATAATGGCTAAGCTCTCAAGTTTTCCAGTAGTATTCTTGGTGGGTTTGCTGTTGATGCAAGCATCTTTGGGTATGTATTGGTGGCACGGTGACAGAACTTGTCCTCTGACCAGTAAGGAAGGCCTAAAGTGGAGTTTGTGGAATACTTCTTTATTTTCTCTGCACCATCATTTTCTGTACAGAAATGTAAAACCTTCCTGTTACATGCTTGTGAGATTCATAGAAACTCTCAGATACTCTCCTTCTCCACCTCATGCACGTCAGGCTCAGCTCTTACTCATGCAAGGAGAAGTGAAAAGTGTTGTCTGTCATCTTTTGATTTCTCTTTGTATGGCTTAGTGAGTGCTGTGGTAGTGCAGGTTGCTCAGAATTGCTGTTGGGGGCATTGTGAGAATGCAGTGAACTTTTGCAGTTTTCCTAGAAAGTAGGACAGGAGCAAAGAGGCAGCAAGAAGCAGCTCTGCGAGGCAGTAAAGAGGTGTGAGACTCCTCTGCGGGGGCTCTTCCTCACTGACTCATCTGAGAGCTGTACTCCCACTTGTCATTTGAAAATGAACCTCTACCCCTCCCTCGACTGTAGTTGTCCCTAACAGCGTTGGCGTCACCTTTACACCTCTCTCTCTCTCACAAGCATGTGTGGGTGGTGCTAGCTTTGCACATGAAAACACTGGCTAGTGCTCAGCCTTGCTCTTTTGTTCTGGTAGTGGTCATCATTGGATACACTTTCTTTTATATTGTCAAAAATGTTTCCATCGTGGCAAACACAGGGATGGAGACTGCAGTGAGGTGAGGTGCTCCTCCTAGCACACAGTGGGTAACACCAGCCAGAGAGACATGGGGGGAAGGTCTCTGCTCTGGAGTTCCAGCACCTGCCTCGCTTTTTAAACGCCCGAGAGACAGTCTTGCATTGTGTGTGAAATGATTCCATCAAAAATGATGACAGGGGAACATGGATCAAACTGCCAGATGGAGGAGAGGCATACTTACAAGACTCCTTGCTAATATTGCCAAATGTTTCAGATGGGAGCGCGGTGACTCACAGAAGGGAGCTGCTCTTCTTGTGTCCTCCATGCAGGTGCACTGATGGTGGCAGCATATTGCCATCCCATGTGGGCGGCGGCTCTTTGAAACGTGAAAGGAAGGAGTAAAAAGACCTGGAAATTTTAATTCTGGAATTACTTACCCTTAGGTTAATTCAGTCCTTCAGGCTTTCTGTTGTCTTCCTCAGGAGTGAAACAAACATTCTGAGTCTACAGCTGAATGTGATGGCCAAGTCACAACTTGGCAAGTCTGACACTACCCAGAGTCAGTGGCATGAATCTTAAATGCTGACTGCAGGCACATCTCTTGCAGGGAATGGCCTTTCAGGGATGTGACAGATGTGACCTCACAGTCACCTTCAAGCCATGGGCTCCTGCTGCCCATGAGATCCACGTAAAGCATCAACTTCTGTGGAAAATCACACTGTGAAAAGCCAGTGTCCATAAAGGAGACAGAGGAGTCCTGCAACTTTCTTTGAGTAAAGGGAGAGAGTCCAGTGGGGCAAATGCCCACAGGGTTTTCTCTCTCGAGGTTTTGGAAGGCACAGCCTCCTTTTATCTTAAACTTCCAGCTGCATGTTGCCCTCTTCCTTTCCCCATTGGCTGAGGAAGGTACAGCCTTCCCAAACCGCCTACCACACATTCCCCCCTTGAACCTGTAATTCCCCCCCCAACGTTCAGAAACTCAGGCTTGTGCAGACCCATTTGTCTATTTCAGGAGTCAAACTGTCGAGTTCTGTAATAAACCTGTGTCTTGATAAACCTTGGCTCTACCTGTGGTAGAGATACTAAGATCCATTTCAAAGATGTTAACACCCATACCCTCACCAAACCTGGAATTGTTTTCAAAGACATTAGCACACATCTTTCCTACCAAACTCATGTAAACCTGTAATCTCTTGGAAAATTCCTGAGTGGTGCTTAGCCTTTATGGATCGAATCCTTTACAAAGATTAGAAGCAGTGAGTCAAGGCATCTCTAAAATCACAAAATTCTGCTTCTTAACCCAAGGCCATTTGCTGTTAGAATGGGCACACAGGGAGCAGGAAACAAAACTCAGCCCATCACTCCTGCACAAACAGGATGCAGCACCAACACACCCAGAAAGGTTTAACAACATCTCACCTGAAAAATGATTCAACAGATCAGCATTTTGAGGAGTGAGTAGAAATTTTCTGTTCCCAGGACAACAGCACTAAGCAAGGCTGAAAAGTGATGTTTTCTATTATTGTGGAAATGCAGTCTAGTCTGCAACATCCAGGATGGAGTCAGGCTGATTTCAGCATTACAGTCAGAGCTGACTTAATCAATTATAGTTTAATATCCTTCTCAGTTGCTGTTGTCACGGCTGCTGCTTCATCTTAGCAAGCATGTCACAGCCCAGTCCATCTTAGGCCAATATGGTTTCTTCAAGCATGAGTCCCTTTCAAACATACCCACTGCAAAAAGTGGTGTCCCATGTAAAGACCAAGATCAGGGTTGCAATATCCAGCATTAAAAAATACACAAAAACTCAGTGGTAATTGGAGAGCTATTACTGTCCACAAATGTTTCATGGGTAGTTTTGGGTTTTTTTCCTAAACTGTAAAAATAGAAGGCATGATGCTGAAGAAAGACATGCTTCTTTTAGGCACTGGAGAAACTGTGCAGCAAAAATTAGACTTTATGCTAAGATTAATCCTTAAGTAGGGAGGTATGGGTCTCTTTTAACACTGCTTGACTTTTCCACAGGAGGTTTTGTATTTATAAGTGATTGTTCCTGCTCACACAGAAAACTTCTGTCTCTTCATCTGCTTCCCTGGAGACTTCTGAAATTGTCATCAACCTGATATCCAGTCAGAGGAACCCTTCCCCACTGTGCAATGAAAATTTATCAGCTTGTCCTTCAGCATGTCTCAACAACTCAGAGATTATTAACTCATCTTTCAAGTGATTAATACTTCTGGGTGTTTGAGAGGCATAATTCTGGTGCTTATGAGATGCTGAGAGGCCACAGAAAAGACAGAAAGGGGATGCAAAGCGTGACAGTTTGGCTTGAGGGGCAGACTAACCCTGCTCTAGTTCAAGTCCTGTACCCACTCAACCTGGGTCTTGTTTTAACTGGCCTCTGTAGCCCCTGCACCACAAACAGCCAACAGCCCCTTTTAATCTCCTTCCTTTGTATGACAATCCAGATCTTTGGATTCTCAAGGGAGTACATCTGAGAAGAAGTCATTTCACTTAGAGCTGCCTAATTATAGCTACGTTGACAGCCACAGTTGTAACTCCTCTGCTAAGAGATTTTTAGTATTCATCAGTAGGCACCTCATTGGTCGCTGCAGAGTACCTGTCAGTCATGATAATTACTAATTTGTTTTAACTTGCCTCAGAAGCATTCCTAGAATTTATGGCTGTGCTCTGAGTTGATACAGGCCTTGTTATTCCAGCTTTGCCTTTTTCTATGACAGAAGTATGACAGAAATGTAACATTTACAGTCATCATGGCCTGTCTATAAGTGATGCACTAAGAAAATGCACGACCCCGATGTATACATGTTTCAACCATGTACAACACCCAGCAGCACCTCACTATGAAATCACTCCTAGGATTGCTTTTATGGCTCTTCCTGCATTTTGAACGTACACACTGATAGGTGTGTGTATATAATTTTCCAGAAAAGCTGGTCTGTCTGTCCTTGCCCATATGACTGAGGCAGCTAACAGGGCTGCTGCATTCAAATGGAGTCAGGTCAAGCAAAGAAGAGCAAGGCAGGGCAAAGGATAAAGACTATTTCACAGCCAGGCAGGCATGGGTCCAGTGCTTTTGTCCAAAAGCTCTCATATCTTGCTCTGAAACTGACCCTGACAGCCTTGCAGAAAGCAAAGTTGCTTCGGAAGATTGTCATGCCCCCTGTTACATGGGGGATGTCCACAACACTGCTTTACTGGAAGGCAGTGGTACCAGTAAAGAGCATTAAGATCATGTAATACACACAGCAAGAGCAGCATAAATATAGAAATCTGTGCTATAATAAAAAGCTAATGTTCTAACCATAAAGTTGGAAATTAAGCAAAATTTCCCTTCCCCCCTACCACATACTGCACAGCAAGCCTAGACCATGCTTCACCCCAGCCTGCACACCAGGACTTCTCCACAGCATGTCCCTGCCATTGGCCAACAAGCCACCCCAACAACTCTGATGCCTGTGAACTGCTCCCCCACAAGCCTCCCCCTCCACTTCCCACCCAGCTTTCTGCCTCCCACAGATATTGAGTGGCTTTCTAACCATGATGAGCATGAAAGAAGCTTTCCAGCTTGGCCCAGTAGAGCTCCTTCCCCATTTTGTCTGTACCCCTGTAGTAGTGAGCCATGGCTGTCAGCCTGGAAAAGGCAGTCTCTGTGAACTTCCCTGAATTCCCCATGCATGGCAGAAGAAGGGTTCCCCATGCAACACCTCAGCTCTGCTGTGTCACTGGTCTCAGGAGAGTTCCCCAAGCATGTATCATAAATTGCTCTAAATATGTCAGAGTTGTGATTTTTTCAGCTTGGGTGCCTGTTATCCCTGTGTCCCTCCTGACCAGAGGCAGTTTCCTTGCACACCCTGCTCCAAGTCGTGACCTTTTGGAAGTGCCCTGGGCATCTCTGTTGTAGAAATTCCAACAAGAGTAGCATGACATTTTTCCCAAAGCTGGGCAGAGAGGGGTCCCTGGCAGGGAGAGCAGGCTTACTTAGCATGGGGGCTACCCAGCACAGTCATTCTGTCCAGATCAAGATTTCCCTCTGCCAGCACCAGCCCTTTGCAGGAGCACCTAGGCCATAATCCCCAGTCCCAAAATCTGAAGCATGGTAGCCATTAAGTATTTCAGAGTTTAGAAGAGGTTCATTCACTGTGCCATATTACAGATATGCTATTAATTATTTCGAGTGTGTATTGAAGCAGTAAGACTCTGTGTGTTCCCTGCAGTAGAAGGCTGCCCCAGCAGCACCACCTTGGCTTTTGATGCTATTGTTTTAACTCAAAGACCCATCATACAATCAGTTCTGCTACTGGTCCTTGAATCCAAAGAATTTCCCTTCCATCAAACAGAAAGTTTAATTTGATGAACAGACAGACATTTCAAAATGTGACCTTTCCCAAGGTGAAGCACTCAGTGGATGTATTATTTATTGGTTTTCAATTTTTTTCACAGGCAGACACGTCTATTTCGTCAGGAAGGTTAAACAAGATGTTTAAAAATTCATTTAAGTGCAAATGCAGTCCGTACTAGTGTAGTAATTCTTTCTCTTAACTACATATTTAAGAGCAAGATGTGCTTATACAGGAGGATAAATGATAGCTTGTCTGAGGCAGTACTGACAGCTTGTAGATATCCACTGCTGGATGCAGGTGCAGTTTAAATTGTCTCCAGCCCTTTCCTTGGGCTCTCTTGCCATCCATCTGCTCTCTGAAATTGGACCGTCCTTTAAGTGTGGGGTTTGTCTCAGCGGCCAAGCTCAGGTTCTTTAGAGGGGACAGCACCGAGGTGCACAGAGCAGATGCACAGAGCAGCTCCAGCCACACCAGCTGACCTTGCAGGGCTCTCATTAGGTGGGCCAGGGCCTTGTGCAGGGGTGCAAGTGAAGAAAAGGCTCTTCATTTTGGAAACACTGCTCTTCTCTCCCTCTGGGGTAGGAGCAGAGGTCACCTTGGAGGTCACATGCAGGCTTGTCTCTTCCGGCTCCTAAGCATATTGATAATTGAGTGTGACTAATTCACAAGATTCTCTTTTTTCCAGACCAGTGTAGCTTAAGTTTTTCCCAATTGGTTAAATAATTTTTCCAACAGATGCAAGCAAAAACCCCACTAGTGGATTATGGCAAAGTAGAACAATTTGTTGAGAAGTTAGTTCATTTGATTGGAAGTAGTATATTATATGCGCTAGTGAATCCTTTAGAACTAGGAAAATGTGCATGAATAATGTAAATAAAAGCAGCATTTTGTAGTCATCTTTCTGGGAAAATAAGTCCTGACAGCTTGTTGGATTTGTCTCTTCTGGCTATTTATGATTGTGACTTAGAAACTCTTCCTGATTGAGTGTTCAGTCAAGCAACAAGGAAGAATAAAACCAGCATAGGCTCTTATACGTTCTGTTATAAAACCTGACAGTGCCTGGCCCTAACACTGTGTGTTATTCTCGTGCCAAACTGGGGCTGGGCCCCTACACAGACTTTGCTCCTGAGCTCTGCCTGCTGACACCATCCTCCGATTGACACTGTGTAACACAGAATCATTAACATACACTGAGCAAGTTTAATTCCTTCATAATCAGGAGTAATCAGTAACACAGGATAAAAATAGTAAGTAAAAACTGCAGCCCTAGTGATAAAAATAGCCTGACTGAAGCAGTGAAGATGAAAAACAGCAGAGCTTGTGGCTGCAAGGCCAGGACCTCTGAGTCCTCCTCTTCCTCCGCCTCCCATGTGCACATTTATAGTCTCAGCACAAGGTGCCATTAATGCCCATGGACCATGACATGGGGGGTCTGCACCAAGGAAAGGATTTTTCTGTAAGCTCTCTAAAGCCTAGAAGAAAGGGCAGGTTTGATAGTGTTTGCATAGCAGACATCACAGCCCAACTCCCCGCCTCACTTTGGCCCCTAGTGGAGTCCCTGCACGAGCAGCCAGACTCTGAGTCTGACCAGTCCAGCACATCTTTTTCACACCCACATCACCTCCTTATCCCTTGGCAAGAGCCACCCTGGTGCATGCTGGCAGCTGGGTGATCCCAGGTGCTGCCCTGGGGAGCAGTGAGCCCCTCCAGGTGCCTGCAGCACAGCACCCAGCACGACAGGGTCAGCGCTCACAGTCCTGGTGCAGCACTCCTCTCCCTCGAAACCTTCTCAGATGAACCAGAAGCACTCTGAGCAGGAAGCACTGTCCCCTGGCACTCCCAGAGCCCACTGCAAAGTCCTCATCTTGCCGCTGGAGGAATCTGGTGGCACTGTCACATCCTGCTCTTCAGTCTTTGGAGCTGCAGAGGGCAGATCCCCTGGGGCACAGGAAGGAGTGCCTGTCTCTGTGTCTGCACTGCAAGTGAAACATGGTTAGCAGGGTGTGGAATATATAGGGACTTCCAGTCCTTTCCAGTTCTTTCCCACATTCTTAGCATGGGTGTGTAGAAAATGAAGAAATTAAGCAGCTTGCTCTGCTATTTTTCCTCTCCTGTGACCCAGGCAACAGTGAGTAAGTGTAGTGCCCATGATATACTCTTATTACCATAGTAACTCAGCCAGGAGCTGATGATTGCACAAGTAGATGCCAAAAGGAAAAGACTGTCTCAGGAATAAATCAGGTCTCTGCTAAATGGGTGCATCATCCCCATCTGCACTTGATAGGCCTTAGAAGGTAGTGGGATTCCTCTGGCACACAGTGAGAGCAAATTACACCTTAGGTCTAAGTCTGTGCTTGCAAAGCAATCTTCCTGAAGGATCTAACATTTTACATCTAAATGAAAAATTACCCACTCCTTATTAGAATCATTTTCAGCAAGGGTCTGCGCTGCCCTCTGCATTTCTCCTATTTCCATTGAAGACAGGACATGGGGTGCAGCTCCAGCTGTGCCACCTGTGAGAGCACAGGCCTGTCTGCAATTCTCTGTAACAGCAGCTGCTCCATGCAAAGAGGAGGCCAGCATTAATGTTTCAGCTTAGTGACAGCAGCTGGAGCCTCCAGGCACAGTGCCCTTGGCATCACAGTGTCTAATCTTTGGAATCTCTGCTCTAGCTCTGGTGCTCTGGGATGAGAAGGCCTTACAATGGGCTGTGGTGGTGACACAGCCCCTTGCCCCAGGCTATATCATCCACCTGAAAACCTCACAACAGCAGCTGGTGTTTCATGCTCTTGCCATCACCGTGCTTTGTAGGGTCTGAAGTCACTGTCACACCCAGGCAAGTAAGGGCTGAAATACAAAGAAGTCAGCTGAAACACAAAGAAGTCAGCCAGGCACCAAGGCCACCAAAGGGACATGTAGCAGGGCAAGGATTTGAAAGCTCATGTCTCAGGTGAGTATGGTATGAGTCCATAGGTGCTCTCAGGGTCATGCATCCTTTTCTAAAACAATTAAGATCAAAGAGGACTACTTCAAGTACATGGAGTTTTCTTCAAATTTTCTTCTTAGTCTTGCATTAGGTAGTAATCTTTATACCAGCATTAAAACTGCTGGTCTAACATTTACCACTGTTATTCAGGGCCATAACATTTCTGCTTAGTATCCAAGGAGTGAGAGGGACACAGAGGAGCAGCATTAGACCATTTTGGCAGTCATGGACACCACAACTCTGTGAAGGCAACATCAGATAGTGACCACCCTTCAAACTCCATCCTTCCCAACAGCTCAGGACACCTCCTTTGATAAGAGAGGAAAAAACATGTCCATCACTGACATTACATTATAGTGGAAAGTAGCAAAGTCCTGCCACACAATCCTGCCTATATGGATAAAAATACTCCACAAATATTTCATAACTTTTCAATCAAGTACTGTTAACTGGTACAAGGGCAAGACTCAATTATGCAAGGTTTCCACTTCAAGTTTCTGGTCAGCAATAGGTCAAGTTCTTCTCTACCCCTGCCTAGAAACCTGCAAAAGGAAAACCTTCTCTTGAGTCCTGAAGCTGCACCAAAACCAAAAATATATATATTGTGGAGGAGAAGATAACTGGTGCTTTCATTTGGGAACACACAGAACATAACTCATGTAGATGAGCTATATGTATATTTATATATGTGTGTGTGTGTGTATCTGCCTATTTGTGCATATAAATCATGAGAGATCTCTCCCCTACTGCTGTGGATAATAAACCTCTGTCCTCTTGGGGCATGAGGTGGCAAGGCTACCTGGGCTTCTGTCCCCATCTCACACTTTTCTCTGTCTTTGACCCATAAAGGCACCTGCTGACATTAACAACACATTTGAGCAGAATGTCCAAAATGCTTCACTAGGAGGTCAGAAGCAAGTGTAAAAGAACCCTGTCACTGGGTCTTCCTGAGCTTTACCAGCAGAGATCAACAGGTGATCATGCTGCTGGCCCATTGTTTCAGGGCTGGTACTGGAGCCAGGGACATGGCACAGGGCCAGGCTGGGTCTCAGCACACACAGGACAGACACAGACTTCTTGGATGGCCTCTCCTGCTTCCTGTGCTGGCCACTCATGTAAACCAGAGCCCAAAGGCATTGCAATCACTGGGGCTCTGGAGAGCTCTGCCAGGGCAGAGGGTGGTTTCAGCAGGGCTGCTTGAGGGAACCCACAAAACATCCCCCAAAGCATGGACAATGGCTGCAGAAGGCACATGACTGAGAGTGACACCAAGAAGGAAGATGTGCTTGGCCAGAGCCAAGACTGCCAACCCAGTACTGCCACTGCAACCAGACAGTGTAGCACATATGCTGAAAAATAAGAGTAAACTGGAAGATGGGCTTGTCATTTCCCTCCACCTGAGCTGCAAGGAGGACATTTCAACTTGAAAGGGAAGTGAATGAATGAATGAGCTGTTGCTTTTGTTACAGGAAAAATTAATAGTGTTGTCATAAGTGTCTCCAAAAATCTCAGTGACAGTTGCAGGGAACTATTAGCATTTGATCTTCCTTGTCTCACACCTGTGTTTCTGGGTAGCACACACCACTTGTATGCCAAAGCCTGACAGAGTGCCTACCACACAAAACATACCAAGCAGAGTATGTAAGTTCCAGGTTAATTGAACTCAGATGAACAAAGACACAAAACTTTTGACTGAGTGCACCCATCACAGAAATAAAGAGAAATAGCATCAGTCTGGTCTGTGCTCAGGTCACAGGAGCTCCTGAGGAAGATCCTTGTTTCGTTTGCCTCCCTCTTTAACAGATAGAACCCTCTTGCCTTTCTTCTGGAGTTAAGCAGGTTTTTTTTTTACATTTCCTGAATCTTGAAGGAATTCACCTCCGCTACACAGCAAGGAGGGTTTGTTTCATACAGATCACCAACAAAATCTGAGCCTGAACAACTTACACAGTTCCTACCTGGATGAAAACCACTGTCTCTGAGTCCTTATTGCTCATGCATGAAACTCAGTGGTGAGCCATTGAGCAATCAGGAGGTGTTGCAGGCAGCGGAGAGCAGACACTTCTGATAGCCGCTGCTGCTTTCATAGCAAAATCTGAGGGGCAAATAGTCAAGTAAGTAAAATATAGTAAATGTGGCAGAGAAGAGGACCCTTGTCCTCTGGCTATACAGCTCCTATGATGGGACATCCAGTCAAAACCAGACTTGGACAAACTTTTAAAACTAATGCATTGTTTTACCTACTCTTCTCCTGAGATACTCATGAAAAAGTACTTGGAGGAATGCCTTTAATGATAAGATTTACATATAAAAGTCTTGTTGCAAGGAAGAGCCTCGTTGCAAGGCTGACTGGCCAGCTCATACCTCCATTCCCACTGGGGTCAGACACCAATAGGCATTGAGTCTGTCCAAACCCCCAGAGCACCTGCCCCTTTCTCTTCGCTAAAATTTTTTTACAACAGGACAAATCAAAAGGTGACACATGCCAGTCCCAAGCTTGTTTCTAAAATACTAATGGAAACAGAAAACAGGGTCAGAGACAATGTCAGAGCTTTGTGTGTGACAGCCTGCACTTAAGGAATCATACTGGAAAGAGTTCAGGGCAGAGGAAAGATGAAAAGGAGAAGAAAGTGGAGATAAAAGTGAGTGGAGCAGCTGGAGAGTGTGCTAGAGCTGGGGGAGACTCTGCAGCTAATGATGAGATGACAGTGTGTGAAGAGATTTGAAAGTGGAAGCCAAACTGGGAAGTCAGATGAGAAGCTGGAAAAGGCAGGTGCTGAAGTGTGTGTGATCATGGAAAATAGTGTGGAGAGAGAATGAAAGTGGGAACAGCAGAAAAGAAAGGTTTTCTGAAAGGAGAAGAGACATCTGTCATCTGCTCTACTAGGCTCAAAGGAGAGCAAAAGGAATCAGTGGCATCTCAGCCCTCTCTGTAGCAGGTGGCTTGCAGGCTCCCTCCCCACCAAAGCTCTGGGGAGTCACAATTAAATGCAATGAAGTGGAATAAGATAGGCTGGAGCATTGTGGGGTGGCAGTGTGTGAAGTCTGGAAGGTAGTTTCTAAATCCACCTGGAATTTGTTTCTCTGGTCTGCAAGGAAAATTGTGTTTACAGACCTGCTAAGAGCCAAAAAACAAAAAAGTTCAAGTTTACAGGGGTAACAAAGATGCTTGTCTCCAGGCCATGCACTGGGAGCTGCAAAGGGCCTGCTTCCAATAAAACCAACAGTGACCTGCCTTTGGGATCGATTCTGAGCTGCCTTATCCCATCTCCAATGACAATGGGAGCAGGAGAGCCAAACACATCCGAGGAGCCAAATGCCTGCATCCCCAGCTCTTCTCTCAGGGCTCCATAGCTCTGCAAGCCTGGGTCACTGTGGTGGGTTAACCCTGCCTGGACATCAGGTGCCCACCAAAGCCACTCTATCACTCCTGTCTTCAGAGGGACACGGGAGAGAAAATATAATGAAAAGTTTGTTGGTTGAGGTAGGGACAGGGAGAGATCATTCAGCAGTTATTGTCATGTGCAAACAGACTCAACTTGGAGAAATTAACTGAATTTATTACCCATCATATCAGTATGAGAATTAAACCCAAATCTTAAAAACACATTCCCCTCCACCCCTCCCATCTTCCTGGACTTAAGGAATAAAGATTCCTGACTCTCTACCTTCTGCCAGCACAAGGGAACAGGGAATGGGGGTTGTGGTCAACTCATCACACGCTGTTTCTACCATTGCCCCCTCCTCAAGGAGGAGGACTTATTTCCCTGCTCCAGCATGGTGTCCTTTCCAGGAGAAGCAGTCTTCCATGAACTTCTCCAATGTGAGTCCTTCCCATGGGCTGTAGTTCTTCACAACCTGCTCCAATTGGAGCCCTTCCCACAGGGTGCATTCTTCAGGCACAGCCTGCTCCAGAGCAAGTCCCCCATGGGGTCTCAAGTTCTGCCAGCAAACCTGCTCCAGCATGGGCTCCTTTCCCACAGGTTCACAGCTCCTGCCAGGAGCCTGCTTTAGCATGGGCTTAACACAGGGTCTGAGCCTCCTTCAGACACCTCTGCTCTGGTGTGGGATCCTCCACAGGCTGCAAGTGGATGTCTGCTCCACCATGGGCTGCCTCACCATGTTCTTCAGCATGGGCTGCAGGGGAATCTCTGCTCCAGTTTCTGGAGCACTTCCATCCCCCCTCCTTCACTGACCTTGGTGTCTGCAGAGTCATCGCTATCACATAATCTCATTCTGGTCTTCTCTGGCCACAATTGTTTCTGTGCAATAACATTTTTCTCAGATTAAACACATCATCCCAGGGGTACTACCACCAACACTGATGGGCTCAGCTTTCCCAGGGGTGCTGCCATCATCACTGATGAGTTCAGCCTTGGCCAGACACTGGTCTGCCTAGAAGCTGCCTGGCATTGACACTGTGGGACACAGAGGAAGCTCCTAGCAGCTTCTTGCAGAAGCCAACCCCTATAGGCTCCCACCCCAACCCATCCCCCCTAAAACCC
This sequence comes from Urocynchramus pylzowi, assembly GCA_013397555.1. Lineage (NCBI taxonomy): Eukaryota > Metazoa > Chordata > Aves > Passeriformes > Fringillidae > Urocynchramus > Urocynchramus pylzowi. Next base: position 517,753 of record VZRH01000840.1, read on the forward strand.
TGCCAGTAAACCCAATACGTTCACTTCCCTGACCAGGAGTCCATGACATCCAGTGGTGGCTTTACCACCATCAGGGAGTGTAAAGAAGAGTGAAAGGAGGTTCATCTCTTAAGGCTGAATGTCTCATAGTGGTCAAAACCACAGAGAGGTTGTATTTTGAACATGTCCCATCACAGCCCATGAGTTAGCCTCTAGGGTGGCACTGCATGCTGGTGGCCATGAGGAATCCCAGGCACTCACCAGTTCAGGTCTTCCCATCTCAGCTTAGGATGCTGTTGCCCACTGAGACATCAACAACTCAAAGATTCCTGCCTTATCTGTGTACTGGCACCCTTCACTGATGCTCCAAAACTTCATATATCTATATCTATATCTATATCTATATCTATATCTATATCTATATCTATATCTATATCTATATCTATATCTATATCTATCTATATAGATATATATATATATAAAAGTATATATGTGTATGTAAGCAGCCCAAATCCAAGGTTTCAGCAGTACGAGCGATGGGAGCCTCACAGTATGTTTAAGCTCCCTCCTGAGTGAATCATACACATGCAACTGCTCTGAAAGACCCAGTAGCTAAGTTCCCAACATGAATATGCTTCATTAGCTCCATTTACTTTTGTTTCTATTAGACAAACATTTCTATTTGTCTCATCACACAACAGCACCCCCAAAGCAGACAAATAGCTTTTGCCAGTTTCACACCAGCAAAGACTAGTTACGCTGGTCTCAGGAAGTCGACCTACATCCTTTTGGCTGTTATTATCTCATCAAACAGGCCAACCTTATGCTAGCTAGTTCTTGCCCTGTCTTGTTTCAATCAGTTGGCATAGTGGCTCTTTTTTCAAGGATTCACATTTCATTTGCATAAGAAGGTTAATGGAGTAATTTCAGAAATAAACGCCCAGCTTAACCCTGCTGTACCCTTAGGAAAAGTCCTCTTCACTGTGAAGGCTTTTTGGCATTTCCTTTCTCCTCCACTGGCTAAAAAAGAGACAGGAGAGAGGTCAAGCTCCTCTTTGTGCCACTTTCAAAAACAGTGGCTTTCACAATAACAAAACACATTCAACATTTTCTGTCTGGCTTAGGCTAAAGTCATAATTTGTCTTCTCCAGACAGACCAATTAAATATAAGACCAGAGTAGGCAGGCCAGAACTTTACAATCAAGGAGGGTATGATCAGCACACATGGCTGGGGCAGTACCACATTCAGAGCCCTGTTTTGCACATTTCACCTGAGACAATGATGGGTATTTAGAAAAAAACACAGCAGTCCCAAGAGTGGAAAATCCCAAATTTCCCTGTACAGGGTACAGAGCCCAACTGTTGGATTTTAGAACCAAACACCTTCTGTTTCTTGCTTTGTTCCCCATGATTTTTGCATCCGTGGCCACACTCTAGTGTTCCCAGCTCCAGCAAGGAAAGATTAGAAAATCTTTCTTTATCCTTGAAACAGCCTATACCTCACTGGTTTCTGGGAGGAGGTGGTGGATGTGTGCTCAGGCCCCTCCATCTGAGCAGATATTCCAAGTGCCAGATGCCACTCTCCAGCAGGGAGGGAAGCTGGTGTCTGTTTCATCCCATCCTTCACACTCACTTTCTCTTTTGCTATGAGCTGTAAAGAAAGATTGTGCTTTGTCAAGGTTAATGAGATATTTATTCTACATTTGATCTCTCCATTTAAAGCTTAATTACTGCCCTAGAAGGCTCCAGTCCTTGGAAATCAGCATCTGTGAGTAACAAAAAGATGAAGCCCTCAGCTATTTCACACTACATGAAAGGAGAACCATGTCAGATCATGTTATGAGGTACCTCCATTATCTGTGAGTCAGTCAATCCTAAGTTTTCCTCAAGCCCATGTTACCCCCCACTGTCATCATCCTCCTTCCTTGAGGCTCCCTTTCAAGACACTCTCCTCCCTCCCTCTTTGATGCCCATTTGAGGACACCAGTGGTCCATGGTCCCCAAGGCTGGGAGATCCTTCATCCCCTCAGGGAAAGGTTTCCTTGGCATGAAGGCACCCCCCTATTTGGTTGACAGTCCCCCTCCAGAGATACCCTTAAGCTGTCTGCATGATCTGCTGTCTGTCCCCTGGAGGGGTGCATGCCTTCCTGGGGGGGATGCCTTCCCTGGGATACAGCTGCGGGCCTTGAACGACACAGAAACCCAGGAGAAGCAAAAAGGGTCACTCCAAATGCAGGGCTAGCTCCATGCAGAGCCTATGCACACTCTGCTGCAGAGGCTTCTGGCTACACCAGCCTGGTGCAAGGAGTGGTCTTGCACCTCAGACATCTCCATGCAGGCCCCTGCTGCCGCTCCCACTGTTGCCACTGTCCCACACCAAGGCCTTGTAATGAGATGTCAATGTCACCTCTGACATCTCCATCCAACCTGGGTAACACGGCAGAGCCAAGTCCCATGGTGTTGCCCTGGGGCAAGGGGGCATTTGAGCAAGAAGAGCAGTGGAGGGCTCTGCCTGCAACACCCCAGCACCACCCAGATCCCACTGACCAGCAAGGTCCACCCAGCGACTTGCAGAGGAGCCAGCATACCCTGTCAGGCCTGATCCTGAACCCAAGCATTCCTTTGCTTCCATTTTCAGAAGGCTAACATGACAGCAGTCCATTGGCATCTGGGGGCAGCTCAGCTCCTGGGCTGAGAGGTTTTGGGTGTCTCTGGTGTCCATCACGCTGTGGGTGCTGCTTCAGCTCATCTTCATTGTCACAAAGGAGCTGGGTGTGAGCTGCATGGTCTGGCACCTGGAGAACAAAGAGCTCCAGGGCTGGCACAGCACAGCAGGAGGCACAGGCATGGATTTGACACTGACATCAAGCCCCAGAAGGAGCAGTACTGGGTCACAGTGAATGTGCAGACAGCACTGTGGACTGAGAGCTGCTGACACCCTCATTGTATGGCTGAGGCCCTCAGTGGCAGACGTCACCCTTCATTGCATGCACATTACCGGCCCCATGGAACCCAAAACCAGGACACTGATGCAGTTACTGGTGGGGACCTCCAGAGGCTGGGGACCCCCAGAGGTTGGGGGACTTCCAGTGGGGGATAGGTACCTGCATGGAGATGTCTGACGGAGTTTGGGACACCTATGGTGACAGGGACCTCTAGGTGGTGGGGTGGCTAAGGACTGTGGGAGGTTAGGGAGATCCATGGGTTGGGAATGTCCAAAGACACTGAGGACGTGCAGGAAGGGGGTCAGGTGTGGGTGACGCCCCTGCACCACAGTGACCCTATATCCAACACCATGTGCCTCTGCTCCCGCTGCATATGGCTGCAGGTGTTGGGAGCCCCTCTGTGCAGGTGTGTTGCGGGAACTACAACCAAAAAACCACATCAGGTCAGAAGCTTCTGCCAGGCAGGATGCAAAGCAGCACAGGCCAAACCTCCAGAGTGCATCAGCACAGCACGTTACGCTGAGCTGCACTAATTAGTAGCCTAGAGAGAAACAGCATCAGCATGGATGAGTTCTCTCTGAATCAAGGCTCCCTGCAGAGACCTGCTTGTGCATCAGCCTTTCTGCAGGCATTGCACCAGTTTCCAGCTCTGGCTGCAGGTCATTGTGTTGGTGTCCCATGCTGAGGTCAGGTGCACCTGGCAGGCACCTCCATGGGGGTCAGGGAGAGCTGTGGGGTCACTCAGGCTCTTAGAACAGAGATGTGCTGGGCAGGAAGCTGAATGCTCTTTTGGAAACACTTCTGTTCTAGGCCCCACAACCTCCCCAGGAGGCAGGGTAAATGGGTCAGTAGGAGGTGTGAGCAGTGACTCCTCAAGTGTCAGCATGGAATGTTTTCTCTGGATGTGTTTCTGAAGTCAGGATTATGTGTATTCTCTGAGCTTTATATAGTTGCTTCTGTAAAGAGAGGAACTATCATATGTCAAATGTCTTAAAAGATTTTAACAAGCTCGTCACCAGAAAGAGTTATTCTGAACAATTATGTTTTCAGTATGGCCCATGAATATATAAATATAAATGATTACATTATAATCAAAATACTGGGGCTCACTCAACAAGTCTGATTCATGGCTATTTGCAAAACACTCTGAAGGTAAGGGAGCAGTTACGACTCATCAAACACACATAAATTTAACTATGGGCAAGAGAAGACATTTTTAAATGTAGCTGCATGCCTCCTAAAGACTTGCTACGTTTAAGAAGTCAGTGTCCTTGCAAGGCCACTGCTACAATTGCAGTTATTCACAAGGAAAAAACACTCAGCCTCTGTATTTCAGTTTGAGACAGCTTGGTGAAATCAAATCCACAGAATGTGTCCAACTTGACTTTTCAAAGCTTAATTTTTAGCATTTGCTTTGATATAACATAGTTGTTCTATTGGTAGTTTAGCCCAAATTGATTTAAGATTTCTTGGTTATCTAAAGAACAAATAAAGGGAACAGCAACCAGCCCTCTCCCAGCACTGCAGGAAGGGAAGAGCTCTTTGGCTCTCTGTATCAAGCTGTTGTCCCCCCAGTGAAGGACTATGCAGTGCTGCACAGTCGTGTTCAGTCTTACCAGGGAAACATCAGATTATGACACTCCACAGTCTCCAACTGAAAACTGGAAAAAGTTCTTGTTTAATGCTTGCCTTAAACTATCTTTTGCTGCATTATACTATATTTATATACTATATATAATATAGTATATAAATATAGTATATATATATATAATATTATATATTATAGTATATAATATATACTATATTATATTTATATATCACCAACATTTATCTGAGCCATTTCAAGTATCCCAGAACAAGACACTATTGCTCCTTTTTCAGGCCTCATGTTTAAAAAGAATTACTCAAATTTTAAAACAAACAAGGAAACAACCAAGCAATAACAAAACAACAAAGAATCATCCAGTAATAATAGAGGTGAGTCTCTCACCTTCTGTTGCAATAACAAAGTTAAACAATTCAAGATGTCATCACCGCTCAGAGAGGTATTCCTGCTTACAACAGCTCTGACGCAGGCAGGGGAAGCTCCTTTCGGAAGTGTCAGGACATGCCCAGCAGTGGCAATGCGTAATGTTTCCTGTTATCATGGGATCTTTCATTAAATATGAAAGGAAAACAAGGCATGTTGTGCTGGGAAAGCCGTGTTCCTTGTACTGTAGCCACAGCCCGCGAGGTGGCAGAAGGAAGCGGGTGTCACCGCAGGCTCAGCCGGCTCAGCCTGCACTTCTCCTCATCACTGGTGTTTTGAATTTTGAAAAGGAAGGCAAAAGAAAAAAGCAATCGAAGAGCAGAAGCATGCTTAAGTCTCATGTACAAACTTTCCTGAAGAGGAGGATGAGCTACTAAGAGGATTGCTTATATACATTAAAGACAGAGAGAAGTGCAGGAAACAAGTGCACGCTTTTAGCACCCTTTTAGCACTATGTATTTCAAAATGGTAAGAGAAATAATAGCAAGGGCTAGAAATTATTTTGTGGCTCTCAGTGAAGTGATGACTGCCGAGAAGATGCCTTCAGATAGCTCTGTTTCAATACAAATTTGTAACAAAATTATCAAACCAGCTCTCTACTAAGCCCACCTGTCCTGTATGTTTATTGACTTGTTTATTGCCCAGGCCTATGACCAGCAGTAATTAGTTAAAAAAAGAAAACACTGAGAGCTTGTTCAGCTCCTCAGTCTAACACATTTTGAAATCCTGAAGGAGTGCAATACATTAATTTATTCAGAAACCAGCAATTAACTTCTCAAGCTCCAAGAAACCTGGGTCCTAATGAAGCTTCCGAGGAAATCCCTCCACACACCTTACTCACACATGACTGCAGCTCTCTCCTGCATAGAGAAGACATGGTGGTAGCATTACTGAGTAGCATTCCTGATAGCCAAGTACTTGGAGGATTTGCTTCCTGACAGAGCTGTGCCTCAGGTAGGAGGGTCCTATATATACTTCTTAACTCCCTTTGTGGGATTCCCAGCATGTCCTGCATCTGTTGGAATTATCTGCTGAAGGAAGCTCATGCACACACCTGGTTTCATCCTATATTGCAAAAGAAGTTTAAATCACAGCTGCAAGATACTGCTCTCCCCAGCATGATAGTTCAGCAATATGGCTTTACTGTTAGTTTCTTGGGAAAAGACCACAGAAAACAGAACAATAATCTGTCTAACTCCCCCAGTTAGCAAGGATAGGGAGGCCAACATGAGCTTATCACATCTCAGAGAGCAGAGAACCACAAAAAACCTTCTGCGTGTCTGCGTCCTGTGCAACGCTGTGCATGCCCCAAAGGGAAGGCTATGATGGGAGCTTGTGCTGCTGCATCCAACCACAAAGCATAAAGTTTCAGAAAACCACTTTTACTCAGCCTGTCCCTCACTCCTGCATGCATTGTTGCTGGCCTGACATCATGTGTTGCATTTCCCAGATAAAAGTGAGTGAGGTCACCTTAGACTGTCTTTACAGTAGATCTTAATTAGATTGCCCATGGACTATGTCCTTTCCTTGCCACGTCTGCTCTGACAAAGTAATGCTGGCCATTACCTGAGGAGTTTGCTGGCTGGCTGAGCTGCCTGTGCTCTGGACTCCCTGCTGTGGAAACAGGTCCCACAGCACTCAGTGCTCACTGGCTCACCCTGCAATGCCAGCCCTGCCTGCACAACCTGCAGAAAAGCACTTTAGGAAAGGGTCCCCTTTGCTATGACAGTATTTCTGCTCCATGTTCCCTTCATTAACTTAATTCTCCATAAAGCTCCCTGACCAGCAGGCTGACAGCACCTCCTCAGAAACCTGCAGTGCCTCTTGCAGATCCAGCACAAGTCTAAAGCACCCACCACTGGGAAATGTTCCTGTTCTGGTGCTCTTCATGTATTAACTTAGGTTCTTCTGCCTTAGGAAACACTTGGTCCTTTTTAGTGGGGCCAGCTTTGTGCTTTTCTGTCACTACTAAGTTCAGTACACTTATAGCACCACTGTGTAATTAGCATTGCCATCATTTTCTGACAATCTCCATTTGCTTATCTTATGCTGCAGTTTTGGGCTAATGCAGGTATCACCAGCAAAAGGACGACTGTAAAGTCATTTGCACCATAGAGTTTCTTTGGATGTAGAGCCAGTGCTGTTAGCTATAATAAACTCTTACCTTAAAAGTTAAAAAGCAGTTGAGCAGCACAATTAAGAAATATGTTTTCCCATGGATTTTTAGCTGGATTTATTGGTGTCCAGTAAGACACAAATTCTCCCCAAAAAAATTTGCATTGTTGGGATGCAATGTCTCTTCCATGTGCATTTTGCAGTGTCTGAGAGCAAAACTCACAGTGCACCTCTCAGGACCTGGGGAGGATGCTCTGTGCATGGATGGCTGCCTCTGCTGTTGAACAGCTCTCTCAGATTCTGACTGAAATCAGCCAATGGGGCCAAAATTCCCAGTGGGACAGACTGAATGGTTGTATAAGCCTCCTCTCCATGGGAAAATGCTCCAGAAGAATACATGGTCAGACCAACTGTGCATATCACTAACTGTGCTCTGAGTAAGCCAATTTACCTCAACCAGTCTGGTCCTGTTAACAAAATGTAACTACTAATATAGGAGACATGCCAGCGAAGCCTAAGTAGCTCTGATAACATTGTGTATGGAACAGAAAGTTTAAGATAAAGTCAATGGAAAGAATTTAAAGCTGGGTGAAATCTAAGGCTGAAGCAGAGTCCTGGCATGGCTGGGACCCCTGTACTCAGCTGAGCTTTTCCACTTCTGTGGCAGAAGGACTCCCTGTGCTTGTAATAGCTCCCACTTAGAAGAGAGACTGCTGGGGACTGATTGCAGGGTGCTATACTCCTCCTGAAGAGAAATCCCTTAAAAATGCCATCATCATCTTAATTGCTGATTATGTCTGTTGGCAAAAGAAAATTAATGAGAGCTACTTCTGAGTTAGTGAGCTTGCATGGATTGGGTCAACATACTGCAGAAGCAATGGATGTTGTGCTAGAAATAAATTGGACTCTATAGCTTGAATGGATGCCAAGGAGCAAGTCTGATCTCCAAAACTGCAGCTAGCAGACCATGAAGAGAAATTGGCAGAAAAACACAGTGATCAGCCGTCGAGAACTGCAACACATCCTGCAGATGAGGAGCTCAGGGCTGGGTACCACATTCTCATACAATGTGCAAGCTGCAAATGAACAATTCCACCTCTTTGAAAATCACTTGTGGGCCTTCTGGAAAGAATTAAACACAGGCAACAGCACTCAAACCAAAAGTAGAGGTGGGCTGGATTTCTGCCAGCATTTATCATACATAAGACTTCATTTAATAGAGAGCAGAACCAGAGAAGAGGTCAAGTACATCTGTTGACTGAGCAGTTGCCATGCTCTTAATGCTAATGGACCTGTGCACGTCAATGCCCATGGGCAGTGCAGCCCACAGTATGAAGCAGGATTATCTTTCAGAATGCCTTGCAAGCAAACCAAAGTTCAGAAGTTCTTAGTCCCATCTTCATTATATGTTAAGGAATAATGTTATTCCTTTGTGACATTATCTGTCATGATACTACTTCTGTCCTTGTGCAGACTAGGGCTGGCTAAGGCTCTGCTGTGACATGAGCCATTGAATTGCCTTTCCTGTGTACTCAAGTCAGTGCCTGAAGGGCAGCAGTGGAGATGTTATTGGAGAGCAGCTACCCTAGAGGGGTTGGGGTTTAACTTCTCTAGTGTGGTAGAGACTTGGATAGCAGGCTGGAACACATTTGCTAACACCAGACTTACCCGGTCTGGACTCAGCCCTTTCTTTGAAGAATGGATATTGGCTACTTTCTGAGGATTACTGGTATTGTGCTGGATATCACTGCTGTTCTTCTGTCACAGCACAGTGGAACAGCTGTTTCCCCCTTAGTCTGAGTACCAGGACCTTAAGACCCTTCCTAGAGGCCATGTGACACTTGGTCACAAGTGCCATCACTAGACTGTGCCAGGGCAAGTAACCTTTAGGCTATAAACCACTGTCTCTCCTCTCACAAGCAGCAGAAGAGCTGCAGGCACTCAGGAGCAACCAGGCTTTCTACCATGTGATCAAGTTGATTCATCATTTCTGCTCCAGTAAATCCCAGTTAAAACTCTTCAGGATGTACTAAGGTTAGGTGACAGACAACATGCAAGTATGCCCGCTGGTTTAATATCTCCTTTAATATCTCCTAGGGTTAGGGTTAGGGTTAGGGTTAGGGTTAGGGTTAGGCCATCATGCTTTGTCCTAACTGTTAAAATACAGGTATTTTGCACTGAGAAGGTTGTTGGCTGAAGTGGTCACAGGTTTCCAGCCACAATGCCTTTGCCCAGAGCAGGATGCTGATGTGTTGGGGTCTCTGTGTGTTGTGCAACACATCCCAGAGACACTGCAGCCACATCTAACATCACCATTGAGATTTAAGAATGTAGCTGTCCCATCATGAGACAGCTGAGAGCAGGGGATCCAGCAGGTGAGGTCAGTGTATTCCACAGGATCACAAAAAAGCAGAGGTGCATAGTGAATCTGCCATGAGCCTGCCAACTGTGCCCTTCACTGGTTTTTCAGCATTGTCATATAATTCTCCACAACAGCTCTGAAGAAATTCACAGAGACCTGACTGGAGTCTTTCCTCTTGCCTGGGCTGTCCTAAGCACAAGGGTGGTTCTCCATCTTCTCCTCTTTTCCAAGACAAACATTTCTGCCTTCTTTGGAGGTGGATGTGGTAAAAAGCCACCTCCAGTGCTGAGTCAGCAAAGCCATACATTCTTTCCCATATCATCACTGTTTGCCTAAGCACCTCGCCCTCCACAGCACCTCTGTGAGCAATGAGAGCCACGGATTCTCGAGCTGTGTAGAGCACTAAGGTCGTTCCCTGACCCAGGGTGGAGTTATGAGCTGCAGTGCCTGTGCAGAGCATGAGCAAGGCTCTGTGCTGGCAAGGGGCTGCAGGGTTAGAGTGATGAGGAAAAAGGGATTCAAGCTTCAGAGTAGCTGTGTCAGCCTTTGTCCCTCCATTGGTGTGTTTAACATGCACAGCTGCATCTGGGTACTACTGGAGGCTTCCACATCAACAGTGGCGTCAGGGCACCCACAGGAACTAGTGAATGTCAGGCTTTGTAGTGTTGGTTGTGGAAACTTTGCCTAGCATATGGGAAGGGACATCTAGAGAAAGATCTGGGGAAGACCCTCGGGACTTCAGGGCACCCAGTAAAGCAGTCAGGACAGTAAGAGCTGGACCTGGTCACTCTGGGGGGCAGGTCTGCAGCACAGTCTTGAGAAGTCAAAAGAGAAATACAGGTGTCCTGTTTATAGGCTGATGGAAACCATGGGAACAGACTGGGAGCTGACTGTACAAAATCTCAAAAAATAATTGCTAATGGGAAGCCATCCTTGCTGCCAGTCTTTTTTGGTAGTGCTAGTCCCACGAGGACCTGTTCTTACAAAGTACTATTCAATACTAGTTAAAGCTCTTTGGTTTATCAAACAGAAAAGTAAAAAAAGGATTTGATCCTGATTTTAAATAGCTGTGGAAAGGATTTCTCTCACCAAGGAACTCTTTACAGTAACAGAGAAAAATATAAAAGCAATAAACCTGGAAGGTCGTTTCCAGGCTAAATTTATTTTGCTTAAAGGGGCACATTTTAAAATAGGGAACACGTGAAGTGTGCAAAGGCTGATGTTGTGCAGGCAGCCTTTGGTTTGGGCTTTGAACAGATGGAGTTGTTACCATGAATACTGGGAACATAGGGGACAGTACCAGGAAAAACCTGGGACAACTGGTTTGAGGAAGGGTACCCTGGAGATGTGGGAGTAGGAAGGCTCAGGTGCAGGATGTTAAGGGGTTGCAGTCTTGGTTTGGGGATGGAGAGAATGAAGCTTGCAGGTATTTAAGCTGCTCCTGCCTATGCTTAGACAGGATTAGGCCTTTGTCTTCTTGCCTATGGAAGCATTGTAAAAGACACTTTTCCACTGGGACAAACAGGCGTGTCTCCAGCACCAGGCATTTCCACTTCTTTATAACTCTTTAGCCAGGTTGCAAGAGCAGAGTTTTTCAAATTTGCTTTGCAGACCAGTAGTCAGATTAAAATTAGTATTTTTTTTTTCTTTTTTAACCAGGCAATTTAAATGAGAGCTTTACATTTTTCTAGCCTAGGAAATACTAATGGGCAAAGTCTGTACTTAATGTTACCTCACAACCAGCTCTTGGGACTCTTCTTTAAGTGCCAATCTGCCTGATTAGAGATGTGCACTGAGTGTTTTCACAGAAGCATTAATTCATCCTCCTTGGTTTTCTCCCACAGTTTCCAAGCAAAAGACAGGCTAAAGGACAGAGTGAAAAAACAGCCAGCCCTCTGCCTGTGCTGCTCAGACACCAGCCATAAAGCAGGAAAAGGGTTTTCCATTCCTCTATGCCATGGCAGTCTGTCCCAAGAGTACACTTAGGAGCATCTACTGAGATATGACTTTGTATATCCACAGTAACTCAGCTGCAGAAGTTCTGTCAATTAGCACAGACATTCTGTCTTGCTGCCCCATAAGTGAAGTCTCTTACCTCTACATAGCTGCCATCTTTTGGCATTGCTGGCTCCTTCCAGGAATGTGTTTTCTGTTCTGCTCCACATCCCATAGCACATTCCTCTGGTGCAGCAGTCTTCTTTGTTTTGCACAAAGAAATGGGATCCAGTGGCCTGGTGCAAACCAAATCATTCCCCTGATTTCTCTTGCCAGGTCCTGTTTATCCACCAGTGTTTGTTATCTGGACCGTACTATGTTCCAAGCGCTGTCAGCAGCTGGCAGGAAACACTGGCAATAAGAGCAATCCCCACAGCTCACTTTGCAGCAGGCTCTTTGGATTCCTGCCTTTAAGTCATGCAGTGATTCCAGAGTGAGTGTAATGGGGCATCTGAAAAGCAGAAAGTTGAAATCCAGCAGATGTTTCTCACTGATCTCCTCCTGAAGCAGCAGACTGCTGGGACGGAGCCAGCACTGCCAACCTGGGAAAACCAGCAGTGAGTGTGTGGCACCTTTGGATGTCCAAGGCTGCTTCCCTTCCATGAAGAATATCCTACAGCTGCAGAGCCCTTTCCTGTGTACTCTCTGTGCTTATTCTCTTATGGGTAATTCTGACACGCACCTTTGGCCTTTTGCTTCCTTATCCTGCAAGATTTCACGTGCTGTTTGGAAAACATGAAGAGCTTCCCATCCTGCCCTTAGCAGTTCTAGAATGGCAATGAAATCTGCACATGGATGACTGAAAAACAGATGGAGAGGCTGGCTCTGGATGAGAAGTAATTGGCCCTTCCGCAAGGTACAATAAGCAGCTACCAAAATATTTCCAGTATGAGGCTGGAGCATTGCAGATGGGCTGAAGAAGGAAGCAGAGATAGTGAACACCTTGAGCCACCTCAACACAGAGGCATCTCTGGGATGTGCAGCCATTCAGAAGCACAGGCTGTGGGATGCATTTTTCTTCTTGAAGCTAGAGGCCAGTTGTCAACAATGCTGGCATGTTTGTGAGAGGTTTTAATCGCAATTGCTGCAGGTTTTAACATGCACATGACACAGTGTGGATTTTCTTTATGCCTCATACATGCATTTGTATTGGTGGAGAGGAGGGAAACCTTGGTATTCTGAATTAATTAAAAATGTACAGATATATTTGTTTTCATGATAAGACAAGGACTTGAACACGTATGAGATTCAAAAGCATGAATGGAGGGCACAGGAAAAAAAAGGGAATGATTAATTGGAGTGCATTTAAAAATAGTAACTGTACGTAATGCTGAGCAAAGCTAAAATCTATTTTAAACTGTTTATACAGAACGGAAGCGTATGTTCTCAAGGTCTCCAGTTTGTCTATGTGGGTTGGTCAAAAAAAGTTGTGACATGCTGAGAAAGGCATTTGTGCTTTGTTGTTTTTAGCAAAACTCACTTCCAACAAAATGGATTTAAAAGAGGAGAGACTGCAAAATACGTAAAGGTCACAAGGCAATCTTGGCCCATGCTCTCCAGGAGGTGCATATGCCTTGAAACGTTTGAGGAACTGCATCTCCATGCTTCTGACTGCCTCCATCTGTCATTCTTCAGGAGAGGAAGAAAGATTCTTCTTTTCCTCAAGCCCTCACACTTTTGTCTCTCAGAGGATGTGGGCAGCTCCTTATTGCATCCTCCCTTGCACATTTTTTTGCCCTTACAGTGGAAAGGAATGCCCACTGAAGCAGCTCTGTCCTTTCTTGCTGGAAAGGGTCAGGCGTTATGGGAAGACAAAGAAACCAACCACCAAACCCAGAGAAAGGACAATTAGCTGTAGTCTCTGTGCCACCAAAATCTACCATTGACTTTGGGACACTTCCTTGGGTTTGTCCTAATTTAAGGTTTGGTGGCAAAAGTATTTCTGCAGGCTGCTTTGCTGCACTAGAGCCTAAACCCATGGTAGAGGTAAGGTAGAACTGAGAGTTATATCAACTTTTGGAAAAGGTTTAAAAATGTGTGGCCACCTGGTACACTGCCAGCTCACTGGGGGTGCAGAAGAAGAGGGCACTGTCCTGCTAGGAAGGATAATGTCAATCTTATTTATGTGCTTCTGGAGTCTACTGATGGGACCAGGAGTGCTGTGAGGAGCACAGGGAGGCTGGCAATGTGGTGGACATCACCTGAGGTTGTCCTTGTTCTGCAGGATGTTCCATCCATGTGTCCCTGGAACAAAGAAGCTGTTCAGAAAGGCAGCAGGCAAACCAGGAAAAGATGCTGCATTGCTGCTAATGGGGCTGGTTCTTTAAAGCTGGTGTGGAATTGGAAGGGTACCACAAGCATGAGGTGCCCTGCCAAGACAGCTGCATTGGTGTGCTGGCTTATTTACAAAACAGAGCTTAATCTTTGGCTTTCCTTCTCAATTTGTTTGTTCTCCTTTTTTTTTCTACCTTCGTTTTCCATTTTTAAACCTTGTGGATGAGCATACTGTGCATTACAGAACACCTAGTTTTACAGCAGCCAAAAGGAGGCCTACCATCACGTGCCTTAAAATATTTATTTTTGCAGTATATATGTATTGTGACTTGGTATCATCTCATGCCAGTGCAGTGCTAAGAATCTATTGAATCTGTGAGTCAAGTATGTGATTTAAGATCTCACACTTGTTTTGTGCTTGCCACAAGAGCAATGCTGTTCAAGCCCGTGAGGTGCCCTCAGCCCAGCTCTGGAGAAGTAGCACACAGCAATCGGGGTCAACAGAGGGACAGGAGTTAATGCTGTGTCAGGAGGCGTGAACTGGATGTATGAAAGCTGGAGCTGTGGCTGTGAAAAATGCCTTTACAGGGAAAAGAGCAGTGTGCTAACATGTGGGGGAGGGAGGAAGTGAAAGTCCACAAAGCACAGAAAGGGTAAATGAGCAAAACACCACCTTGTGAGGCCCCCAAGTTGGATAAGCACTGCTGCATGATGTTTTCCATGGAACAGCACTAAGTACCAGGATTACAGCCTGGCTGGGGTTCTGCCTGCATCCATGTCATCCTGTCCCTAATATTCAGCGATGCTGACTCTCATCTACCATTGCATCAGCCTTGACTATTCTTTCAAAGGCTATTGGGTTCAAAGCCAATCTCTCCCGTTCTGTGTTTGTGTCAACATTGGTCTGCATCCACCATATCTAGTGAGCAGATAGCTGTCACTTGCAGGCCCAGGGCATCTCCTTCCCTTTCCTTCACTTCTTTAGACATGACAAGGGGTCATGGTGGGGCACCACCTAAAACCCCTCAATAGGCAGGCACACGGTGCCAGCACGTCCCTCCCTGCGAGCCAGGGCCAGGGGCAGCCCTTGGCCACAAGCCAACATTTAGACAGATGAGAAGATGTTTGATGTGACAACCAGTCAATAGTGAACACAGGAGCAAATGAACAGGAAAAATACACCACAGTAAGTGCAGCAGGAATGGCAGTGGGAGGACCTGGCAGATGCACAGGGGCTGATTCAGAAGGGAGATGCAGCCCCACCCATGCTGTTGTGAGCAAACTTGCCCTGCACATCACGACAACTGCTTTCAGAATGGGTTTAATAGCACATGTGTAAACCTGGTTCCCAGCAGGGAACTGTGGTGGGGACACCAGTCACAGCAGGGTGAGACAGCTCAAACTGACCTGCAACAAAGTCCAAGTGCCAACAAGTTGCTATTGAGCAGAACAGGTATTTTGACCTAATGGCAGAAATTGCACCTCTCTGTGGGCACAGGAAATGATGGGGGGGTGGGGGGTGGAATCCAAGGGGATGAAAAATAAGCATGAGAATAACAAGCAATCATGACTGTTTAAAAAAACCCCAAGAAACTAAGAAACAATTCTGCCTCACAGCACTGCTCCTTCCAGTTTCCTTTGCTGCTTCCCTTCTCAGTAAACCATTATTTTGGGGTTTATTTGATCACCACATTCAAGTTTGGGCTTAAATTGAAGTCTTGTTTCTCATCAATTGCCTCATCATGAGAGGATATCTTTCTTTTTTTTTTAATTTGGACTATTTTTAGGGGCTACATGCTAAAATGCCTTATTCTTAAGGAGCTGTGTTTTCTATGCATATGGTGCTTCTACAGATTTCAGTGAATTGTAATTTTGTTAGGCTTGGCTTGGGGTAATAAACTCCTTGCATTTTGTCTACCCTTAACTACTGAGAGATGCTCTTGTTTTTCACTCTATTTTAATGCAGAGTACTTGATAATATTGGTGGGGTTTGAGAGATGTTTTTAAATTACAAAACAACAATTAAACAAGAAGCACACAGAAAAGTGCTGCAGTGTATTTCTAGTAATTTTGAGATGCAACATTTTAGTCTAACCTCTGCATTTATTTTACATTTTAACTTGTATTTATACTTTTGTTCATACACTTTGGCTTGTTTCACCTCATGCGGCAGCAACATGTGGGAGCAACACAGAGGAGAGGAAGTGCACAAGCCAGATAAACTGTAATTACCACAGGTTCATTTCGTCAGAGCTACACAAAGCATTGAGTGCACAGGCTCACCCTGCCTCTCTAACAGCTCAGTGCATCTACCATCCACCACCACAAACCTTGCTAACCTGCACATGTGCATGGAAATACCCCCTTTGGTGTGACAAATAATTTTTCAAAATTGATTCACTGCATGAACCTTATCTACAGTGAATGGGAAGTTTTCCTTATTATCTTAGTAGTAGAAATCTCAGCTATGGGCACTTATATTTTTCTTTCACTGTGGTTTTTTGTTTTTTTTTTTTTCCTAATAATCTTTTTGGAACTATCTCAATTGCAAAGCCATGATTTGGGCAATACAGGGACCGATGCTGTGACCAGAATCTACAGCACAAAGGGATAGAAGACAGAGCAGACAGAGAAACAGCCACAGTCCCCTGTCCTGCAAGATCTATCCCTTGGTCCTCTAAAAGCAGAAAAAGCTTCCAAGACCAGCCAGAGCTCAGCATGTACTTGGGAGATCCACTTTATTTGAAGTTCTTGTCCAGCCAGATGTATAGCAACCATAGTATGGGAACACAACGCTTGAAAAACCCTCTCCAGTTCCACATATAAGGCCAGGAGTCCTTAAAAATAGCATCAGCCAGGACAGAAGCTACTTTTTCAGTTGTCAATCTTCTCCCTGATGAAAGCAGAACTTCATTCTGAAAGCCACCTGCTTGCAAGCCTAGGACACAAAATGGCCCTCTCTCCACACCACCCCACAAGCCCATGCACAGATACACTTTGAGTGGCTTTTTTTATCATTGCCTATTTCCATAAAGTTCAGAACTTAGTGACTATTTCCATAAAGTTCAGAACCTAGTGACAAGATCATTTTAATGCAGCGTGGATTGCACCATGCAATCCTATAAGCCTTTTCAGTTTAATGTGGAAGACATAGCTGCAAACAGGAACGTTAGGAAGATTGTTTTAAAGGAGAATGTTAGGAAATGCATTTTTTTGTCACAGGCTTATGTTTGACTATCTTAGATGTCGTGACATCCAGACCAACTTCCAGTGACTTAAGTGTCAGCAATCTACTGTACAGCTCCCCCATAACTGCTATCATGCTCTAGGCAAGATAATGGCCTAAAACCTTCACTGTACTTCTTTAGGGGTTTGTTGTTGTTGTTGCATTTTCCGTTCTTAGATCAGAACATTACAATCATTCAGCCTAAGCTCTGCAAAACATCAAGCTAACACCTTATAGTTCCTCTGGTAGGCATATTACGTTTGCTGCTTTGCCCCAGGCACAGAAGTGTTCAAGATGCCAGGTTTAGAAGCTACAACAATTACCCAATGAGTGGCAGAATGTCACCTCTAAGCAGAGATGCTGCCTGTATTTCGCCTTTTCCTAACAGGTGCATAATCTAAGCACAAAAATTCAGCCTTCCTTTGGCTAAAGCCGACGAAGAGGTCCACAGAAAATAAAGAGCTCATTTATGCCTCCTTACAGGGCCTGCCTACACCTGTATTCACGCAAGTCAACAACTTTCAAATCACATGTGCAGTGGATACAGCCTGTAAGCTTCCTCTACGATCCCTGCACTACGTGTCCAAACCAGATCTACTGCACTTTAAACTTGAATAAAATTCTTCTCATCGCAGGCTGTTTCCTTCTACTTTACTTAACCCTTGAAGCCCACACACGGGCCTTCTGTGTGCAGAATCCCCTGCTCCGCGGGGCCTTCCCGAGGGCCGCTCCGAGCCGTCTGTCCGACCCCTCAGCAGGAGCAGCGCCGTGTTCAGGCCGCGCCCGCGCGCTAAGCACAGAGGAACGCGGCTGGGAGCGGGCCGGCCGGCAAGCGGCCCGAGGGCAGCGCTGCGGCACCG
>VZRH01000840.1:536180-598242 GCA_013397555.1 Urocynchramus pylzowi
CCGAGCCCCTCGCTCCCGGCCGGGGAGGCCGCGGGGCCTGGAGCTGCCGTGTGCCCCTGGAAGTGACAGCGGAAGCAGCTGTCGGTGTCCAGTTTTAGGACTTGAAACTCCGCTCGCGTTCTGGTTACTTACAAGGGAATGACCCCGTGTGAGCTGTGGCTGTGCTGCGGGTTTCAGCCTCGCTTCCCGACGGTGCCCGTGCTGCTGCTGCTGTTATGATTTGGCAGCAAAAAAATCTTGTTACGATTTGGCAGCAGATTTTTTCCGTGTGTTCTGTTTCCTACGTGCTCGCGCGTTCTTTATTTGGAGACAGCAGGCTGGTCTGCTGCACTCTGTGAGGGTGTGCCTGATAGGGAAAACAACACTTACCTGCGTTGGGCAATTGAAATTAATGATTTGGCTCTGTAGATGAACTCATCGTTCTTTTAAATGAGCTTGGGGATTATATTTTTTGTCACTTTCTTAGAATAATAGTAGTCTAAACCTTACTTTTCTCTATTTTAGAAACACTCTGTTTCAGCTGCATTAACGTAACTTCCAGTATTGAAACGCTCAGATTTTTGGTCTTGGACATTGTGTGGTGGTTGATATTTTTGAGCAAATGTTTGTGGCCGTGTTTTCTTGTCTGTGACTTAAATAAAACCAGCAGTTGTCAAGTACATAAAAGCTCAGTGTGGTTGGCTGTTGTAATGTAGTACTTATCAAGGCACTAAAATACAAAGTAATATGCAAACACTTTGTGAAAAGAATTCTTTTTTGTTACATCTGAGTATTTTCTGTCATCTGATTTTTTTGTCAGGAACCATCTGACTCCTGGACAATTGCTGTAATGCTGATAAAATAGAAGTGAAATAAGACCTACTGTTCCTTCTTGTGTATGCAAAGCAATTGGGAATATATCTTCTTTTTTTTTTAAATTTTAAGTGGGAATCCAGTGTTCTGATTAAGCCATGCTGTATATAAACAGCATGAGGCCCTGGCTGGGGTGTTCTGGAGTAGTTGTAGCATCCAGTGGAATACAGACTGGCACTTGTAGTCTTGCTGACATTGAGTGTTGTATCTTACAGAAGCTGTTGGATGCCACATGTATTTCTATCTGCTTGTTAATGGAATTTGTGTTGTGTTCAATTTTATTAGCTGTATGGACTTCTGAATTCTCTTTTAGAGAACTGGTGGGGGAAGAGGAGGGAACAGATGTGGTCTAATTCTTCTGCAGAGGGTTACATGGTGGTGTTTGATGCCATGAAGGAGCCGGGCTGTGGCCTCAGAGGTGCCTCTCAATCCACAAGAGCTGTTGTGGGTCTCAGGGCCATTGTTTCGCTCACATGTTAGGCACACGTCCAAAAATTCCCACAATACAGCGAATTTTGACATGTTGTTGATGTTTCATAGAATTTTAATTTTCATTGTGGTTTTTAAGGGTTTTTCATACATATTTACTAGAGGTCAGTCACTGTTTGGATAGGCTTGTCTCTCACATGGGTAAACCACCTGTCCCGATGGGAGGGATTGCATGACGGGCGTGCTGTAGCCATGCAGTGTGTCTGTCCCACAAGTATCAAACCTGGGGCAAGTGCCCAGGTTGCCCAGAGGGGCAGTGGCCAAGCAGCTGCCCTCCTGGGAACACCAGCCTTTACTAGTTGTCCTGAGGAAAGTGGACTTGGCTGGCTGTCCTGTGCTTGGGCAGTGTTGTGCTTCTGAGAGAGCTGCACAACTGAACCGTGCGCAGGCCAAGAAGGACTGGGAGAGATACAACAGCAGAAATTGGACTGCTGGGTTATATAACCACATGCTGAATCCTGTTCTGGTGGTGTGCCCAAATCCTGTCTGGTGTCTGCTCTGGGGGTGGGGTAAAGACTGAATTGGGTGCCCTGGTGGGCTGCGTGCAGGTGGAGTGCATCACTGTGAACTGCGATGTCTTGATGCTCCCTGAATTGTGACACTTTTGTCTCATTTTGTCTTCTGGTGGACCTTGTAATGGCATATGGCAATAGCATTTACTTCCTTTGTACTCCTGGGTTAGATACAGTAATGGCTTCTGATGGGGGCAGTCTTTTTTTTTTCCAGGAAATCATATGCACATAAATGTGGCTGAAAACAAAAATATAATAGCCACCTGTAAAAATCACCTTCAGTAGAGAGGAGTGACTTAATGTTGTTGGAGTTCCCAACTTCAAAAGAGCTCACAAGCACCTAGAACAGAAGACAATAATACATCTTGGGTAATACTTTGATTTGCCTTTCTTGAAACTTGTTTCAAGTTCCAGAGGTAAAGGTTGAGTCTTAATCTTTAATTAAAAAAAACCAAAAAACCACAAACAACAAAACCCCTGAATTTTTCAGTACCTTTTGAAAAAGACAATAAGTTTTTATTAACTGTAAAGGAAACTTTTCATTATTCTGACTATTGAAAACACTTTTCAAAAGTAGAGCTTGAATCTTAGTAGAGGTAAACACCTTAGAATGGCCTAATAATTCTGGTGTTTATTTTAAGAATGATACTGAACCCAGAGGCTTTACATAGCAAAGAGCTCGAACAGATGTCTGTTGTGTTTGAGTTATGGGAGTTGTAGGCCTTGTGGACAGAGCATATGACTGCATTGTGCTCATGGTTACAGCTCCTCAGTCAAATAGCAGCAGTAGTTTCTCATGTTTGTAGACTAAATGTCTTCTTTTTGTTTGTAGATATGGCTCGTGGACAGCAGAAGATTCAGTCGCAGCAGAAAAATGCCAAAAAGCAAGCTGAGCAAAAAAAGAAACAAGGACATGATCAGAAGGCCGCAGCCAAGGCTGCCTTGATATATACCTGCACTGTCTGTAGGGTAAGAGGAACTGAAGTCAAAATAGTCTTGTAGGGAGAGGTCTGTCTTCTTGCCTAGAACAGGACTTTTAGAAGATTTTATAGTGGAAACTAAAATACTGTAATGGTTGTCTAGCTTGTTGCTATAAGAAGAGTTCGCATCTGTTACGTGACTTGCTTACAGGTTACTCAGCCGTACTGGTAATTGAGATAGAAAATCTGAGAGGTCGTGTTCAGGTCTGGTTTGGGTAGTTATTTTGCCTTTTGTATTACAGTGGTCTGCATGTGCTCTTAGTATGAGATAGAACATGTAAAAAGTGTGCAGTCAATTCTTGTTCAGTCTCCATGTGGAGACATATTTTCTTTGCGATGGAATTGGCCTGTCTTGGAATCAGTGGTTATGGATGTTGCTGTAGAAAGGAGAAGCAGTGGTGCCAAAAGCTTTAATGTAAGCTTGATACACAGTAACTTTTGCTAGAACAACTGACTTGACAAGAAAAAAGACATTTGAGTACTAATCAGATTGTCCTTTTCCTTCTGGCTGGTTTTCTTAAATGCTTCTTTTGGAGCTGAAGGATAAACGTGCCATTTTCACTTCAATAGTCAGTCTCAGAATAGATCTGCCAATTCAAATGTCTTAAATAAGATTCCAAATTGAGGGTTGCTTACTTAAGTACTTGTAACCAGCTCCTCTTGTGAAATCAGGCTGTAGTATCAATCACTTTGGGCAACTGATGCCTGCAACTGTGTTGTAGCAAAGGTCTGAGATAGCTTGTGCCAAGTAGAGACTCGGTTCATGCCATATAACTTCTTGGCCTATTGGTAAACTAAAGAAATGGCTTTCAGAAAGATTTGATTCTGTAAAGGATAAATGTTTATCTTTAAGATATTGAAAGAGAAAATGGTGAGGAGGGAGGTTTTCCACCAAACCAGCCTGTGAAGTGCAAGATGTGCAGGAAGATACCTAGCCAGAATAACACCATTCATGACCGAGCCAAAGCAAGTGTGATAGTAGTGCTTCAAAGCACCTCTGAAAATAGGCAGTTAAATACTCCATTTCACCCTGCAGCTAAATTAGTGGTGCTTCTGTCACTATAGCAGTGTCATCAGGGAGGTAGTTGGCTTCTGGGGAAAGAAAATAAAATATAGCAGGGATTAGGTTTTGTAGTATTATTTAACTCTTGTACTATGCATAAAGTTTAATGTCTCTCTTTAATCAGACTCAAATGCCGGATCCCAAGACCTTCAAACAGCACTTTGAAAGCAAGCATCCTAAGACTCCACTTCCTCCAGAATTGGCTGATGTTCAGGCATAAAGTTGTCTACAGGTCATTACCTTAATTTTTAATTGATTGTCTGAGAAAGGTGTATTAAAAATTGGGATTTTACCACCAACAACTGTGATTTAAAACTTGCTTCAGTTTTTTTAATATGAAAACTACTGTAGGTTATAGTTATACCCCTGAACTGTTAAAAGTAGAAGAAAGAAGCAAGCTAGTTCTTACATGGGTGAAATGGCTGTGGCATTTCCCTGTGCCCTGGAGGTTGTTTTAAAAGGGATTAATGTTATTTCAAATGGTCATTCTTAGTCTTGTAGGAATACTTCATTAGTTCTTGCTTTGAAATGTTAGTTTTGCTTTGAACAAAATACATAAGTACAATCTGTCTGTTACTATAACACATGTAATGTAAGCAGTCATTTAGTATATCTCCAACAATTGAGCCTGTTTGTTCCTGAAGCTATGCAAGTGAATGCAGAAAAATCTGAATTTCTGTGTTGACTGTAGAAGAGATTTCCCAGTAGGCAGTTGTTAGGCTGTAACTGAAAGTGGTTATAATAAAAGGCTGATATAAGGTAAAAGGCAGTAGTATGGTATTTCATTCATCAGAGGTAAGCAGCATTGTGTAATGGTTCAGCTTAACCGAGTTGTTCTTGTTTTTTATAGGTGAAGTCATGACACCTATTGACTCTTCTACTGTCAGACCTTACATAACAAACCTGCAGCTGCTTTTCTAAAACTGTTGATCAGCAAAAATGAAGGGGCTACAGAAACATTCATATTTTTATGCTGTTCCCTCTTGGGCTTCATGCAAAGACAATTCTGTGTAAATGTACAGTTGTGCCCTATTTGGAAATCCTAAAAGATCAGTCCATACTTGTTATAAAAAATTTTTTACAATTGTAATTATATTGATGTTCATATTGTGTAAAATAACTCACTTAATAAAGTAGTACTTTGATTTTACAATATCACAGATTAACTCCTTGTAGAAATTCTGTTTCACCTTTTTGCATTATCTGCCTTATAAAATAATAAAAAATACAAAAGTGGAATTTTCCCCATCCTGCCAAGACATGAGCAGTATCATTCCACTGCAAGTAATGTACATTACAGTAAATTAATCTTAAAGTGGAGAGGGAAGCTGCTCAGATTTACTGTCCAGTGTGCTGCTTGCTTGAGCCCAGCCAGTAGTGGTCAAGCTGATGGCTCAAGGTGCAACACACCCCTGAGCAGCTGCATGAGAATCATGAGACTTCCTTCTATGTTTTTGTTCTATGTATTGGAGTCTTAAGTACTGCAAGCCATTTCAAGTGGGATTCCTTTACTGTGAGGGATCATGTTCCTTGAAGTCATGCACTGGAGGAACTCTGGTTATGCTTGTTATCCTTTCTATTTAGGTAGATGGCTGAGAAGCTTGAGAGGTGGCAGGATTGAAATGCTGGCTTGAAAAATGCTTGCCAAATACTAGGTTAAAGCAACTCTGCTCTTAGTTGAAAACTGGATTTGAAAATATTTTTAATGCTATTTTGAGCAGTCAACCACACATGTTCCCCCTCAAATGCATCTGGTTATTTCTCTCTCGAAGGAATATGTAAAATAGCCAGCATTAATAACCTTCCTTCACAACCAGCTTAAAATAAGCCTGTTGGAAAAGAGCCAAAGTAACTAAAATAATATGGCTACTTAAAGAAATCGGATGTGATTAAAGTTGCAATGACAAGAAAAAGCTGGATAATAACTCTGGCCAAGACCATTTGAGCAGATAAACATAATTACCCCTAAAGTGTCCTGGGCTGTGTTCTAATCCCAGATGTATAGCACAAAAGTAGTGGAGAAATGTCTGAATTGTGCTGGAAGGTCTACTATAGAAAATCCCATCTTAGGCATTTTGGAGGGGGCTTAAGAGCTTTAGTTTTGAGCCTGCAGTTAGCAGCAGTTCTGGCATTGCTGGGATGTGCGGAGTTTCCAACGGATGTAAAAATTCCAGCAGTCCAAGTAACCCTTGCTATGCAGCAGGACTATACAGCTGACCTTCAGATGGCTTCCTAAAATCTAGGACCATAGTCTCAAAGACTCATTCACTTAAAAGAATGCACTTGGTATTTTATTATATAAAGTCAAAACCTTTGTCTTTGTCCACTCATTTGCTCTTTATTGAACTACTTCTGTGAGACTAGCTTCCTGTCCTCTTTGCTGTGACAGTATCTCTGTAAATACTTACTTTGGCATAAAGTTTCTCTGTATTATAGTCACTCTGGGATAACCTGTATACCACTTAACTTTTATAGATAATGTGACTCTCCTCAGCGTAATCCACTACTGCACTTGTACACCTGACATCAGAATGTAACAATTCATTTATTTTTCTTTAATGTTATCAATACATACATCCTGACAAACTGGCTTCACAAGGCAAGAAATCTGCTTTCAACCTATGTGCTGTATGGGGGAGAGGTACTTCAATGTTCTAATGCTGTAGTTTGTCTATAAATACGCTGAGTAGAAATGGAAAAGATGTTTCTTGCACTGATTGGTATTTGATAATCTGGTTTTACTCTGGAAAATGTTTGGGGATGCACCCCTAAAGCTTGGGCCTGACTGAGGTGAAGTAAATGTTCTATTCCTTCAATTCAGATTGTGTAGCATTAAATAAAAGACTTGTTTCATAAACAATCTCTGTTAATGAGCGCTGAAGAGCTGGAAAGCTGCATCATTAGTGGGATGGTTACCTTCAGTTAGAATGGTATTTTCAAAATTCTTATGATGCTCAAGTTGAAAATACCCTCTGAAATGATGGGGTTTACATGTTGGAAAGCAGGGAAGATCATCAGTTCAGTAAGATCCCTAGCTGCAATAACTGTCATCTTAATTATAGAAGTAAATGAAAGATGTGACTGAATTGTTATAAAGGCTATAGTAAATATGGCAATAGCCCTCAGTCAGAATACCTGCAATACTCATTGTGCCTAAAAGATCAGAGGAAGGACTAATTCTCCATCATCTCTTCCTGATCTGAAAGACAGCACACCCTAGTACCTGTCTAAAGACACAGTTGTGTATTGTAATGTGTCTGATTAAAGAAAATTAAAAATATAAACCATAAAATATCATATTTCCTGCCTGCTTTTGCTGCATGTAGAAAATTAATTTCATGGCTGTGGACAGCCATGTAACTTGAAGCTGTCTAACTATGCAAGAAAGAAAAATATACATGGAATGTTTCCCGTATTCCCTTGAGAAAGATTAATTTCTATGCAGGGTCAGCATTTAGGTGAAGGGCTCTTACTGTGTCAGTATGGACATCAGCTGTCATGGATACTTGTGGAGCAAGGGTTTTGGATTTTCAGAAGCCTTCATCTTTTGGGAATCTCTTTAAGCAGCATATGAAATTGCATTTTAAATGAGGCTTAAAATATTCTGAAAAAAGGCTCACCTTAGAGAGTAAAAAGTTAGCAGGTATGGTTATGATGAGGCCATCATCATAGGGACTACTGACTAATCAAGAACAGTTTTGCAATTTTTGTTACTCAGGCTTATTTCTGTGCCTCTGCTTTACCTATCTCAGGGCTTCTAGTTTCTTATTGTCAAAAAGCTGTGTGAAAAATCCAAGATAGAAGTTGAAGACAGTTGCCGTGTAGCCTTAGGGAAGCAGTTTATGCAGTGCTCGTGAAACATCCCTGGACACCATCCCCTTTGGTTATTTGCTGAAAACACTTCTGCTCAAGTAAGTAAAGCTGAGGACCACGGGCTATTTGCAAACCACATAGCAATGAAGGAATTTGTGGCATTTCTGTAAACTCTACTGATTTATTTTCCCATCTTGATAAGAAGAGCTAATAGGTAGAATGTCTTTTATCATCAGGTACTGATAGGCTTTCCCATTTTCACAGAAACAAGTTGGGAATTAGCGCGCTTTACAAGAAGCATGATCTTCCAGGGTCTGACAAGTAAATTTGATTAATCCTATACAAGCCACAAGCAAAGTAAAGGTCAGTTTGTGTTTCTGTCTACCCAGCCACCTTCTGCTGTGTATCATTTGGGGGCCTTTGATTTGCCTGTTTAGAACCTTACAGGTTTTGGAGTGGACTTTGAATTCAGCTCCAAATCTCGCTTTGCGCTGGTATTCAGTGTGTGGTTTTGCTCTAGTCCTGACAGTGGGAGGGTGTCAAGTGCTGTCTGCAATTTTTCTGTATGTTTTTAAAATTATTTTGAAATCTTTTAATACATTGTCTATTGTGTTACAGGTTTCGTATAGATAAGGCCCAACAGAGGCTCACTGAGGGAGTTGAGTTATCTTGGGAGCTTTCAAAGAAAAGTAGATTAGGTTGTATGTATGTTTTATAGTTCTCCTATGCAGTGTTTAACGCTGGGGTTCCTGGGAAAGGAGGAATCTATAGTTGTCCCAACATAGTTATCTAACTGTTCAAGCTGTGTCTCAGCTTTTTCAGGAAATATGGCACAGCTTTCCTCTGAGAAATACTGCCCATTAAATGTATAAAGCCAAGGTTCATGTAGCACTTCGATGGCTTGGTACACACATTTTTGTGTTCCTTCTTTGTAGCTGTGACAATCAGTGTGCAAAGCGTAACTGAAAGCTGGAGCTCTTTCAGATGACTGCAGATTAAGGGAAATTCAGGAATACATCTAGTCCATCTCTCTACTCTGAGGTTGGATAAAACCTGCCCAGATGAACTACCAAGTGCTCCTCTAACTCTCAAAAGCTTCCAGTGAAAGGGATCCCACAATCCCAGACCTTGTAAGCAGTATGTATCGCTGCTGTAACCACTGCTGAAGTGGACAGTTACCACACCAAGAGTTTATCCCTGCCAGATAAGTCAATTGCTTACTGTTCTTACTGGCAATAGATGTGATGAATAGTGCCTTTATTTGATCATTGCTACTGTGTTCTAGTCTTCAGAGTAAACCCAGTTAATTGAAGCACTCTTCATAGGTCACATTTTCTAAGTCTGGCAGTTGTTGGTGCTCTGGATCCTCTGCAGTTTGTGCTCTTGAATCATATGGTCCAAGATATGACCCGAAGTGCTGGCTGAGGCTGGTGCAGAGTAGCTGGAGCAACTAAGGTCTGGCACTTGCATACACTGGGATTATATTAGGCTTTCTGCAACAACATCACAGATTAATTTTGGTACCACTGAAAGTTTCCACTTTGTATCTCTATTTAGTGTCCACATACCTGCCTCTCAGGGATCTCAGACCAAACAGTTTACAGTTCATCCAAGTGTGGTATCGTGGAGGATATATTGCAGATGTCCTCTTTTACTCTTTAGTCTGTATTGTTCATGAACACACTGTTGGGATGCATTGCAGGTAAAGCCTTGCAGGACCTCGCTTGAGTGTCTTGCTAGACTCCAGTAAGCTTTGGTAGTTCTTGAGGGTACTTTGTACTGCTGTGATTCTCTTTGTGGTCAGTATGGATTGAAGCCCCGTGCCTGTGAGGACTTCGCAGACTGACAGTGTCAAAGGCATTTACAACAACAGGGAGATTTGGATCTTGTGTGCCTGTGGTCACCAGACCAGTTTTCACAAAGAAATGAAAGGTAGTGAGGTATGGCATAGTTTGTTCCTGAAAAATCCATATTGTCTGGCTGTTGCTTGGTTACTTTTTCATATGTGTTTACAACGGGAATTCTGTAAAAATTATCCTAGCCCTTTCCCAGGTTTAGGTTGACTGCAAGTGTCCCTTTATTTTTATGTTACTTGTGCTTGTCCCACTACTCTCTTGGGCTCTTTCCCGTGCTCTGTGTGTTCTCAAAGAGCAACACTCGTGGTCCCCAGTGACATGGCTGATTGCTGGAGCATCCTAGGATAAGAGTTATTAGCTGCTGCCAACTTGAATTCCATCAAAGTCCTCTGACTACTTTAGCTTACTTTTTTAACTTCTTAACATGGTTTATTAGCTTCTGAGTGAAGTCAAAAATGTTGTTGATTACTTATTTGCAAATCTTATCTTTCATTTTCTTCCCTTCTTCATCAGGTAATGTACCTATACTTTATCTTTTCTTAGATATTTGTAGTCTTTGTATCTGCCTTTTAACCTCAGCTGTGGTTTTGGACTCTGCTGATGAAGGTGTTATTGTGTTGACTTTTGAGTCTTCTAAAACCCAGTCTTTTGTCTGTCTCTCAGGATCCACACTGTTATATTTGCAACCACTGTGGTGAACTCTGAAATAATTTTTTTTTGCATGGTTTGCCCACTGTCGAGCTATCAGAAGCTTTATATACTCCATCCTGATCTGTTCAAGGCCCCAAACATGCAAGAGCATTCTCATTAAAGTTTGAGTTCTGCTGAGTATTTACTTACCTACAGGCTAGCAATGAGAAGGACCAGGCTGGCCTGATAAATCTGAATGTGCAGTAGTTGTTAATGTTGGATATAAAACTGCAGAGCACTAATTAGACTAAATGCCTGAGTGACTTTTCATCAGACATCATTCTGGCCATTTCTTCCTCTGGTTTTCAAGACTGTCCCTATACTTTAATCATTGCTGCCTGTCTTTTCCAAATGGATGCCAATGTAATCCAACCCCTCACAAGAGCACATCATATCTGTCTCCTTATCCTTAGTTTACTGAGAGAAGAGTAATACCCAAGCTGCCTCTGAGTCTTTTTCAGTGCTTTGCAAAATTAAAGTATGCCTGGACAACAGATCCATGTTAATTGACCAGCATACTTGTAGACTGTCAGATAGGCCTTAATTTTTAATTTCTTATTCCTGATATGCCTTCAAATTTTAGTGGCCATTACCTACTGATAGTTTTAACTTTCTTTTGGTACATAATTTCTTTAGCTGTTGATAATCACTGCATATTTTTCTATAAAATGGTTGCTTTATTTATTTATTTCCTGTGAATATTTGTGGTTCCTTTAAAGAGGGAAAACTAAGTATTTCCAACCAGAAGAATAATAAAAGAATGATGTCTTCTTAAAAAACCCACAAAAAGTCTAAAATGTTTGATTGTGTCCTCGTGGTATTCAGAATTGTTTTTATGGTCATTACTCACTTTCATTACAGTAATGCTTAATGCAATTGTATGTTCTGTTGTTGGAGACACAACTCTGATTTTATATCACTATAGGCTGTGTGCAAGTAAGGGAACTGATCAGGACGTCAATGAAGCTGCTTTTTCTTTCCACACAAACTGAGGGGAAAAGAATTTTTATTTCTCACTGGTTTTCTCTTGCTGCATTTTTATTTAGAAAATAAATTTAGATTTGTTATGACTTCACAAAAAAATGCTTAACCCTAAGAGATTTTCTAAGGGGCATCTGCTGCTGTTAGCTCTTATCAGGTCAATGCTAGAAGAGAATATTCTTCTTATTGAGATCTAAGAAATAGTGTTTACTGAAGACCATGTTAAGTAAGGTTAAGAAATAGTAAACAGCTGCTTTTTGCTGCTGCAGTAAATCATTCCAAGAATTTGCTGTTATGCATCTGAAAACAAGAGCTGTTAGCAGCTGAAAGAATGTGACACTGTCTGCACCATAACCACCAATAGCGAAGGAGGACAACTTCCCAGCTTCTGGGCTGACTTCTAAATGGACAAAGTCTGCCTGTATTTTTCTCAAACAATAATGGAATTCTACATCACTGAAGTCAGTAGGAACTTAATTTTGTCATGTGATAAATGCTTGCATGTGCAGAAAGCTGCTAGCTTGAACACCTTTGTAAAATCTATGTCACATGGTACCAAAATCAGTGTAACTGATTTTCAGTGTAACTGTACAGTGAAGACAATTTATGTGTGGCTGGAAGATGCAATAGTCTGTCTAGAAAACATATACAGTACTGTACCAAGACAGACTACAAATTCTAATTGATAAAGTCAAAAGATGTTTTTGGGCTGTAGTCACCATCAGTCCTCAAAATTTATCCTTTTATCATAAACCTTTTGACTTGAAGCTGTCAATGACTCTGTGGACCTCAGAGAGGTTAGTGCCCAATGGACAGAGATTTGGATATCACTCTCTTAGACACTTCTGAAATTCTATACTTCTCTTGCTTGCTCTTGATCTGTGATTCCAGCCATTTTTTCAGGACCCAGCTCTCTCTCTGTTGTGCCCCATTTTCTCTCTTGTGGTAGGTGAAGGAGTAGGAGCACAGTAATGTAACAGTGAAATTGTCCAGTGCTAATACTGCCTTGACTGTGCTATTTTTAGCCAGTGGTGGCCAGACTTCACCTTTCATTCCCTACGAAGGGACAGAATCAACCTGGCATCCACAGAGGTGTGTGCTGAGACTGCTCTCCTGACCTGCCACCCTCTGGACATGAGGCTCATGGAGCCACACAAGCAGTGTAAATAACTGGTCATGTCTAACTGGCCCTAGGTCCTTACTGTTATAACCCTTGGCCAAGGACAGCCAGATTTTGGAGGTATGGTAAAGGCAATTCTGTTGTTCCTATTGGTGAAAATGGCTGGGTAGAGGAAAGGCTTTCTGTCATTATGAGGGATGGTGGGGGATTAGAGCTGCAGAATAACCTCCTGCAGTGCAGGATGTGGAGAACCACTTGAGAAATGCCCAATTTTCTTTGGTGCTTGCATTTTTTTAGTCAGGGAGGTGAATTCACGCTGAAGCACCTGGTATGGAATCCTCTCCCAAGTTGAGGCAAGTGAGCAGTCAGCCCGTGGAAGAGTCTGGCAAACTGAAGTGCCTGTGTGGGGAAGCTTGTGTTTGGGAGCAGGGAAGCAGCAGGGAGTCTGCATTTCTGGAGGAGCGCAGCAAAGACAAACACCTTTCCTTCACAGCTGCCCTTCATGAGGAAAGGAGGAGAGGCAGTGGTGGGATCCCAGTTAGACTGTAAGAAAGTTCACTCTGTATTTGCTTACATGAAAGGTTTGCTTTTGAGCACTTGAGGCTGGCTCAGGATTGATTGATTGCTAATGATGGTTAGGGTCCATTTAAAGGCAATAAACTAACAATGTCTTGATGAAAATGTGCTTTATATGGTACCCATGACAGATATTTTGCAAGTACTGACACACCATCCCTCTAACTAATGTGGTAATGACTGTGCTAAGTGCTTGAGTGTTTGGGGATTTTTTCTCCTCCATCCCTCCTTGTTGTGGGTATGTCTATACCAGGCCTCCTTGTGCTGCACTCCTCCTTACCCAGATATTCATCTCTTCAAGTACAATTGAATAGGCTTGGATATAATCAGTGTCTCAGGAAGCGAAAAACTGCATGGGAACTTCAACAAAACTGATGCTGACTTCATTGTCAGCAGTGAAGTTTATGAGCTGCTTTTGACCAGAATTTGTCTCCCACAGATGATGTGCTGTAGAGCTGGCAGGGAGAGAACAGAAGTCCTTCCATTTCCAGGAAGCTGTATGGGAGAAAATGAACAGGAAACCCCAATGAAAGCAGTTCCCATTCAAGAGAAGACTAGAACAGAAAAATGGGAACATTGAAAAGTTCCATCAAAAAAACAGTATTGTCACCTATGAACTTGACATCCAAAAAGTGCTGCTTTCCAGAGTTTTCTTTGCAAGAGGTCCTGGCTCTCAGACAGATGTAAGCTCTACTAAGAGCTCGTTGCTATTGTTGCTAAAACTGATTATGAGAGAAAGTGTTGAAATGTTATTCCTCCTGAAGGTTAGTTGTCCAGTTTCTTAAAACAAGTAAAGCTGTTACTGTTCCCTTGGAGAGTGAATGGAAGCAGATTATAATGGAAACAGATGGTGCAGAATTTAACTTAAAATCAAGATTCTTATTCAGACCTGTCTGTCTCAAGCCACTCTTCAGGCAAATTGATATGCAGAGACATTAAACAAATAATCCCAGTGATCACCCTTGGGTCAGTTTCTTAGTTAAAGACTTTGGAGTGCCAGACACTTTGCTTATTTTTTGAGGAAGGCATCTCTTGTTTTTCTTAAGCTGTAGTAAATACCACCTGTTTCAAAAAGTGGATCCCAATCTGTGGATTCATATTGTGTAGAAATGGTCCTTTTAATTTAGTAAGACCTATCAAAACCAACATTATTTATTAACCTTTTTTGTCGTCCAACCACTGCCATTTTCTAGTTTCTCCATTCTTACAGCAGTCTTTTCTTTATCCCCGTTTCCAGCCAGCTTGCTAGGAGAGCTATATTAAGTCTTTCCTCTCCAAAAACATGAGTGAGCTACCATTTAAACTCCCAACAACTCCTCAGTCATCTTCTTTACTGTGGAATGAATTCACAGCCACTCTCTCTGACATTTCCAAATAAATGTCTAACCAAAAGCTGTATCTCTGTACCCCTAAAGAAAACTCTTAACCTCTTGCCCACAACACTTCTACCCCTTAATCTTTTTTGCATTGCTACAATTATCATGTCCCTTTGGATTGCCCATGAGCCCTTGGTTTGGTTTGGGTCTCCATCTAGATCCCTCTGTATCAGTTAGACATCTTGCCAGTTCTTCTGCCTTCCTTAGTCAATGCTTTTTTCCAGGTTCTTGACATCTCCTCTGTGCAGCACCCCTCCCTCTAACAGCCAGCCTTCACATACACTGCCTGGCCCTGCTCATTTCCACACTCTTGGAGAGTGTCAGTGCAAAGAGCTGCCCAAAAGATCATTGTCCTCACCTGTTGTTTCCTGTATTCTCCTCTCCTCACTCTCAACCTCACTTCCTTCCTTCAAAACCCTGCTTTGCCAGGAAGCATCCCAGAAGCTGGTAGCAGCTGTCAGGCTGTTCTTGTTATCCTCCCTGTCTCTCTCCTATTTCCCAGCACTTCCCAGCTGTCTTTGCAGTGGAGATGGTGGATGTTTCAAATAGCACCCACCACAGTTGTCTCCAGCTCCATGGCCAGACTTCCCAAAGGCGTGGTGGTCACAGCCACACCATCCAGTTTCTCAGGTCACATTGACAAGTCTTTCCCCTGCGGAACAGGTACAGAAGTTGTTGCAGCTGATAGATGCTGAAGCAACTCTTTCTCCTCCTCTCTGTTCCTCATTGTTTGTGAGCAGCAGAGGGGCTCCCTTGCTCCATCTTCACTGAGTTAATTGTTTACTCCACAAGGTCTTTGCTTTCCAGACTATATATTTTTTAATTCTGATTTACTGCCTTGGCCCTTAGCATTCAAATTCATCTGTCTTTTTTAAGACCACATTTCCCTCTGCCATGCTGCCCTCTCCTTTTCAGCCCTTCATCACACATGTGACCTTATTTAGTGACAAGAGAACTGGCAAGTCAGAGACACAAGGGCAAGACTTGGGACCAAATGGGGCAGAGAGCAGGGGTGCACATCCACAGCCACCCCCACACGATGCCCTCTGTTCACTGCTTGCTGTGCAGTCCTCAGTATAGTCAACAGGTAGCTTTTTTATTGCCATATGCAGCTGGTAAAGAGTTAATCCAGAGAGGAGGGTTTGGGAGCAGCCCAAACCCTGCTCCTGCATTTAAAACCACTTTGAACCTAAGCAGCCCTTGTTCTGAAGTGAGCAACCAGACAGCTCCTTAAAAACCTTGGGTGTGTTTCACATTATGTATTTAATGTAATTAGTTCCCAGGTCAAGGCTTACCACTCTGGTTTTTACCCTCAGTGAACCTGAACTGAAACACCTTGCAGATGGGCTTTGCTGAATTTCCAGCATCTCCTGCCCAACCTGCTTACTTCTTCCTCTTTCTTGTGCTTTATCATCTCATTTGTTTTTCATTTAGTGTCCTTCTATCTGGAGGCACCTGTCTTGTGTGAGAGGAAATGAATCCCCAGCCCACCTGCCCTCCTCCTCAGCACAGTGCACAAGTGAGAGTGGGCAGTATAAAATCCACGTGAGGGATCCCACCTATGCAGCTCAAGTGCTGAAAAAATCTTAGGAGCAGGACTTGCTGAGTCCAGCCCTTACATTTTGGACATTGGAGCAAGAGCTGGTCTTTGTTTTGCAGCCATTACTTTTCCCTTTAGCATCATCTCAGGATCATTAATATGCCTTAGTCCTCTCTAACTGTCATCCAGAGTGCAGTTTGCATGTGTGTTCTGCTGTATCCTGTATTTTCCAAAGCATCATTACTTTCTGGACACAAGCAGCCAGGTGCTGGATTTGCTCAACATGACTGTGGTTCTGCATAAATATAATTCATATATGTCTTGATATGGGCCTATTAATCGACAAAAACGTGCTTTGGATGCTGATTCAACTTCAGCTGTAGGATTAGCTCTCAATTTGTAATTGCCTTTGTAGGTGCCATCTCTTCCTGCAAGTACATTTTCCCTTAAAAAAATCCCAGGTGTTTATAATCACAGTTCAATAAGCTATATTTTTAGGCTTAATCTCTTGCCATTTCAGACAGATCTGCAGGAGTAATTCTTCAAGCAGCTACCAGGGTATTCCCTTCCATGGTGATTTAAATTAGCCAAACAATAACCCCTTCAGTGATGAAAACACCCCAAAAAAATCAGAACAAAAATCTTCCCATTTAAGTCTGTGTTCAACCAATTCATTGGAGTGACACGATTAAAATCTTGGGGCCAAATCCTGCTTGTCCTCTTCATGTAAGTGCTGCTTTTGAGAGCAAAGGGATGAGTGAGAACAGCATTTAGTCCATACATTAATAATGTATATCCTTTGACTGACAGGGAATGGGCTGGCAGAACAAATGAAAGCACCCTGGGGTAAGAGGAAGAAAGCCTCAGTTTGTTGCTGCAAACTGCACAGGAATAAAAGTACATTTTGTTCCACTATTAAATAAGGAGATTGGGGATATAATACTGTCTCTTCTGCAGCACTTCCATTTTCTGCTCTTGGCAAAGAGGATAAAACTGTCCACAGCTGTAATTGTTCCATCCAGCACTCACATGCCTGGGAGAATTAATCATGATCTGCAAAATCTGCTCCTCTTAGCTGTGAGCAGCACACCCGTGTACAGCCAGCCTCCACTGGCCTGTGAGTCCCCAGGGGCTCCATGTCCCCGCCCTGCCCCCTGCCAAGCTGCCGCCTCCACGCCTGGGGCAGCTCCAGCTGGACGTCCAGAGCCTCCCTTTTTCACCTGGCTTTGTCCTGGTCACAGGGACACTGCTGTCCTTCTTTTAATTCAGCTGGTTGGAAATGGAGACAAGAGCCGCCATCCTACGTGAGCAGCCCCCAACCCTGTGGCTGCAGGGAGGGCAGGATGCATTGGTGGGTGCCTCCAGTTGGTGGCACAGGGCTCCTGCTGCCCATGAGCAGCCAGAGCCAGCCTTCCTGGCTTCATCAGGGGGTTTAATGTTATTTTGAGTTGGAGTCACTGATTACCTTTGTTTGCAGGTTGGTGGGGTTTTGGGTTTTTTTTTGGTTTGTTTGTTTGTTTGGGGTTTTTGGTTGGTTGGTTGGTTTTGGTTTTTTGGGGTTTTTTTTTTTGTTTGTTAGTTTTTTGTTTTGTTTTGGTTTTTTTGCAAGAGAAATTCTAGACAGACATTAATACCATGAGAAACAAAGTAAATTCCAGGAACAAATTACCTCAAATTTTGCACAGCGTAATAACACTGCACTTCTACCATCTCTCCAGACATTCAATAGTGATTGTTATAGTTTGAATTATTTTGTAATGTTCTTGTCTAGCTTTTGCCAAAGCAACGCTTTGCTATTTGTTACTGGGCTGGTTCTCTGGATGATTTTTGTATTCATATTGTACCTGATATTTTTTATGCCCCCAGAGCAAAGCCAGAAAACTCCTGCATCAGTATTCATATTGTACCTGATATTTTTTATGCCCCCAGAGCAAAGCCAGAAAACTCCTGCATCAGTATTCATATTGTACCTGATATTTTTTATGCCCCCAGAGCAAAGCCAGAAAACTCCTGCATCAGTATTCATATTGTACCTGATATTTTTTATGCCCCCAGAGCAAAGCCAGAAAACTCCTGCATCAGTATTCATATTGTACCTGATATTTTTTATGCCCCCAGAGCAAAGCCAGAAAACTCCTGCATCAATGCTGAAGGTAGCCAGGGAGGGTGAGTCAGCTTTTAATTTCTAATCATAAAATTAAGACTCAGTAACCAGTGAAAACCTGCTAATCAGGGTAAGCACCTTGCCATTTCCTTAGTTTTGAACACGTAATTTCTACTGAGATACAATTATTACAAAAAAACATACTAAAAGAAGCATGTTTAGATGCTTCACCCCCCAAAGGCAGGATGATGACCTTGCACCGGACACCCTTTCAGCAGAGCAGCTGAGCAGACCCCTGTGCAGCTGCATTTCTTTGCCAGCTTGCCACCACACATGGTCATTGCTGGGACACGTGCCCAAGGCCAGCTCAAGGGAGTGTCTGCAGCTGTTGAGCCTTGTGGATGGATTGGGGTTTCCACAACCAGGCAAGCCTGGTGTTGAGACCCCAGAGCATGAGGGAGGACAGCAAGCATTAAAGACAGGGATGTTGACTGCCCCACATGATGTGGGATGTCCTTAGAGTGAGGTGGGCATTGTGAGGGTTGTGAAAAATAATAGCCTTGCTGGTTAGGCATGAATATGCAACATCATAAATTCTTTATAACACATAAAAACTACTAGGAAACAAAAAAATGTGTAATAATCATATGTACTAGTTTCCAACCTACCATTTGAAAGCTTTCTTCTTCAGTGGCTGAAAAGCAAAGTGCCTGGATTGAGATCTTCCTTTGGTCAACAGGAGAAGACACATCCCAGAAAGACACAGCTGCATACCCAAGGTAGGGTTCAGGATGGGGGAAGATGTCTTCTCAAGGGACTTCACTCCTGTATGGATTTTGACAACTAGTTTAGAAGAGACTTGTCTTCTAGAAAGTCAGTGTGCATGAGAGCAGTCCTGCTTCTGAAGTCTAAATGGCTTTAGAGCATGACCCAAGCTCCTGGGTTTTATGGATAAGCAGATACACTTTATTTTAGACATACAGGTAATTTTTAAAAAGTATTTTTCTTTTTAAAGAAAAATAAAGGGTTTTTTTAAGACTTTTTAAAATCCTACTCAGCTGTCTGGCTGAAGCTTCTCCAAAGCCAGTGAAGCTCTTGCTGAGCAGAAGCAGGGGATATTACAGCTCTGCAGTCCCAGTGGCAGGCTGAAACCCAGGGCAGGTGGCACAAACCACCCACTAATGACCAAAGCATGCTCAGGCCACCCTCAGGCCAGGGTTGCCTTTTGCTGGGTCTGTGAAATGGTGTTAGGCCATGCAGCCCTGAGGTTTGGGGAGCCTGAGGCTGGCCAGCAGGAGATGGGAAATGGCGAAGAAAGCAGAGAGGGGACAAACCAGCAGCAAAAACGGGAATGGTAGGTGAGGATAGGGGGTGATTGACCTAGAGGAGAGCAAGGAAATGGGGACAGGTTGGATGACTAGAGACTTGACATGAGTGGGGAGTTGAAGGAAGTGGAGTGCTGCTGAGCTGGGAGCAAGTCTTGGCACCCTCTGGGGATGTCCCCTCCCAAGCACAGCATGGAGCCAGGAGTCCTCTGCTGTGAGCAAGCCCTAGTGAAACTGAGTGCCCATGGACTGGGCGCTCTGAGCAGTGGCCCCGACCACTGCACTGGAGGGCTTGCTGAGTTGGGTGTTTGGTGGTGGAGGGGTTAATTCCACATATGAAACCCTGTGGGAAGGTAGCAACGCCAGACACCCACAGCTGGGAAATACCACCTACACAAACCTAAATTCAGTCTCTGGAAAGCAGTTACTGTGATACTGTCTCTAACGGCAGCCCCGCAGGCATCCGTCGCTGCAGCGCGGGCCAGGCACACTCCCTGTGGTCCCATGGCAAAAGGAGATGCATTCCCCCCCCAGGACATGTTATCTAGCTCAAGGAGAGAGGCAACCCCATTCTTCCATCACTACTTCATTAGAACCTGATGTAAATTTGAAGTGATGAAACCATCAGGGGTTGACAATCATTCAGTTTGGATTTACTGCTTTCCTTCGTTTTCCCCAGGACACCCTCAGTTGCTGGTCCATCAACAGGGGAAGGCCTGTTGGTGGACCAGCAACTGAGAAGGCAACAAGCCCTCCATGGATGCTGGTGCTCATCCCTGCCCTGGTCTCTGGCTCATCAGCAAAGCTCCTGCCAGCTTAGGTGTGATGGATGGTACCTAAGCTAGGTTTATGCCCAGGACAGTTCCTGAGCTTAAGACCCCATTTATTAGTACCCATGTTGCTATATAAAAATCAGGAAGGGCATGACCAGCAGATCACCAGTTTCTTCTCCAGCAGGCCTTTAGGTAGCTGACTAGCAGTTGATCCTAAGGAGCTGTGTGTAAAACATTTTTTCCCATCAAAGGGCTGGTGTTAGTTTCTAATGAGCTCCTTGCAATTCACTCCAAGGCAGAAAAAGCAGACTCTTCCATAAGGTGTGACAAACTGCTGGAACATTTGAAAAATCAAACAAGAAGCTCCTAGAGAGTTGTCAGATGCTTGAAAACAAAACTTTAGGTTTTATTTGGATATCTGAAGTCATGACTTGGTTCATAATTTCCATGTAGCAGCCCCACTGCCTTGGGCTTGTGAAGTTAAGGTGCTCTGTCTGACAGAGGAGTTACAGGCAGCAAGTAAGTGAGCTTGTGTCCTGGTCACTGGCAGACCAATGCCAAAATGCTAATGGTGGGACCGAGGGCTGGTGCCTGCTTCTACACTTCAGGATCTAGATGGGTGCTGCCAGGTTTTCTGAGCACAAGGGTCAGAGGTGTAAATCTGACTGACCATCTCAGGCCTGTAAACAAGGTCTGGCCTGTGTGACACAGTGCTTTTGGGGTGAGCCAGGGCCAGCACAGCCTGGCCAGGCACAGCTCTGGAATCAGGTATCCTGTGACACCATCACCCACCCAGCACCAAGCACTGCTCGTGCCTGTAAGAGAGCTTGAACCTGGAGCTGGTGGATGCCTCCAGACTAAGAAGGACATGCTTCTCTCACTGGGTACACAGGGCTGGGCAGGAGAGGTGGATAGACCAGCTGGAGAACCCAAAAGGAGATTTTTGGACTGTTACTATCCTGGGAGATAGTAACAGTCCAAAAATTTTGGCTTGACACCCCTTACATTATAACTCTGCTCTTTTACCAGCCAAAGGTGCAGGGGAGGCAACATTCTCCAAGGGCTCCTGTGGGCTGCACTGTTCTCATCTACCTGAGATCTCCTGTGGGAGCTGCCTCAGAAAGGGTGCAGGTTGTGCTCTGTACACAGTGAAGGGGAGCAGAGGGATGCTGTGCTCGTGGCTGATTCACGAGCTGGCTCAGCTGAGTTAGTTTGTTCCTCATTTAATGTTAGATTTTAGGAATGCTGGATGTATTAAATTCTCAGAAAATTAATCGTCAGGGTGATGCAAAACCTTTGTCCTCTTTATTACTAACCAAAGCTATTTAGAGAGTTTATTAGAGAGTTTATCTTTCTTGAACCTTTCAACTTTAAGATTTGCCCAGGTTCTTTGAATGTTGCCATGATGCAGTCAGTGGCACTGCTGTTGCTGGTGTATTGGCATCCTTTTCTTACCCTTCTTCTTCCCAGATCACTTGTCTGCTGGGACCCTCATGGCCCCACTCCCTTGAGAAAGCTTATCTTTATGCCCATAACTTGCTCAAGTTTTTCTGCTTTTCTCTCTTTCCTCTTTTCCTCACACAGCTCCTGGAGCAGAGATCCTTTCCAAGCTGCCCCAGACCTCTCCAATACTCTACTACCTTTCTTCCTTTCCCTCAATGCCTCGGGTGCCCAGGAAATTCCCTTAATTAGGACATGCCCAAATTCTTCCTTCCTTCTGAAAACCATGAAAGAGCTCACCTACATAGCTAAAGCACAGAGCCAAATCCACAGGGCAAACCAACCACCCAGCCAGTGTGCTGCCAACCAGAGCCTGCAGTAAGGCAAGACTTTCCCTCCTGCCCTCCCCTCCTTTCACACTCTCCTCTCACACCCTCCTTTTGCCTCAGAGCTCATTTCACCCCAACGTGGGCTGCACAACAGCACAGCTCTGGGAACCAGCACCCCTGGCACATGCCAGCATCTCTGAAGAACATGCAACATTCTGGTTGACATCCCACACTATTCCTGATATTTGCATGGAGCTGAGGCTCTTGCACTGTGTGGTGTGCTGGAAGGCAGTGAGGGTTCAGGGCATCAGCATCAAATAGGGTTATTAAAACATTCCTGTTTTATGGCAAAAGCTCTGCTGAATGCTACAATTTGCATCATGATGGACATGGACCAGATGCTGCAAACAGGGCTTAAGCTACATACCTATTTCAGACTCAAGGCAGTGAAGCAGAGGAGGCTGAAAGCATCCCTTTATCCTTTGCCTTCATTGGAGAGCTTTCACATGGTGGCATGCTCTGGAGCTTGTGGAGCGCTTCTGCTGGAGCATTAGGACAGGACCCCAAGGTGCCAGCCTCCCTGCCCTGATGAAGAAACCTCACCACAGATGCTTCATGCAGAAAGAACAAAAACCTACTGAAATCCACCTTGCTTTGGTATTCCTGAGTCATGGTGAACCTGGTGTGGTACTGGCAGAGCAACCAGTAATAGATAGTGCTGTATAAATAATTACAAGAAACCCAAGAAAAAAACAAGTTGGCTAGATTTGTCCAAAATGACACAGTCAGTGTCAATCCTGCCTTGCAGTAGCCTGATAAGCAGTAAGGTATTCCAAGACACTGCCAGTTCTGTTTTCTGTGGATTCACTTGGTCAGTCTCTCCTGTAATTGTCTCATCTTCAGTCTGGGGCTCTGCCTGTAGCTGGGGCTTGTCCTCCTGCATGACCAGTTCCTCAGAGAACAGCCCCTCTGGCTTAATGGAGCCAGGAGGTGCTGGCAGGAGGTCCCATCCTGCTGGCAGCTCCTAAGGATGGTCTTGGGTCTGCTGCTGGCCTTCTGGAACACAAAGCCAAGCTCAGGAGAATGTGCAGTATCTCTTTCCTTGGTTAACATGTTCCTGGGGAAAGTGGGGCAGCAGCAGTTCAGCACACATTCCCTTAACCTGGAGAAGGAAATGCGGCTTCGGGCAAAAGGGCAGCATCGGCTCGCGGCAGTCCCAGGCTCTGATTAGCAGGCACGGAGGGCAGCAGGAGACTGCTGTGTGAGCAGGAGCTGAGCCAGAGGCAGGTGAGAGGCACCTCTCACCTTGACAGCAAGGCAAGGGGCTGTGCTCCAGCCACCCCTCAGCCGGCTCAGAGCACGGTGGGCCCGGCCCCAAAGCCCCCGGATGGCTGTGCAGAGAGCGTGAGCCCGCGTCTGCAGCAGGCAGTGACCAGCAGCAAGCTCCAGAAAGGCAGCTCTCTTCTCTTTGCACCCTGCCCTCAGAGAAGCTGAGAACACTTCTGCACCATGTTTGACAGCTCGGGCATCACTTCTGAAGGCTGCCAAGCTGATAACAGCAGCAGAACCCAAATAACCCACGTTTGCTGGAGCTGAGCTCCCACCCTAAGTGCTGCAGAGATGCTCACTGTTCTGACTCACGTGTTTTGTCACAGGGTCTCAGTCACTGTATTTCTGCAGAGCAAATACCTGCTCCCTGCACTCTCCTGTCTCTTTTACCTACCATCTCTTTACTTACCACATCTAACACATACTGTTCTAACAAGGTTATTTTCATGTTGCCAGAGGTCTCTGGTTTAAGAAGGCCTGTGTATCTAGCCTTGGTCTATAGTAGCAGTTCTTCCTAACCTCGCTCACTGGAACTGTTTGTACAGCATAGCCAGGGTTCAGCAATATCAAGGCCTGTACAAATTTGTTTTGCCATTGAGTTCTCATAGCAGTAATTAGTTTAAAGAAACCAAGGAGTTATGAAGTGATCCCATGAGAGCAGAGGTAATTTGGCTTAGGCTATTGCCATGACCTCTTGCAAACAGCTCCCCAGAATATCTCTGCCAGCAAAGCACAAGGCTAGGAAACTGACTCCTCCAGAGTCACCTGGCTTACCTGTCAGGTGTCACCACCCCCCTTGCTGGCCATGGCAACATCTCTGACCAGAAGATGCTTCTTCCCACGTGAGATCTGAGGGATATGCAGGCTATGGTGCTGGGACAGCTGTGTCTCTTGGAAACCAATAAGCTGAGTTTTATAACCCGTACTCAGCAAGTGCGTTTACGTAAGAAGGTGAGGTTGGTCACTCAGGGTTAGGCCAGCTGGGTGTGGGAGCTGCCTGCAGCAGAGCCCGTGTGCTGACAGGAGCAGGGCACACCCAGGAGGCACTTGTCCCAGCACTCTTCCAATTTCCAGCCATTTTCAGGTGAATAAGACAAGCCACAGTTGGCTGACAGTCTTTTTTTTTTTACCTTGTGCAAATTTCCCCTGAGCTGCGCTGTTGTTATTGTGCAAAAAATAGAGCAAGATATGCATTAACTCTCAAAGGAAGGGAACTAGAAAAGCAAGCAGGAGCAGGGCACCCTCATTAACTCCTTTAGCTGAAAGTGGGGCACTCACCTGCAGCAGCAGCAGCCTCTGCCTGGGCTGGGGGGAGCATGTGGGGGCCACTCACCCATCACCCATGGGCACTGGGTAGGTGGGAGGGGTTGAGGGTCTTACTGAGATATCAACCCTGCTGCAATCCCAAAACATGAGGGACCCTAAAGGGCAATGGCCTGGCTGACAATCCCACCAGGTGCCACAGAGGGCAAATCCTGGATCTTAGGTAGGGATAGGCAGGAATGGGGGTCTAAAACCATGCTGTCACCCTGGATCTGGAGCACGTGGTGTTTCCATCAAGTGCTCGAATAACCTTTTCTTACAGCTGAGCAAGAATAAGGGGGTTTCAATGTGATGTGGCCTCGTTTCTGTGCAGCCCCTCTGTGTGAGTGCCAATGGGGAGGCAGCACCGAGGGCAGGCTGAGCTGCACCAGCCATTAACCAGCAACAGTGCTGCTGGCAAAGCAGGCTCTGGTCTGTACAGCATGGGGCATGTCTGCTGTTCCCTGAGACACCTTCAGCACCCCATGGCCACCTGCCTGCTCCTTTGTCCCTCCATAAAACACAAGCCCGGGCTGAAACAAGGCCAGAGACTCAGCTGACTCAGGCTGACTTCCCTGTCTCCAATAGTTAGGTGTTACCAGTATTCTAAGGGCCTCTTCTAGCTCTGCTTCACATTGAGATTCAAGGGTGTGGTACTGCTGGAAAGCTGAAGCCAGCACCTAAGCCAGCTCACCTCAGAATCTGGAAATCAATATGGGTCAAATTTTGTTCAGGTCCATTAGCAATTGCTGTGTTGGATGCCATGATAGAAATAAGGATGTGCACTCAGCTGGTGAATCCCTGCTTTGTTTTGTGCTGGTCTTCTGGGATCAGAGTTACTGGTGGCTGTAGTTACTCTTTAGCCTAATAACGGAAAAATGTTTAGCATATTTTATATATTCCGACCTCAGCTTTAGACTTGGGTGACAGACAGTACTTCCCAGAGGAGCAGCAGCCTTTGAGCAGCCCAGCATGATGCATTGCTGCAGTCTGAGAGGGGACATAGAGCAGAGTTGGAGCAGCAAGAGAAGCCTTAACAGGAAAAATAATGAAGCTATAGCACAGTTTCTGGTTATTACACAAACAATATTTGGCTGAGGTACTCAAGATCTCATATTTCTCTGTGAGAAAAATTCACAGACATTTTACTCATACATAAACTGCCCATCTTGAATAAACCAGGAAAACTCTGCTGGGGCATCACAAGGGAGTAGAAAAATGACTGTAAACCCAGCAGAAGGTAACTGAGCATCATCTCCTCATGTTCTGCTTTGCTCAGCCATCTCAGGGAAGAAGTGGTTCAAAGACTCACAGGAGGGGCTTTAATTCCCCACACACCTGGGGATTGGAGCCCAGGGATGCTCAGCACTGTCAAGTGGGGTGCAGGTCTCCAGCCATGGGCACTGCAGCATGAGGAGATGCAGGAGCCTGGAGACACCATGTGAAGAGGCATGAAACCACTGCTCTGCTTTTGCATAGGATTTTGTGGCTCTCCCTGGCTATATGTACACAAACATTTAATGGGAGTTTTGCTTGCTCTGCCAGGAGAGCATGATACCATGCTGGGACCCCTCAAAATTTATCCCCTAGCTAAAATACTGGGAATTATTGCTACTACCTGCCATCCTCCAAGGTGAAAAGACAGCACTGCTGGCAGCAGGGCTCTGGGCTGGCAGGGGGCACAGACTGGGTGGGGTTCATAGGTATTAGCCCCTGCCAAAAAATACAGCCCAAGAGCTTGCAGGGCTGGGGCTGCAGTGCCTGCACATGCTGGGGAAGCCATACATTTGTTTACTGCAAATGTCTCCATAGAAACTCCTTCTCCAGGGCTGAAGATGTGGATGCTGGAGCTGTGTGGAGCGAGCTTTCTGCCCCCGGCACACCCCGAGCAGCCTTGGCAGCCTTCATGGCAGGATCGTTTGGCAGGAAATAATTCAGACTAATGTATCCCCCTGTGCTCCTAAAATTGTGTGGAATTTAAAATGCTAAATGAACTAAATCATTCTAAGTGTGCAAGCAATGTAATTGTGAAGAAAGGCAAAGTATGCCTGCCTGTTCCAATGCTTTCCAGCTATAATTCTTGAAACCATCTAGCTTCAAAACAGAGTGAGCTGAGAAGCAGAAGAACTGCACCAACAAAGAACTGCTCCAGGCTCTAAAAAGGGACAGGAAACTTAGGACTTTTAAAGGACAGAAAGAGCTGGAATGGTTTAATTCCTACTTTTTCCTCAGACAAACACAGAGTCCTATTCTACCAGGAAGGTCCCAGTTGCTGACATGGGCATGATGAAAGTGTCTTGCAACTTCCTGGCCTGTGATTGACCCAACCAACAAGCAAATGAATGCATAAAGCAAAAGAAAACAGATGAAAATGAATGAGTTATCTAGAGAAACAAAGGGGTAACTGAACTGAGAAGTAACTTTCAAGGGGCTGCATTGGGAAAGGGAAGATAAAATGCATGAGAGCAGGAAATTTGGTGAGCAAAGTGCAGCCTTGGGTGTCAGAGGGTGTTAGAGGTTGCAATGCCACAGTGGGATCATGAGAGAGAAGAATGCAAAAGCTGAGGACAGAGGAGGGAGGCAGCTGGCATCCCAGGTAATTAACAAGCAGCAGGAGAAGGCACAGTCCAGT
Source organism: Urocynchramus pylzowi (assembly GCA_013397555.1). Classification (NCBI taxonomy): domain Eukaryota; kingdom Metazoa; phylum Chordata; class Aves; order Passeriformes; family Fringillidae; genus Urocynchramus; species Urocynchramus pylzowi. Next base: position 563,263 of record VZRH01000840.1, read on the forward strand.
TCTCCTTTGGACTAACTCCTTTAAAAAGAAAAGAAAACAGTCATGGCCCTGTTCCATGGCTTCTTCCTCCCAGGAGAAGCCCTGAGGACAGGCAGGGTCCCTGAGGCAAGGAGCAAAGTCCAGGAAGCACATAACCCTCTTCCCTGGGTTACACAGCCAGGTGGCTGCTGCAGCACTGTGCCTTCACCCTCAGCCTTCACAGGGCCTTGCATTCGGAAAACTGCTTTCCTATTTTAGACCCTTGTATTTCACTGTCTGGAGAAAGAAAATGAGGGAGCTTGTAATGCAATAACCCATGATAGGTCTGTGCTCTTACACCAGGCTGCACTGCATGATAGCTTTAAACATGGTACCATGTGGCAGCCCCGAAATGACCTTTTAATTCTGCCTCTCTCTGCTTAATTACTTTATATATATATATATAGATCTGGATTGTATCTGCTCTGAAGTCTCAGTTGCCATCATCTCCCCTCCAATCTTCCTGACCCCACCCACCAGCCAATGTTGTCTCCCCCCGAGCTGAGATTTCACTGTGTCGTGCCTGAGGAGCCAGAGCTGCCCAGCAGGAGAGATCACACAAACATCAATGCTCAGCTAAAAATAAAGCAATAAAAAAATAATAATGGTAACAACAAGTTTTGGCCTCACACAAGTGCCCACAGTAGATCACAAGCTTTTCTTTGCCACATTTGGGAGCAGGATCTGGCCCTGGATGCAGGTCTTTCCCACCAAGCCTGACAGTCATCTCATGGCAGTTGGCAGTGCCCAAGCCCTGTCCTTCCACCTCCAAGGGACAAATCCTACCTCCAAGTCCCTGGGCTGGCTGCTGGCAAGCTGTGAGCAGGAGGGAAGGGAGGAGGGTGAGAGCCAGGGAGAAGCCCTCCTCTCCCTGCAGCCCCCAGAGCAGCTCTACCATCCTTGTTGCCACCACCCCCACCCACCCAGAGTGGCACCTGGGCCCCAAATGCCCCATGCCCAAGGGGACAGCAGACCCCCACCACTGTGTCCACATGGAGATGCCAGGCACAGGGAGCTGAGGGGGAAGACAGCTAAAGTGACACACCCTTTGCCAATGTAAAGTCACTCCTTGTCCCCTCCTGGAGCTGGAAGCATCACTGGCACAGCACATGCTGGGCCCTGCTGCACCTTGGGCACCAGAGACAAAGGTGGATTTGGCAGGACCTGTTGGGGCTATGGCAGGTGCCACTGTGAGCAGCTCAGGGGTGCAGGACAGTCAGTGGCACTCAGGCTTGGCCCCATGTACTTGGCAGCTGCCAGCCTGGGGCAAGGGAGATGAAGGTGGCTGCTTTTATTTTGGTTCCACTGCTTTTGGCCTTCACCCTGACCAGCATGGGCCTATGGGGCAGAAACTAAGCCTATCTGGGCGTTGTCTTCCCCTGCTGTAGGTTATGCTCCTCCAGGTTTTCCCAGGCTGGTCCCTGGCCATGTCCAAGTGTGAATCTCTGGAGCCCCAGGAGGTGCCACACCTGCCCCGTGGTTCCCCACAGGTCTTGCAAGCTGCTGCCAGTGACAAGTTTCCCCTTTTCATGAGCCACATGGGTGCTGCCAGCATCACACACACCCTGTATTGCAAATAGATTATTTGTGGCCCAGCCTCCCTCTCATCAGGCACTAATGAGGTTTTTGTATACAGCCGCAGTGCCTCGTGTGGCAGATGGTGCTGGGTTAGATTTGGATTATTCCTGTTCTGCTGGTTTGTCTCTCCAATATGCTAACTCATGGATAGCTTGGCTGTGCTTATTGCAGGAGCTGCATCAAGGATCTTTTCAAAACACACCTGCCCAGGTGTTTGCTGGGAACTGCAGCTTTGTCTAAAATGGAGAGCAAGGCCTTCTGGTGGTGCTGAAAATAACTATTCAGCTCCACTGCTGCCTGGCTGTTGAGGCACTTGGAAAATATTGATTTTCACTTCTGCTAAAATAAACAGGTTTTATTGTGCCTTGTGATTTCCTTGTCTGGAAATCAGTATCACAGGTGGGCCACCAGCACTGTGCCCAGCTCTGGGACTGAGTCAGTCACCACATGTCCATTCCCACTGCTGGCAAACAGTGCATGGGCAGAGCACAGAACTGTAGATCCCACACAAACCATGATCTCTTGCTTTGGAGTTCAATACACATGCTAGGGAATTCTGACTTTTCTCTCTTCTGAGTTTAAAAAGAAAAGAAAGCATAATCCTGTAGCAGCCTGCTTGAAGTGTGGCTGAACAATCCTTCAACACAACTTTGCTTTGCTGCCCAGTAGAAAACACCCAGAGCACACCAGGAAGCTGACCTGTGGCTAGTCCTCAGTTGGGTTTGTCTTCAAACACTGTGACACTAAAGCCTGGCATTGGGAAAGCTGGGCAGGAGGCCCTGGGCTGTGGCCGAGCCAAGGGCAGTGGGCAGGATCCCCCCAGGCACCAGGCTGCTGGGCAGCTCAGCTGCACCCTGCTGCAGGCTGCCCTGCAAGGGACAGGCTCCTGAGCACTGGCAAACTGCTGACATCCCAGGTCATGCCAACAGGCACTGTGCTGGCCCCTCACCTTCCCAGTGCCACCATCCCCACATCACATTGCCTGCTTGCTCATTTCTCAGCAGATTGATTGTGCTGCTTGATGAATTCATCAAATTCTTCTGTCAGAGTCCTTACTTTTTTCTGTCTGCTACTGACATGGAGAAGGGCTTAATCAGTCTCACAGACTTCACCTGTCCCATAGCTCCCTTACAATTAATTAATACTCAAATTGTGGTAGCTCTCATAGGCATCAGTCTTGTAAATAACATGTAAATGGTATTTCCCCAATCTTGCAAACAATTAGGATATTTGAACTATACACAAATTTTTTAGGGCCAATTAAAACTGTGCTGTAAACTGCTGGGTTCCTTCCAGGACCTGGGAACTCCTGTGGATGGCCCATACCTATCCTGCCATGAGGCTATACTTTGCTTTTTAATTTGCCTCCAGGCTGAATACTGATGGTTAATACACAAGAGGTCTGGCTCCTAAAGGGTGCCATTCAAACAAGCAGTGTGATGTGCAAGACACAGGTGCAGATTCTCAGGAATCTTAAGTCCCTGCAAAAATGCTTTGAACAGGTCATCCCTCGCCATCCTGTTTCCCTACCTTTCCCTCCAGTAATGATTGTACAAACACCAGCCTTGCTCTCCAGGCTCCTGCTCTGTGTCTCTCTGCTGAGCTGGCAAAAACAAAGGGCAGGACTTGTGCATGTTGCTGGGAAGCTGAGCTTGAAATCCACACCACCAGATTGACCACAAATCATCATTACAGCGAGCTGCTGATGCCTGTGCTAGCTTCGGTGTGGGGACCCCACCACCCGAGGCCTGAGGATCACGGGTGATCTGCCAAGCCCATCCCCTCTCCTTTCCTCCATCCTCCTCTCATCTGAAAGTCCCACTCTGGCTCCTGCCACTACAACTCACAGTCATTTCAGGATAAGCATCTATTATCATTCATTCCAGGTTGCTCACTCTGAGAGGGAGGACAAACAACTTCTGCATCAAGAAATAGCTTGCTGCTGGGGTCACATGCCTTACAAGGCAACTTTTCTTCTGTAAAAGTAACCAGAAATTCATCTGAGACTACTTGACCTTGATTGCGTAAGTCACCTCCACTTCAAAATCAAACAAATACGCCCATTTAAAATGAAAAGTTTCCTAAAGACAGTCATAAAGCAGCTGGAATAAAGCAAGGTACCCGTGCTCCCAGGGCCCTCAGAAGTGCCCCTGGTCACTCTATTTGTGGTATATTCAGTCCACTCAAGTATTGGCTTTGCAGGCTGAGTAGCAAGGTATGAGGTGCTCCTGATTGTGTGTGGAGGTGAACTTCAGATACATGCCAAGCACAATCTCCATGGGAATTCTGCAGACTGCACAGCAACAGCCTCTGCCTCCTGCACGAGCGTGCTTCCCCCAGCGCCTCCTGCTCCAGCACAGCCCTGGAGACCAGGCAGGAGAGCACTGAACAGGCCTGAGGCTGCCCATGCTGGCCAATACACCGTGCCTGAGAGAGTCCTAATGTGCAGAGCTATAAAGTGCTATTGTGAAAAGAATCTGCGGGCCCCAAACATGTGCTAGAACTTAATCAAAGCCAAATCTGATTCAAAGAGCTGCATTATCCAGCCTGTTCAGATTAAATATATCCCATCACATTGTAGGCTCCACAGGAAAAAGTCAAGCAGCAATTTTCTTTACTCCTACACAGGCAAAGTCAGAAGGACCTGCAATAAAAGCAGCTGATTTGCCCCAGTATAAGTAAAACCAGCCCGGTACAGTCCCACAGCTTGAGCATTAGGTGATATTTCAGTGTCCAGAGGTTTCACCTGTTCATGAGAGAAACCAAGGTGCAGAGTTGGGCAGCTGTGGTGCTGCTGCTGGCCCTGCCACATCCCCGGCCATTGAAGGGGCTCCCAGGACAGAGCTGCTTCCCTCAGCAGCACCAAGCAAGGACTCTGTCCCCCAGCTCCCTCAGTTCCTACAGACCACTGCTCCTGCCTGTGTGTTCACCTCCTCTGCCTTGCTCCTCCAGTGGCGTCCAACACCCTCCCCAATGCCTGTAAAGAAATCATATTACTCCATTTCTCCACATTAGTCTGCATGTTGGAAAAGGCCTTGATTATCATAGAATCATAAAGTAGAGTAGTTTGGGTTGGAAAGTCATCTAGCCTGAGCCCCTGTAATGAGCAGGGACATCTTGCTATATGATACTTGATTTTATTGTTGCCCTTCTAAGCTGAAGTCCTGTACAACTGCTGGCTGCAACCCTGGCAGGGATGGCTGTAATCCAAACATAGGCCTAAGGCTGAAGTCCTTATCCAGGTATAGCCAGGGCTTTGATCCCAGCAGGAATTTTGCCCAAGCATCTATCAGGGTTTTCATTGTTCATTCCTGGTGAAGCTCTACCGGTATTTCACATCAGAATAAACCTAAATTGAAACCACATGTAAAACTCAAGAGTTGAGACTGAGGAGCAAATGGAACTGGGAAGGGAAGTGCAAGAGAGAGCAGACAGTAATAAGTGCAGGCAGCTGTTGTCATGATGCATCCCACATGCCTGTAATGAGATGGCCATTGTCTACTCATGCCTTAGTAAAACGTTGCAGACAAGATGAGGCTGAGCTTAAGGAAATCTAGAGGAGGCTCATTTTTTACTCCTGATCTACCTGGGAACAAATTATGACAAATAACTTCACCCCAGTTGTGGTTATGGAAAACTGTATCTCATCCTGTGGCAAGGCCAGGCTAGCAGAGTGTGCTACACAGCCTCTGGCTACTGAGCCAGACACCCCAGGATCCTGGAAAGCCACACTGCGGGAAGCTCACACCCAGTCTGGAGAGACATCAATCAGACTCTGGGATGGGACTTCCATAGTTTCACTATTGCCAAGACTTGCTGCAAGTAGATTACTTGTGCTTGTGACTGACCACCATCCAGCAGCTCTGGGGCACTGTGAATGGAGACACTGGGCCATTAAAGTGAGGTTGCTAATTACAGCTGGTGGTTAATGACATGGTCTCTTGAGTTACTTATTTTAAACGATCACTGAGTGCAAAGAATACAGCTCTGACTATGAGAGACCCACAAAGCCATGGGGATCTCCTGTGGGAATCAGCTGTGTAACTCAGAAAAGGCGATTTTAAAGCAGCACAGTCAATCCAGGAGACTTAGAGCTCTCTGTCATTTTAGGAACACCTTCTGAGATAGACCAGGCCACTCTGGGTGAGCGTGTGTCCTTCTCAAGACCTTCCACTTTCTCTTGAGGCTCATTTAAACTAACAAATAAAGTATGGGAAAACACCTTATGGTTGCAAAGATACACGTTGTACACACTGTTTAAAAACAGTGTGAGCAAACACAGGGGTGCACACATGGAGAATATTGGCTTGCATACCGGTGGTCTGCCCAGTTCCCCTCATGCTGGTCAGCACTCTGCCCCTGGTTAATTATTTTTCCACGCTATTAGCAGGTAAGGACAAGTGCTTTGACCTTGCTGTAAGCAGTGTTTCTGTCTTCCAGCTTGATAGAGCTTGGGTCAATCTGTTTGGCCATCCAGGTGTGACCGTGGTGCTGGGGAACAGGGTGCTGGGGGGCAGAGCAGGAGCTGGTGCCCCAAAGCACAGCCCACGGCAGCCCCAGAACACCCCGAGCTGGGGCTGCCCTGTGGCCTGACGGGAGCAGCGACCTGTGTATGTGAACAGTCACACTTCAGACTCTGGTTGGCAGCTCCAGGAATAAAATCACTGGATTTTACAGCGAAAGCTCCTTTGCTGGTGCTCTCAGGAGCTGGGTTAGCAGCACTGCACACACACGTGCATCCACATACATGTGCTTACCACCAGCTGTCTCTTTTACAGTGTTACCCCACCTGTACAACTAGGAGTGACTCCATGGAACATACCTAACCTTCAGGCAAGCTAACCTGAGCCTCCAACAGCTAAGTTAACCATAGCTTGACAACTATTTTAAGTTAAATTGCCTCCATGATTTCTCTATTGTCCCAATGGGTTTAGTTTTATTTTAAAAATTAATGTTTTTCTTGTTAAACTGCAGATCTTGGATACAGTAACTCTGTGCTGATTTTCTTCTGCCTGTAACACTTCTGCAACTCAATGCTTCCAGCTTTCATTCTCCCTTTGTGTTCCCCAGTGACTCATCTAGGCAGGTATTTTCTTACCGTCCTATGCAGCCTCTTAAGAGACTATGTTCTTTCCAGGTATCAGCTGAAAAATGCAACTGCTCAGAATAGAGCAGAAATGGGAAGGCAATCTGTCAGTCTGGAATGAGCAATTCAGTTCTTTGCAAAGCAGGGGTTGTTTTTGTTAAAAGCTAAAAAGGGTGAAAAGATCTTAAAGGCGAGATACCTTCACAGGAAGTTTTACATTCCTGCATTCAATTCACTCCTCAGGTGGAGTCAGAAGCAGCTCTTACTCTCCAGTACTCTGCAGTGGCAAAACAATAAGTATCCATAACTCCTGTGTCATTCTGCCTGCCTTAACATCCCAGGAATACAATTTTTAAAGAGAAAGGTTCTTCCTGGAAATAAATTAAATAAATAAATAAATAAATTTCTTATAAAATTTGAAATGCCATTTCCATGTAGTTAAGACCACATTTAAAGTCATCTCCTTAAGGAGCCGTGCAGATGAAGAGTACAATATTCTGCTTTTACACATTGTATTAAAAGAGGATCCCAAATGCTGTCTTCTGGTGTCCAGGCATCAGTGTGAGTGCTGCCACCCACAGCACCAGCCACAGGAGGTCTCCTGCAGACTTCATCCTGCTTTTGAAGGATTTTTTCTGTAAGATGACATCAACCAAACTAATCGAATCCCAGTTACTTCATAGTGCATACTAACATAGAACAGGAAGACCAGACCAGCCTTGAGCCCAGATTTGCTTGTCTCTGATCAAACTATAAATAAAAATTACTACTAAGCCATGAGGTTTTCTTGCTTTGGCAAATTCTCATGATGAGCAACCACCAGTGCTGAGGTCCCAGCCAAAGACTTGAGCTCCCACATTTGATTTAGGGCACATAAATCAAGATGGCTTATGTGATGAAAGCACTTGTATTATCTGTCCATGCAGAGCTGTCTTGCTTTTTTAGTTCTTTATTATGGAGAAAGATTGTAAAGCCTTCTCAAGTGGAGAAAATGACATCTCTTATTTCCTGATGGCATTCAGAATGAAGATTTTCTCATAGTTTTTAAATTACAGTATCCAAACCCTAAATTAAGACTATCCATGGATGTTCCCAGTGTGGTATAGGAAGGCTCTGCAAAGGAGGTAATCCTACCTCACCTAAGTGTCTTGGAGGAGTTCAGCATGTTTTCTCTGGAGGCTCCTGACAGCTGGATCCAATCCATACAGTTGTGGTCCTGCCTCATTCACCATCCTAATGAACATCACACTTTCTGGGAGAAATTACTTCAGCTCTCTGAAGATGCAGGGGAACCATGAAAAACTTGAATAAGACTTACATTCTTCAGAGCTCTGAAGAGAGGGAAGATTTCCAGCTCCCTGACTAGCAGCTCCCTTGCTGAGATGATATTTGGCACTTTCTCCTCTACTTTTCTGAGGAGAGGCAGCCAAGGAGGAACCAGCCTGCTTCTGCTTGTGCCCTGGAGATGTGTTCACACGTCCACACACACAGAGATATGCACACTTGCACACTCTGCCACGGCTCCCCTTCCCCCAGTTCTTCCTGGCACTTTACCTTCACGTGGCAAGTGAGTAAACTGAACCACTGTGGCTGCTGCAGCCAAAATAAGGCAAAAACATGGAGAGGGAAGGAGCAACAAGAACAGAGGCAACAAAGGCACAGCTAATCTACAAAATCAGGCCAGGGAAGGAATGGGGCTAACCTAGTCAGTTTAATTCCTTTGACTCCCGGCAAAACAGCATGGCCTTGTCAGAGGCTCAGCAATCAGGCCAGAGGAAGATAAAAAACCTTGCTCTGGAATGGCGTAGTTCTGACAGGGATGTCAGGTCTGCCATGCCCACAACCACCACACATCCCATTTTTGGCCATGTTACCCCAAAGCCACCCCACCAGGGATGCTTCCTGTGCAGCTCCTTGTTGTCCAGCCCTGTGGTCACCTCCATGTCACGGCCGTGCTCTGCCGGGGGGCTGAGGCCCTGCTGGCTCAGTGAGGCTTCCAGGTTTCTCATGGCTGGCACCCATCAGCCTGTCCTGTAACTGCCTGCTCCCACCCAGATGGAGAAACAATTGGGAGCACATGCCCCAGCCAGCCTCAGGCTTTCTGCAGGAATGTGCTGCACCTGGCCATGGGTTGTGGCAGCTATTTTGGGTCAGAAAGCAATCCACCTCCATTTCTTTTACAAGTAGGTCTAATCAAAAACCCACAAAAGACAAAGTTGGAAGGGACCTCAAGAGGTTATTTGTCCAGTCACCTGTTTAAGCAGAACTGCACTAAGTCTAGGTCTTTACAGTCCTTTCCAATCCAAGCCATTCTATCATTGAGAAGCTCCTTGTTTAGGCAAGAAGTTCTTCCCCTGAAAACCTTGGTCTGACTACCCAACAGGAAGTTATGTTTCTCAGCCCTTGGTGTTTTCTTTAAAAGTTGGCCAGACTCTTGGCACCTTTTTCCCACTGGTTTCCAAGTTTATTCTGCCTAACAATTCCCTGAACAAGCCCCCATCTGCTCTCCTGAAGAAGAGACTCCTAAATCTGCAGCTTGACTACTGAGTCTTCCCCCAGAGCCTGCACCCAGTCACCTCAGGATGAGGACATGGCCCCATGGTCTCAGCTGTCAGCTCACACACCATTAGTGATTTTCTTCCCTATTTTCATTACTCACTGAGTTTAGATGCAGACCTGCACTGATGTTTGGCATTCCAGTGCTAGAAGAGGTGCCTTTCTGAGCACTTCTCAATGCACACTCACAAGGAGCTGTGTTGTGCTTTACCTCATCCATGTAGCAAATAGAGACTGAGCAAGCAGAGGTACAGCACTAGCAACTCTGACAGAATGTTCAAGAAATGGGCAAGAAAACAAACCATTGGTGCAAATGATTCGAGAAAAGGTGCTTCAACACTCCTCACCAGGGTACCTGGGGGGATCAGGGCCTGGGGACAAGAGCAGCTCTGCTCTCCCCATAGTTTGAAAGGGAAAAAAAGTCCCAGCATATTTTTCTCACTGGACTTCTCAGCCCCAGGAAGAAGAAGCATTAAAATTACAGTAATCCCACATTACAGTGCTGCCTGCTTTGCACCATTCCTTTTGCAACCTGGTTGTCACATCCACTCCTCAAAGACCTTCCTCCTCTGGTTTCTGCTGTGAGAGGGCTCCTGCTGCCAGAAGCTACCAAGGGTGAGTCTGACTCAGAATCCAGGCCCTGCATAGACTCCTCAGGTTTCTCTTTGAATCAGCAGTCCTTTCTCAGCCTTCTCCTTGCAAAGCAGGACACACAGTGACTGTGTGTACAACTCAGTACCCTCCCATGGGGCTGCAGCATCTTTGCTGCCTCTTCCAGGGATCATTCCTGATGTAACTGCTTCCACCTGCTTTTATGCCAGGGTAAATCTGGGCCATAATTAACCTATTTTCTATTATGTAACTAGCCACACCCATGAACAAGAAATAAGATGGGTTTTATCCTAGACATCCTGCCTAGGAGTCTGGCCTCAAACTGCTCTCCCAGGTCTCCAGGGAGAGAGCTTTTGGTGGTGTTATGTTCTAAGAGGCAGTTCCTGTCTCTGAAGGAGCTGCTGTTGGAGACCCAGCCCTCAGAAACCCAACTCTGCAAGCCTGTGCAATCATTTGGCCTAAATGTCTACTGGCACTTGGTAAGGCAGGTGACCAAACCCGAGGGGCTGCAGCTGACAGCCGTTCACCCTGGAGACTGATAGCTGGGGACAGCGTGTGTGGGCATCCTTGAGGCTTCCCCACAGACACCCACTGCAGCTTAAACAGAAAGGGAGATGAGAGGTGTCAGAAAGACAGGCAGCCTTCTCCCTCCTGGGGAAAAGGTGTCTCCTGGGAGGCTGGCATTGCCCAGGGCAAGGGGAGGCAGCTTCTTCTGAAAACCCTTCTAAATGGTGGCAGGCAGGCTGGCCCCACAGACCTGCCTTGAGGCAGGGAAGTACATTCCTGAGCACCAGGCACAGCTGTGTCCATTTTTCTTCTCCTGTTTATTAGACCAGGGAGTACTTGATTTCACTATGCAAAATATGAGTTTGGGAGCACTAACTCTCCCTCCAATGGTAAGAGCTGATAGCTCAGTTGGCAATGGTTTCTTGTAGCAAACATGGATTCAAATTCCCTCCAAGAAGGACTTGCACTCCATTGGAAAAGGTGAGACATCCCTTCCATTCTGAATGGCCTGGCACTTCCCTTGTCTAGGTTGGAATAAAGGTTTTGGGATGTAACTTCAAGGGGAAGAGGAAGATAAGGGCAGCAAATCCTGAGTGCAGGATTCATATCTCCCTCAAATCTTGATAATGGGCAGAATCCAGCCCCAAGAGCTGTCCCACATGTTTCCTGCAGGCCACCATTGGGGGCTCCCTGCTTGGCACATTGTTCTGTGGATCCTGCTTGCTGGACCCTTCTTCCCTGCCTCCAGTGGTCTGTGCTGCATATGTCAGACAGTCCTGTAAGGGCAGAGTGCCCAGTCTTGGAGCATCACGGCCTGGCACCAGGAGTTTCCCGGCCAGAGGCATGAATGGAGTAAAGCTGTTGCTGGTACCTTCACCCAAGTGAGCACAGCAAGGCAAAGTAAATGCTGTTCCCCTCAGCCTGCTGGGGTTTGTCCCTTGTGCCCCACACAACACATGCCCACTCAGAGGGTTGGTGCTCCATGCTGGGCCCTGCAGAGACAACCATCTGCTGCAGAGGCTGCCAGCATGAAAGAAAGCAAAGAGGAAAACCAGAATTGTACAGAAGCACTGTGAGTTCAGGATGTGGGCTTTCAGTTTTTCAACCCATCTCCAGACTGGGAGCAGGGTGCTCATGCCATCAAATGCTCATACACATTTCTTCTGGGTTTTTTGGCATTGTGTTTATCATTAGTACTCACTGTGCTGGAGTTAGGTGAGCATGTTCAGTGCATAGCTCTGGGGACTCCCTGTTTTCCATCAGGACACCCCTGTGCAGCTGAGCCTGCACTTACACCTTCAGGCCTTGAGCTGGAGTTCTGCATTGCAGCCAGGCCTGCAGGGAACCTGTTTTCTCCTCCTTCTGAGGCAGCCTTTTCAAGCCCACCAGCCACCTGGGGACTGAAATGTCACCATTTTTTCTCGTGCTAATCCTGATGTTTGTACTGAATTTCAGCTGGATGATCACCAGTCCTTCTGGAGTCAAGCTGAGCTGTAGCACTGCTGGGATGCAAGAAGGGACTTGTGTCCCTTGGCTGCCAGTTGGGTTTCTGGAGATGTAGTTTTCATTCCTGTCTTTGCTGTACAATAATAAGCAAATGATCTGCAGTCAGGTTTTTCAAACATCCAGCATTCACCAGCAAAGCTTGGTCTTCAAAGCATGCAAGTCTTGCTAATGCATCATGATGGAGGGACAGATTTTAGTAGGAGATTTTAGGCATAGAATTTTAAAATTTTTTTCTTTTTTTTTTTTTTTTTGCTAACCAGAGTACTGCTTTCTTAGAGCAGTCTGGCTCTCTGCATTCTGTTTTCTCTCTGGTTAATCCTATACATAAAGATGCACTCATCACACTCAGAAATAATACTGAGTCAAAAATACAAGTTCAGGTTTCGTTGGTTTGAATGGTACTCACAGGCTTTCCTGAATGTAATTGTTATTTGTAAGTGTTCTCAAACACTTGAGAAAAAAAAAATTATGCTGTGGGTTGTCTGCAAATGTTCATTTTGACAAGTTGCTGTCTGTTACTGGTATTGGACTAGTCACACAGTGTATCTTATGTTCCTTAACTGGATGACAAGCTTGGAAAACAGAAGAATAGCAAGTGACAGATACTAGCATGATTTCTGGTTATTTTTTATAGTTCCTGATTTCATGGGCATTGGAAGCTCTACAAATTTCATGAACAAGATATTAGGAATGAGGAACTTATTGGGAAATATGGCAGCCATGACAACTTTGTCAGAAAATGAAAAGCTTAATGATGAATCAGGTAGCTTCCCCTCATACAAGGGCATTCAGTTACTGAGATGTACCAGGAAAGGCTTATAGGAAATAATCAATAAGATACAGTAAGGTTTGATATGTGAAAGATTTGTCTAAGTACTCATGGCACATCAGAAAAAGTCTTTCACAGGTGTTTCACACTTACTTAAACACAAGGGAGAAAAAAAGGAAACTTCCTTAGAGCTCAAAACAACAACCTAGCAGCCCAGACACTAATAATCTTTTTGCCCTCTTAAGATGTTCTTCATACCACTCTCTTTCCACTCTAATAGCTTCAACATAGTTTCAAGCTAGAACAACAATCTTACAGAGGCACCTTGTTCTCAGAAACTTTACTTAATGTGTACACAGCGAGCACCTGGTTTCCCAATCAATTCTTGTATAGAACTGCAATAATTAACCATCTGATTCCTGGGCTGCAGTTCAGTGCAGTTTACTGGTCTGACAAACATATGCCATCCATCAATCAAACAAGCTACTTAAATTAACTGTAAGAGCTATAGTTAATAGAATTTTAACTGATTTTTAAAAATGCATTTCAGAATAAAACTCATGCTTAAAATATTAATGTTTAGCTAAGGGGATTGTAATTTGTTCCAAAGAGAAACTGCAATATGGGATACGTGGCTTTAGTGGCATTCCTTAAACACAAGAAATTTGGCTTGGTAGGATATTCCCCCAGAGCTTCTGCTGCAGTTATTCCCCAGACTCAGTTCTTCTCTGCTCAATGCTTCATATTCCAACCTGTCAGAATCATGGAAAGGGATTTTGAAGTTGAAATATGACCTTCAAGTCAACACAAGAATGTGTCCAAACTGAGAGGTGGGTAGTAAAGGAAAATGTTCATTTCAGGCCCCTTTTCCTTAAAGTTCCTTATAAAGAAAACAGGCCTCCTTCAGCAGCTTTGGACCATGGAATCAGCACAGAGTGATGGGAACCTCTGGTTGGTATCAGTTGGTCCAAAAGGTGTAGTGCTGTACCACAACCTATATGGTAGTAACAGATTTGGCCTGAATTAGGGTATCAGAGTAAGATCACTATCACCATGGTTGAAAGACTGTGTCCATATTATCCACACTGGATAAGAAGCATTCTTCCTATCATCCATGCAACTGAATTTTCTGGAACTCAGACTTTATGACTTTTGGTGATTTATGGAGGATGAAGGTAAGGTAAGAACATTCACAGATGTCAAAAAAAAAAAAATATAATTAGTAAATTTGTGACCATAGTGGTGAAAAGCTTTGAAGAACCTAAAATAATCTAGCTGAAAGGAAACTCAAGGCACAGGAAATGTAGTGCAGATAAATGAAAGCAAGCACCTGCTAAAAGGAAAAAAAATCTACACATTGCAGAGTCCTAAAGGAACCCATTGACTGTGTAAAGACATATGGATGTAGTGCTACGTTTAGGCAGGGGCCATATAAGTAGCACATAAATGAAATGGGAAAGTCTGCATAAAACCAGAACATGATTCACATAGCACATGGCCCCTGCCAGCTCACTGAGTGTGATGGGAACCAGGATGAGGAAACACCATGGGCCCGGCAACAAGGCCTCTCTGCCTCTGCTTGGCAGACATCAGCAATTTAGAAAGGACTTAGAAGGCCCCAGTAAAGAGCAGATCTCTCCTAGAAATGCTTTCAGCTTGACTAACACTTCTGTAGGCAGCTCTGAAAGATGAACGGCACAGGCTTAGAGAAGTGAAGCAATTCAAATTTGTGTATAAATTGTGAACAGAAGTCCCATGAAAAAAGAGGTTCCCCAAGGAACTATTTCAGCCTCTGTACTGTTTAATTCAAATCTCATTAATCACTATGCCAACCATATAGGTTTAAGGCAGAACTACCCATTTCTGATGGGGGATAGTAACTGAGGGACTGCAAGTGTCATGGCCCTCTCTGCAAAAGACAGAAAGTAAAAAATTTACCTAAGTTGAGGGGGTTCTGGACTTCATTCCAGACATGACTTCCAGCACCTAGTGCTACCTTATCACCTTACATTTAACAGGGAAGGACAGAGCTGCCATTCTTTGCTTGCCACCACCACAGACAAGCTGAAGTCACCCATCAGCAGAGGCAGAGCTCGCCCAGCTCCACGCAGGGAGAAGCCGGCGGCTGCTGTGTGTCGGCTGCTCCCAGCTGCGCTGCAGCCAAGGCAGAGAGAGCCGGCACTGCCAGGGTGACTCAGCGCTCCGCTCCTCGGAGGGGTGTCTGAAGTAGGTGGGGTGACTCATCCTTGGGGTGGTCCTCTCCACAGATGTTCCCAGGATCCTAGATCACAGCATAAATTACATGCCTGCTTTTCTGTCCTGTCTTGCATGACAAAACATTTCTTTCTCTGTTACCTTGCACATACTTAGGACTTCTGGAGGAGCGCACAGCCTTGTCTGGGACGAGATGCACTCAGTTAAGGCCTTATGTGTGCAGGAGGCTAGAACTGTGAAATGGTTTCCACAACTCCAGACAATTTGTGCTTCAATTATGTTACACCTCGGGCCTTTCCTTTCATGTGATGGCAGTATCAGCAAGGTCAGGGTCTGGCAGATGCCCAGAGCAGGCAGCAGGACACTGGTCATCATGTTCTAGCCAGCAGTGCAGAACATTTTATCACTACGGTGGTAAAACGTGGGACATTGAACACAGAATATTTTGACATCCTATCCTGTGTTTTCCATCTTCCCATGAATCCACAGCATCTTTAGCAGACATGCTGAAGAGTGGATTGTCAGCAAGTCTGTAGTCTTATATTTATAAGAGCTTGTTATGTAAAGACTAAAACTGAATAAATTAGAAAAGCTTAATAAATAGACATCTAGCAATATTAGAACCAAGGAAAAAGTTCTTAAGTTAGGTCAGATACAGAGAGAAAACCAGTAATTATGTGGAAACTGCACTAACTCAATAGGCCTGGACACCTGTGGCCAGATGTCTCCTCTCCACTTAGAGGCTGGCAGAACTCTGGCCTGCACAGGACCCAGAAAACAAAAAGCAGGACTCAGAAATGGTACTTTTCCTTTTGGGGAAATCCAGGGATCTGCCAGTGGGACATGTGGGATGCCACCTCTACTCTCTGATCTTTTTCTGTTAACACATCTCTGAATAAAAACCATAAAGTCCTACTAAAGGCAAAAAAAAAAAAAAAAAAAAAAATTACTTCAGCATTTATGGAGTCAGGCCACAAGGAAGGGATCCAGAAGCTTTGCTTTGCAGCCAGATGTGCTTTTTGTTGATATCTTCCCTAAGGGGATAAACATTTTTCTGTCTGTCAGACTGTGGTTATGTTAAATGCTTTAAACCCATGTCTCATAATGAGCACCACTGAGAGCACTGGCTCTGCAGAGCAGATGGCTGCAGAACATGATCACCCTGAGAAATCCAGGGGATGGTCTTGAGCTGTGTTTTAATGTTGTCTGCCTTCAGCTGGCACTGGAAAAGCCAATCCATCACTTTGACACTGAGGGTGCTAAGCCTCCAGCAGCAGAGGTGCTGCCTTCCTGCAGTGCAGGGTTGGGAAGTGTGATTTCACTGCTGGGACAAGCAGCACTCACTTTCACCTGTAAGGAAGGGTAACTTTTGTGCATCTTATTACTATCTGTTTTTTACTTGGCACATTTCACAATGACACCTTTCTGGACATCTTGGAAATGAAGTGCATAAAGAAGTGGATCAAATTCCCTGTCTTTGAGGAGAGGGACACAAAATAAGCCCTGTATTTCAAAACTGGTTAATAATGTTCATGAAGGGCTTGATTCCACCAAAGTTAGTCATGCTGAGTAGCTGCTTTTTCAACAAGTAGCCTATTCATCTCAATTAGATTAGTCACAGCATAAGGAGAACAGAATTGGACTGAATAATTTCAATTAATTTTCTGCTGTAAAAAAACACTATTAATTAATATTTCCCATTTCCTCGGCATTTGGCAAATATGTTTTAACTATGCATAAATATTACTAATTTTCTACATTTTCTTCACATAAAACATTTTTGATAGTTTGTCAAGTTCCACTTAGCTTTTTAATACAGTTTTTTGTCTAAGCATAATTCACTGCATGATCTAAACAGAAGTGCCAGCCCAGAGCAGGCATTGCTTTATTCTGCTAAAGTTTAGAGTACTTGAAGTGAGGTCCAAATTTTTTGTGTACAGAATTAGGAGAATTATTTGACTGATCTAGTGAAATTACTAACATTTAATGCTATCTTTTCTATGTCTTTAATATTATCTTACCTATGTAGAGAAGTGCTGAGTTCTGCATTTCATCCTCATGGTCTAACACGATGCAATTTTGAATCAAAACTCTCTTCCACTCTTACATGCTGCTCTGGGTCCTCTACCATGTGGGATGAGATGTCCTCCTCTGAAAACTTCAGTGTGGTAAATAAATTGCAGAGTATCAGTGTGCAGGTATCTCTAAATATTGGAGAAGGGGATCTTGTGGAGTATCTAAAGCATACATGAGGCCTCAGGATCAGAGGTGGTGACTTGGCTCCAAAAACTGAAGGAAAGAGCTGTGCTTCCAGAAAAAGGTGCTACAGCTGGATGAAATTCCTACATCAGAGGGCAGTGCTTCCCCTGCACTCAGGCAGGAAAGGAGGGGTTGGTTATTGACCTCCAAAAGCAGCGGTGAGATGTTGTTCCTGAGTTTAGCCCTGCTGGTCCTACATGCTAAAGGGCTCAGTTTCTCAATCTCTGCTTCTGGTCACAAGCAAGAGCATAAACAGCTTAATGGAAGGTTCAGCATATGCTTCCAGAGGGAAATGGAGGGAGATTCATCTGCCATCAACAGCACCAGTGGGATACTGAGGAGGTCAGGGCTGTCAGGTGAACTTTGGGATTGGGGTTCTGACAAAGACCTTCCTGGACCACTTCTGCAGACAGAGATGTTCCATGACTTGGTACTGTGGGGAAGGGGCAGGGGGCACTGGTTGTTTGCCTGATCTGTTGCCAGATAAATGCCAGTGGTACCTACTTAGTGGTACCTACACAGCTTCCCATCAGAAGTATCTTTAGCTGATGAAAATATCTGGCCAGTTCTGCCCAGAGGAGTCTTCTGCGAGAGCCTCTGGAAATATCTGAACAACAAATTCCACCTGCTGCCTGCATTTCCACAGGGATTTTAGGTGGCATTTGATGGAGTCCAAATCTGTGCTCATGCCTAAGAGCTTGTCTTTGACATGCAACAAGTGACTTATAATGGTTAGAGGAAAATCTGAAAAAGGGAGAAACTGGTTTCCCTCGATGCTTAGGCATCTCTCTTTTTAACTTCTCCTGTGAAACTGATACCTGTCAGAAGTTTCACGCTGTTTTCTTACATAACTATACCAATTTTCTCCCCTGCATCACTGCTCCTGACAGACACAAAACCATCCCCTCCCAAACAAGCAACTGATCTCCATGAGGCTAACCAGAAACTTAAGGAACCGAATTGAGAACCACAAAGCAGACAGGTACCTCACTGCCATTAATTTCTAAGGATATTAGGCTGTGTTACAGATCAGGACCCCAGTTATTGTGAATGCAGAGTGTAAGCAAAAGAAAAACTCGTGTTGTGAATACAAAAGAGGTACATTTGTTTCACAATGCTGCACTGGGTTATACAGATGACATTACAGAGGAGTAGCTTCAGGGAGAACAATGTTTGTCAGCATCCTTGAATACTGAAAATTTAAAATCCATGAGCAGAGAAACTAAAGAGATGATCAGACCTCTTCAACCAGTCATCCAGAATGCAGTATTAATTTGCTGCTCTACCAAACCCTGAAATGCCATTCTTAATAGGTGGGGAGTGATTTGCTAAGATCCATGTTATTTGCCTCTGGGATTTATAGAGATAACAGCAAGATCAGATAGAATTAACACCTTATCCAATAATATCTCATTTCTCTGAGAACATCTGAAAACCCTTTACAAGTAGCAGTGATCCTTCACTGATGCATGGTACACTGAAGACACTGTCACCTCAGAAAAATGGACAAAGAACCACTGTTGCTCTCCTCCTTAGCAAATATAATCATTGGCAAGACACAAGTATGACTTTTCTTCACTGCTTTGCTTCATGGACATTTCTTTTAGAGAGTTCCTTGTAAAATAATTTTTAAAAATGGTGCATATGGGTACTATTTTTCCTTACCATAGAAAAGGTAAGGTCCCATAGGACCAGTAATAGTAGGCATACTACAGCAGTGATACTGACCTCCATTATCTCAGAAGCTGCCTTTTCTAGTTGCTGACACTGAACAGCTGGTCTGATTTGTTTCATATAACAAAGACTGTATAAATTAAGTTGTCATGTGAATCAAGAATTAATCCCCCCCACAAAAAGATATACATTACCTTTAATTTATCTTTGCAAACTAGAAGTGTTCATGATACTGAAACCTGACATCCTGTAGTGAGGGAAAGATACTTATTGGGCCATTTCTTTCAACACCAAAAACATTCCTTTAGGCTTTGACTTTAAGAGTAGGTGAATCCATATAAAATATGGATTTTTATCTTTACAGCTTTAAAGAAATTTCTGCAGTATAGCTGTGTTTTTCTTCAACTGTGTAGGTTTTCCTCCTATTTGTCATTCACACAAACACAGTCATATATGGAGGTTAATGAATATCCAGTTTGCTGATGGTACCCCAGGGACCTGTGTTTTTATTGTAAGGATGCTCCTTCAACAGATAACTCACTTAACCATCAACTTGGAGGTGTAAGCTAAGGATTTCTGTATTCTCATTTCACTTATACAACTACTGCTTTTAAAAGAAATTGTTTCTGGCAGCAGTCCACTGGAGTTTCTGAATGACCTAGTTCCCTCCTGAGGCATGACTCCTAAAACCACTTAATTCAAAGGCAGTTATTCTTAATTCTTTAAAAACACTTTGGAAAAAAAAAAAAAAAAAAAAAGAATCCCAAATTGAGTGTTGTGTTTATCTGGCCAGCACTTTTGTGCTGGCTCAGAAGTACCTTCAAGACAAAGTTCATTTTGGCACATCCAATTAAGTAAGTGATTAATGCCTCTCATGTGGGAAAATAACAAATAGGCTTCAAAGAGGCATCGCACTGCCTTGCTCCTGGACCATTCTTGCTTTAGAATATTGGCTTTTGCCTGCCCTTCCAACTGCCAGCAAGGGAGGCAACTGGAACCTCACAAAGAGAACAAATTGAGCCTAGCTGGACCACCATCTCCTTTCTCTTTTTTGAGCAAAAACCTCTCTGAACCCATCAGAGGGACTGGCCCTCTCTCTCAGATATTTGAGCACATATCTACATCATTTCCTCTTAGGGAACAGTGCCATCACATTTCCCTTCTTGGGAGCATTTTCCCAGTGTGCAAAGGCCCTTACTGACATGCAGCCCCCAGGGAGGGATGTGCTGATGGCTCTACTGGCTGAGGAACAGCACGACTGCCGTCCTGCCCACAGCCAGAACCTGCTGCATGGGTGCCCCCAGCTCTCTGTGGGATCACAGGGAGCTTTCATGGAGTGAAAATGCTCTCTAAATCCTGCTTATCTGGCAAGAAGATTTGCAAAGAAGGAGCCCTCTGCCCCCTCATCTTGCACAGACGGTCTGACTCACTGGACTCAGGATTCCCATCTGGATGTCTCTTTGAAAGATGGGTGCAAGCCAAGGAGTTTGTCTATTCTTAGCCTTATCTGTTATAAAGATAGTTTTGCCCATAAAAATCTACTGTCATTCAGCCATCTCAGAGAACACCTGTCTCTAAGCAAAAGCAGCAGCAGTGTGAATCCTATTCCCTGCTCATTTTAATGCGGTGTTAATATCAGAGCCCGATGCAGATTATATAAGTGCTGACATAGCTGAGGAAAACCGTGAAAGAAACAAAAATAAATGGAAGTCAAATAATTTGAACCCTGTCACCATGCAGTGCCAGCTACAGGAATGTGAATGGCACTTGGAGGCAGAAAAATCTTCTTACACCTCCTGTGCTCCAGAAATGACAGCACTTTCCTGCCAGCTTCTCCGACCAGCATCTTCCCACCTTCTCCTGTGCTGCCTGAGGACATGGCATGTCCTAGCTGACGTGATCCATAAAACTGTGCCTCACTCTGGTTCTCTGCAGCACTGCCCCCTTCCCTGGCACTCCGGGTTGCTGCAGGAGCTCGGCCCCTGGCAGCCAGGCAGCAGCAGAGAGGGATGCCAGAGGGGGCAGTGCATATTAAAAAACAACACGCAGCCTCTTAAACCGCCTGGAACAAAATTGTGCAATAATTGGCTTGTGCAACCATGTGATCTTATCACTGTGAGCCAGGGTTTTCAGAGGAAACCGAAAGGAGTGAAACACCCACTAGATCCTGCCTCAGATCATCTGAAAAGCTCGGCTGTTTCTTCGTCCTCCTCTCTTGGTTTTACATTTACTCGTGGTGGTATTTCTCCCTGAGCTCCTGGGAGGCCAGGCTCGTTGCCAGAGCTGTTTGTACACACTCCCAGGGTGGGTTTGGGTTGTTGGCCAGTTTCCCTGTGTCCTGGCTTTCCCTGTAGCCCAGAGCTGAGGCAGCCCCAGCCATCTTCCAGCAAAAGGCTGGTATGGCCTGGCAGGGCCAGCCGAGCCCGGGCTGGGATTGGCCCTGTCCCTGAAGGGCTCTGCAGGCTGCCACCCTCACAGGGCCAGGGGGGCACCTTGAAGAGTGATGTCTTGAGACAGACAAGATATGGAGACTTAAAAGGCCTGGAGAGAATAAGGGAAGAAATCTTCCTCACTGCACAGTTAAGACAGAAAAATAACAGTCTGTAAAAACAGGAGGAAATTATAGCAGAGCACGATGGTGTGCTGTGTGGTTCCTAGGCTGGGTTTATCAAGAACCACTTGGTTTATCAAGAACCACTTATTCAGGACCACTGTGTTTGTAGTCTCTTGGCTGTCCATGATAAATTCCTGAGTCTCTCCCTTTCCCACAGATGTATCTTGCACCTTCAGAAAGGCTCTCTGGTTGCAGCACTGTGTGTTTCTGCCCGGGTTACACGGTGTTTCTGACTGTTTTCTGCCCACACGTGTTTCCTGAGGAAGCTACAATCAGTCAGGGATGCAGGGAGACATGAGTGGCAGGGGGAGCAGGAGGATTGGATGCTGGGATGGCAGCTCCAAAACAAAACTGTGATAGTCATGGGAGAGAAATCAACATATCCAGAACCTGATTCTTCTTGTCCTTGAGCACAAGCAAAAAGAAGATCAGGCAAAACACCTTTTGAGTGCCTGTTTCTCTCTTAACTCCAAAGGGAGCCCAGTTGCCTGAGAGAAGAGATATGAAAAGCCCTGAAATCAGGTGGCATCAATCCCACCACAGCTTTAGAAATCAAGGCAATTTCACACAAGGGCTTGATATATGGCACTTTTATGTGGACACAATTATGTGTGGAGACACTTGCATGTGTAACATTATACCAGTGTGCATGAGGAACTGTCACCCTCAAGATAGTACAAACATACCCTTAATAGCTTTACCATCATATGGCCACTTAGTACTTAAAACTGTGTAAAACACCAGAATGTCTCTAAAGAGTCATCAGGATAATGCCCAGAAGTGATCTGGGATCACAGTGACCCCAGAGCTGCCAAACCCCAAAATGGAAGAGTGTGGGATACGAGGCCTCATCTAGAAGTCATGCATGTGCCACATTTTTTTCTTTCTTTTTTAGTACAAGCTGCCTTTGATTAGTCATTGACCTGGTTTAGAAGTTGCACTACTACCACTCAAGCTGTGAGTGGAGTACATATTTAAATATAATAGACTCTGCCATAATTTTAAAACTGGCCTAGATCTAGGCCCACAGGGAGCTATAACTAATTTGATAGAAGCTGTAGCTTCTAAATAGAACCACCTAAGACCTCTCCAGAGTTCAGCTAAGGAGTTCACTGTTCCAGCACAAACTCTCAGCTCAGCTGCCCTGACTTCTTCATGACCCTTCTCAGCAAACTGAGGCTGATTTGGGGAGCAGCAGAAATCAGTTTCCTCATGGGTATCCTTCCCAGTGGGAATTATGAACCACAGGGAGGAGGGGAATTATGATTTCAGCTCCCCAAACCATTGAAGGGCTGCATTTTTGCACAGTTTTGAGTCAAAGCCATATGCAGCTCCACAATTTTGGCTGTGGTTTGCCTTAGGTTTTTTTGAGCTAACTGCAATAGTGACTGATCCAAAAGGTAGGAGGAAGTAAAGTCACTGTATGTTTTAAATCTTCTGTACTGGAATGGTTTTTTCAGTGTGCAAGTCCCGTTTTTAATGTCAGAAGCACTTCCCACCTTAGATTTTCACTTCTTCAGCACTGACTAAGCACCTCTGAAATATCTGCCTTTTATCTGCAAGCACAACACTGTCAAGCAATTAGGTTTGTGCATCTGTAGTGATTTTGGTTGAATTATTTGCAATAGCTGGTACTCCTGTACTTTCCAGACCAGAACATCACAGGGGCTGGCTCTACAGAGTGAACAAAACTTGGGCTGATGGTGGATGGCACTTCAATGCTACTGAAGCAAAAGCATCAGCCTTCAGACAGCACCATAGCTGAGACTGCCTTGCCCATCTCTGATGTCTACTGAAGTGGAAATCAGCCATTGCCCCAGGCTCTTTATTCAAATTTAATTTCTTTCAAATTTCATCTGTTCCCTCTCCAAAAAAAAAAAAAAAGGTTTAATGGAAGCTTTGTGTGAGAGTGCTGCTGTGTTTGCCTCTCTTTCCCACTCTTGTACCATAGTCTAAATACCACAAATCCATGAAAAAAAGAGACAGTAAAGCAAGTGTTAGTGATACTGAGTTCTAGGATAATTATTATTCACAGAATCACAGAATGGTTGGAAGGGACCTCTGGAGATCATTTAGTCCAGCACCCCTGCTAAAGCAGGTTCACCTAGAACAGGTTGCATGGGATCATGTCCAGGCAGGTTTGAATATTTCCAGAGAAGGAGACTCAACAACCTCTCTGGGCAGCCTGTTCCCCAGGTTTTCTGTCACCCTCGCAGTAAAGAAGTTTTTCCTCATATTCAGATGGAACTTCCTGTGTTTCAGGTTGTGTCTGTTGCCCTTATCCTGTCACTGGGCAGCACCAGAAAGAAGCACGCCCCAGTCTCTTGACACCTGCCCTTATGATACTTGGATGCAATGATAAGATCCCCTCCCAGCCATCTCTTCTCCTGGCTAAACAGGCCCAGCTCCCTCAGCCTTTCCTCATGAGAGAGATGCTCCAGCTCTCTCATCATCTTCACAGCCCTCCACTGGACCTGGTCCAGTAGTTCCTTGGATTTCTTGAACTGGAGAGTCCGGAACTGGACAGAGAACTCCAGATGTGGCTCACCAGGGCTGAGTAGAGGGGCAGGATCACCTCCCTTGACCTGCTGGCCACACTCCTCCTACCACCCCAGGGTGGCCTCAAGGCACACACACTTCTGGCTCATGGAATTGTCCACCAGGACCCACTGGTCCTGCTCCACAGAGCTCCTTCCAGCAGCTCAGCCCCAGTCTGTGCTCGTGCATGGAGTGATTCCTTCCTGTTTGTCCCTCCCCAGGTGCAGGACTCTGCACTTGCCTTTACTGAACTTCTCTCCAGCCTGTCCAGGTGTCACTAAACAGCAGCAAAGAGTCTGGGGTATCAGCCACTCCTCCCACTATGGAACCACCAGCAGCCTCGCTGAGGGGACACTCTGTCCCTTCATCCAGGTCACTGGTGGGTCAGGTGAACAGACTGGACCCCCAGGAACACCCTGAGCTGCAGCGTACAGCCAGACTCTGTCTGACCACAGCCCTCTGAGCTCTGCTCTCCAGGCAGTGCCCAACCACCTCCCTCTCTGCTCACCCAGCACGCTTCCTGAGCTTGCCCAGCAGGATGTTGTGGGAGACAGTGCCAAAAGCCCTGATGAAGGCGAGGAAGACAACACCCACTGCTCTCCCCTCATCTACCCAGCCAGTCATGACATCACAGCAATCGGGTTGGTCAAGCATGATTTGCCCTTGGTGAGTCCATGCTGGCTACTCCTGATCACCTTGTTTTCCTCCACATGCTTAGAGACAACACCCAGGATGAACTGTTCCATCACCCTTCCAGGGACTGAGGTGAGGCTGGCTGGCCTGTAGTTCCCTGGATCCTCCTTCTAGCCCATTTTGAATACTGAAGTGACTTTGGCTTTCCTCCAGTCCTCAGGCACCTCTTGTGCTCTCCATGACCTTTCAAAGATGATGGAGAGCCATAGCATTTGCCAGCTCCCTCAGCACTCGTGGGCACATCCCACTGTGCTCCATGGGTGTGTGTGTGACAAGTTTGCCTAAATGAACTCTAACCCGATCCTCCTCAAACAGCGGGAAGTTCTCATTTCTCCAGGCTTTCTCTCTTGCTGCCAGGGTCTGGGATTCCTGACAGCCACCTCTTGCAGTAAGGACTGAGGCAAAGAAGGCATTCAGTAACTCCACCTTCTCTGTATCCTCTGGCATCAGGGCACCC
This sequence comes from Urocynchramus pylzowi, assembly GCA_013397555.1. Classification (NCBI taxonomy): domain Eukaryota; kingdom Metazoa; phylum Chordata; class Aves; order Passeriformes; family Fringillidae; genus Urocynchramus; species Urocynchramus pylzowi. The sequence continues at coordinate 588,344 of VZRH01000840.1, forward strand.
ACCTCATGTAGAAGCAGGCTCACATTTTCCTGTTTTCTTTTTGCACTTATTCAATGAAGATGATGCTACAACACACATTCTGAATCCAGTGCTACACAATGACCAAATATTCCAGTGTAGGTAAGGTTCACCCATAAAAACATAAATATCAAGTTCAACTTATTTGCTAACTTTCTGCATCAAATGCAAGCAGCCATTCCTAAAATGTTGATTATGTTATGCCCTCTCCACACCAATACAATTGGTGTTGCAAAGTCTGCAATATTCATAACGAACCCCACATCCCTTAGATCCTCACCATCAGAACTGTATCATGCCCTTTCTTCCTGGGGCACAGGAATTATGCAAAGGGGAGACTTTCCCCCTTGATTTGAATGAAGGATGGATGTGGCTCACTTTACATGCAGACAGGGTTAATTTTTCTCTTCTTCCTGCATTCTTTCGAACAGCCATCCCGAGGAGAAGTGTCATATTACCTTACCTCTCTCTCCTAGGCTTCTAAGTTGGACCTGGATTTGAATTTCCCTGGCATTAGAGAGGAGTCTCAGTGTTCTGGTTTGGGTCCATCGCACAATTGTGGGTGGGAACTTCACATGAAGGGAGTTTGATTTGCTTGTTCCCCTTCCAGCCTCTCGTTTCACACAGATCCTCTTTCTAATCTCCCCCCTTTTGTGCAGCTGTGGAAGATACAGGGACGAGAATCACTTCTTTAAAGAGGAAATGAAGCATTGCCTTCCCACGGGAGAATTCCTGAAGACAGAAAGACAAGGTGGTTAGCACTGCAGCCTTGTCCTGGCTTGCCTACACATGAAAGTTATTTCAGAATAAGCCAGGGGTTGAATGTAAAGCAGCATAAGCATTCCAGAACTGCTGTGTGCGTTGCTGAAATCTCAGCAGAAGCAATGGGCTGAAGAAGCTGCATGCTGATTCATTGGGACTCCCCTGTGTCTTCCTTAGCTGTGTCCAACAGAAAGAAGCAGGCAAAGCTTTTGGAACTTTGTGTGTGGTGCAATATATTCAAAAGCAGAAGTACACTGCTACAGAATAGTCAGGATTAAATAAAGAATTCTTATTTTCCGAACTTTATAACACTGAAGCAATGAGACATCTCTAGGACTTCTTTTCAGAGTAGAATGAGAAATCAAGATGAAGATACATGGAAAGGTGACTTCAAACCCTTTTGTTCCTTCTGGGTCCCATACCAAAGATATTTCAGTCCTGCCTGTGTCCCCCTCAGCTGCACCACGCCTGGCCCTAGCACAGCCAGTGGCAAGCTCACAGGCACCCTTCACCACCTGAAAGGCACATGTGGTGCATGACTGCTCAAAGGAGCCAGATCCCAGTCCAGAAACATCTACCCCACGTCCCACATCGGCACAGATGCCATCCAAAGACAAACACTGCCTGGCATCAGTTTAGCCAGGTTTCACCCAAGTATTCTATGCTAACCTGAAGCAGCAGGTTTAAAGAGATGGCTTTTAACAGAAACCTCATGTCCACCATTTCCTGAACAGTCTGGCACTGCACCTTTGACCCCACCTCCCTGCTTGCTGCAGGACAGAAGAAGGGCAGTCAAACCCCTGTAAAGCCCACCTGGAGAGTGGCAAGGCACTGGCACTGCTTGGCCAGGAAAGCTGTGGCTGCCCCATTGCTGCAAGCGTTCAAGCCAGGCTGGAGGGGGCCCTGGGCAACCTGGTCAAGTGGAAGGTGTCCCTTGGGGTTGGAACTGGATAGTCCTTAAGGTCCCTTCCAATCCAAACCATTCTGTGGTTCTACGGTAATATGTTGGAATAAATGTTTTCAGAAGGGTGACTGCTGAAATGAACACCATTCAGTGTGTTCAGCATAAAATTAAGTATGTTTTTAACACACTCTCCTCCCCAAATATGGTAGACTCCAAACTTCCCAGCCAGCTGAAACAGAAGCACTTTATGTCCCCTAAATTTAGGAAATACTTCCCCTGAATTTATAAGTATGCACATTTTTTGTCTTCCCTAGAATGTGATCAAAGACTAATGAACAAAATTTAATATAACAATGGCTTAAAGACTTGTTTGAGGTTTTTTTTTCCCCAAGAAGTCCTAGGCTATGTCTTTACCTGGAATATAAAAAATTGTATTTTAATGTATCTATAAAGTCCAAATTGAAATAGGTTTTCCTGCTGTTCTGCCATAAACTGACTGCTAGAACAGGGGTTAGGTTCAATTTTTAGAGGGTTTATCCAAAAAAATAAGAACACTTAAGCATTTTTTGAGCTTCCATGGAGAAATCTGGGGAAACTGCATTATATTACCTGTGCCTCATTGTGTGAAACACCTCCAACTGTGAGCAAGAAAGTAAAAAATGTATTTGAACAGACATAACATTTTTGGAGGAGGATGAAAGAAAAGCTCAATAAATCACATCAATCTGGTAAATCTGAACAACACTCTCCAACACCTTTCACTTGGCACGTTGGCAGCAGCCATGGCTATTTCCTCCTCTAGCTGGAACTGCTCTGCAGTGAGCAGCTCCTGCCCTCTCCCTTCCCTGCTCTCCATAGTACTTTTCTCCAGCTCAGAGAAATGCAGTCATGGAACATGCTGATGTCTTGCTCCTGTTTTCTGCAGCAAAGATATAATTCTTTAGTCAAACACATCAATTCTATAGAGGTAAAGCTTCAAAAACAGACATACGCACAGTGCTCCAGAGAAGATGTACCATCTGCCTTCCCCTCTCCTCCTCCTCCTCAAAGGAAGGAAGAAAGAAATGTAGCAGAGGCTTAGCTCTTCATTACCTGCTTGCACTGACATTCATGAGATTCCCTGCAGGATTTTTCTTGCTAACCAGGCAGCATGAACACCCACAAAAATTGGCAAGGAGATGACTTTTAACTCATTTTCACAAACTGGCTCTATTTCAAGTAGACAGTGTCTCTCTGGTATCAAACCAGGAAAAAATTTGGTTTTGCTTTCCTCTGAAAAATAGAAAAGGCAAGTAGCCATCTTACTCTTTGCCTTGAATACTAACAGTGAAACATGATGTTTCAAGGATTAAAAGGAATTCAATTTCACCTCTCAAAGCCTGAGGATGAAGTTGGCCTGATAATATATTTTAGTTGAGCATTGTAAAAACCTGAAGCAGAGTTTGCTTTCTGCACTGTCTGCCCCCTTGCCACTACTCTAGAGGTGCAGGCACTGTTGCTGGCAGCAGGGAACATTCAGATGTTGAATTCAGAGCTTGGACATTGTGTCAGGAGAGAGCTGTCACTGTTACACCAGTCGTTAGAGTGCAACATTATGCATCCACATGATATTTGTATCCTGGGAAAATCAGACTCTTGGTACAGAAGCAAAAACTTAACTTTGTTGCAATAGGTTTTTCGGATTGAGAAAAGTTAAACTATTTCCTTCAGGGGAAAAAAAAAAAAAAAAAGAAACTCAGAAAAGAAAACAAAATAAAACCAACCAAACTTCTTTTATCCAATGTACCCTGAGTAAGGAAATTTACTCTCTTGGCAGAACTATACAAGGCTTGACAAGGCTTGAGATAGACTTGACAGATGACTCAGATCAGAAACACAAAGAAGCAGTGGGTAAGAAAGTACTGTTGCAGAAGTGTGGCTGCAGAGTTACTCAGTACAGGAAAGCATGTGCATTCTCAGATAATATTAATCTTAATTAGCTTCCATTTAAGTCAATTTGCTGTCTGTGTGCTACCAAAAAGTGTTATGCCAAACAGGTTATCCAAGATACTTCCCTATCTCAGAATAGTTACTTCTGGACTTTGAGTTACAACTTGGCTGATTTGAGTCTCTTGGGGCAGCAAGGTTCTGTGGCTGCACGTAGGAAGTGGCATTTTTGAGAGACAACAACCAAGCTCTGCTTGGAAATGACCAAATTTGCTGTACACTGTCTCTTTTGTATGGCCCCTATTGCAAGAGCAGCTAGCAAGGCCCTGGGAGGAAGCAGCACCCAACAGAATTACATGATTGAGGCTTTTATGAGTTACTGGAAGTCTTCCACAGCCTGAAGAAACAGTTGCAGTTTATTGCATCAATAAGAGTACAGTTTACATTAGAAAGTAAAAGTACCTTGTTTGTTCCAGGAAATTATTGCCATAGCTTGACACCACTTACTACCTTGAAGGTGAAGAGCAATATCACTACCTTGTAGTCATTAGCAATAATTCTGAACAGCTCATCAACCTTAACACCTCCTGTGGCAGACAGGGAAACTTGGACTGCAATTGCTACCATTTACAAGTGTAGATAGCAGGTAAACTCCTGAATATTGGCAACAGTGGGATGGATAACACTTTTGTGTTGCTACAAATATATGCAGCACTGGAATCAGATACCTTCCACCACTTTGTCTTGATCAAGCATGAGATTTTAACTTACCATAGGAATTTATATGGTTGTCTTTTACCTATACTCATCAAAAATATTATGAGAAATATTGATGTTTCCTGTTTAAATACCCTCTATTTTCTGGCTTCTTTTATGTTTCTCCAGTGCCACGTACAGAGTACAGGTACAGAGTCTTGCTCCAGGTGAACACCAGGTGAATCAGCTTGTCTTGAGTGTGCTTAGTTGGCTCCAGATGGTCCTGCCACTGCATCTGGCTGCTCTTTGCTTCAGATTCAGATGAATTCAAGATAAATCCATTGTTCAGATTTACCACCACTTCTGGCCTGGACATGGTCTAGAAACAAGAAGAGACTCCTTCTATTCCATTCATCAGTGATGAAGGTTGGAACCCGAGCTCCAAATCCTCATGCTCCAGTCACTGCAGATATTTCCATTTTGATCCTACACTACAAAAGTTTTGCTAATAACTATACACACAACTTCTCTGTAGGATGGAGAAACATTTTACATTAGCAATGGAGACCTGTTGCTGCTGACAGAGTTAAACCATCACCCTGAAAGATTCAAGCTATCCAGCTTTTTTCACCTTTATGTGTTGTGTCTGATTTGGCTTTGGGTTCCAGGAGAGGTGCCAACAAATCTTTGTTAGTGAGAATATTGATTTTTTCTGCTCCTGAGCCAGTGGAGCTGTGCTGGGAAAACTTGGTATCCAGGACCTGCCTAGCATGACTCCAGTCCACTTTCACCTCTCTCTGGGCAGACTTTACAACAAATGATGTGCAATATCTCACTGCAGGCAACTCACCACATCTCCCTCCCCAGATCGCTGCAGCTGCTAGGAAAACCAGTATCCCTCAAATTAGACACCTACTTTAAAGAAGAACAGTGTGCTTCACAGCAACAGACATGATAAATGCTGTGAGTAATGACAGATCCATGTGTTAACAGCACTATCAGCCACCTACTGGCTCCTTTCTTCTTTTGATAAAGGCTTTTCTCCCCTGGTTTTGCATGAAGCACATACTTCTCGCGTCAAGGTGGATCTCTCTGCAGAAGCAGTGGGAGCAGAAGGCAGAAGTCCTGAAGCCCTGACTGCAGCAGTGAAACAGGCTCAGTGCTGATCAAACAACTGGGGCTTTTTGCCTCACTTTCCCCCTTGTAATAGGAATAATGTTTGCATGCAATCCTACTGCAAGGTGCAGTTAATATTTGCACAGTGGAGCTTGGGAGATACCAAACATCAGATATTCCCAGGATACACCAGTAAATCAATTGTATCTGCACAGTGAACAAAAGCAGGCACAGATGCTACCATAATGTTATGTATTTTGGTACAAAGTGAAATAAAAACCTTGCCTTCTGTCTTCAGATTTCTTGTCAAACATCCTTTGCCTCACATGCTGAAGCAGTTAGTAATACAAAGCATATTTCTATCCTACTTTATTTTACACTAAAAAGTGAAGAACTATGATTGAATCTTAAAACAAAAAAAAAAAGGCTTAAGTTACATTCTCCAGGGATCATCTGTAGCAAAGCATAATAAGTTTCTCAATATCTGACCTAATTATATCTGTCCTTCTAAGTTTTGTTTCCCATAAGAGCTAAATGTCTGGTTAAAAATAACATTTGAAAATCCTCCAAGTTCCAACAGAACTTTTTCAGCCTCTCTCAAATTTAATACCTATTTTTGCTTTAATTTTCACCCAACTTTAAAAGTTATGGTTTGAAGGCCAGCATTCGGCTGTGTTATGCACTTCCTAAATATGTTTGCATCAGATAAACTTGAGAAATAGGGGGGGAAATCATATTATGTGTGTCTATTTCATGTTAGAAAAATATGGCAGCTATCAAAACAAGTGACAGATACACATGGAGAAGGAAGGATGTCTTTGTGGTTGGAAAGGAATTGGCTGTGTTAGAAATGTACCTTCTGATTCTCATCAAGGTCTCTTGACAGAAAACACCAGGCAATTCTGCAGTGGTTCTTGGTGTCATCTGCCCTACCTAAGCACCCAGTGTGAGCCAGTGCCCCAGAGCAAAGGTGATGGAAGGTGATACAGGCCCCAGACCCTGTGACCCATCAGTCCTGTTTAGAGCTCCCCATATCCAGGCAAGAGCTGGCCAATTGTACTACTGTTGGGATGGCAGAATTCTTCATACTCACCTCTTCCTGCTGGCCCTGTTACGAGAGGGCAGGCACAGACCTGAAGCTGGAATGCTCTGCATCTAAATCCACTTCACACAGCAGCCAGGCATGCCAGTGGCCATTTAAGACCCTTGTGCCTCAGTTTCCCACCTGCAACCCATGGATAACCCACTGACCTTCCTGAAAAGACACTGCAAGTCTGATGTGCTGACGTTTGCCAAGAGCTAGGAAATCAGGTCTAAAGTGTTAAAGAAATACAAAGAATTATTATAAACAGACCCACTCCATTCCCAGGGAGGTTGATAATAAATAATCTTTGTACAGCACCCTCCACTGTGAATAGGCCAATAAACAAGAGAGTCTGCAAACAGAGATACAAACAGGATCTTTGGATGGGAAACTCAGATTAGCCCTTTTCTATTGGGAAGCTTTTTAGGCCCTGTGGAAGGAAGAATTTGGAGATCAGACTGACTATTTCAATATCAAGCTTTGTGCACCTGCAGGAGTTCTGCATCCATCACTGTGAACAGGCCATAAAGCCCCATCCTGGAGGCTTTATTTATAAATGGTGCTGCCTGCTCACAGGAGCAGAGCTGGCCTGAGCTCTGTTTTCACGGCTCAGCTCACGGGAGGGGGGCGCAAGCTGAACAACAAATGCAGGCTATAATTGCCCAGTCGTTCTGCTTCAAGGGTCTGGGACACTTAAATGTCACATTATACAAATGGGAGTTGCTGGAAGAAATAGAACAAAGGGATTTCAAAGGCATCCGAGTCCAGGGCTTTTGCTAGTTCATAGTACAGGTTCAAGGCTGGAGCAGATTGCCTAAATTCCCTCAGAAAGAGGCAGGGAAGGGCTGGAGGATGAGGCAGCAGCTCCTCAGTGGGTCCTGTGGTAGAAAGGTCTGGTTTTGCTAGATGGGCAGCAGCACAGGTTGGTGGTTAAGATATTCCCAATGGATGTGTGCGTTCAGAGCCCTGAGACAGGCTGAGCTCTCCAGTTTCACTGACCTGGCCTCAGCCTGTGGGGTTATTCTGCTGGTGCAAAACCTGATTGCAAGCTCTGAATCCTAATATAACTTAAGCATTTGGCTTTTCCTTAAGAATTCTTGTGAGGGACACATTCATACCTTTCCTGTGGGCTGCCTCAGGACCAGGGGCTGCTGTGAGTGCCCAGCTTTAACTGGAGCACTCTACTATGGGGAATTCAAGGCAGAATCAACCAAAGGCTCCTCAGGAGAGCTGCTGGCACTGAGAATTGCTATCCTGAGAACAAGGGGCCAGGGCTGAGTTGCTCCTGCCACAGGAAAGGGGAAGGAAGGGCAGCACTGTGATGGAAAACCAGGCTTGCTACTGCCACCCCTACTGCAGAGATAGCAAGGGTGAAGACAGAAATGCTATTGCAGGATGGGCCCTTCCTTTACCCCCAGCAGCACACACTGCCCTGGCTCCCTGCGCTCCTGTGCCGGCCACTGCAGCCACGAGCTCCCAGCACCGAGGCTGGCAGAGCTCAGGAAGTGTTTGAACAATGCTCTCACACACATGGGGTGACCCTTGGGATGGTGCAGAGCAGGGCCAGGGGATGGACTCGATGTTCCTTGTGGGGCCCTTCCAGCTCAGCTTATTCTGTGATTCTCTGAGCCTTGTTCCCCAGGGCTGGTGCCTTGTGCTGCTGTGCCAGCCTGAAGTCCTGTGCCTGTGCTGTTTGTGCCCAGCCCTCACCCCATGTGGGGAGCATGTGCCAGTGAACATTTCTCTGGGGAGTAGGGACTGCATCTGCAGCATGTCTGCACTGGGTGACAAAACACTGCCCAGCCCCTGCAGAAGGCTTTGCTAATAGCTAATATCTGCTTGGACTAGATGATCTCTGTAGGTCCCTTCCAGCAGAACTGCTGAAGTCTAGTCTAGTCTAGTCTAGTCTAGTCTATCCTGTATCTCAGAGCCACCTTACTCTTCCCAGAGACAGGGTCCCATACAGCAGGCACTTTGCAAAATGTCTGGAATCAAGGCCTCCCCTCCAGAGACAAAAACCATCATGGTGTAGCTGGGGCTGGCAGGGAGCAGAGCACCCCATGTTCATCCCCAGAACAACAAAACCACCAGGCAAAGGAGAGAAGACAAGACAGCAGAGCTGGGCTTTACTTACATGGCATTCCAGCTAGTTGAGGAATGGAATATACCAGTGGTAACCCTGCTCACTCTTGATGCAAAGGGGATTTTATTTGTGAATTAAATACAATGTGCTTCTGTTCTCAATTTTCTAGCTATTCTCCCCTGTATAAGGTGTTGATGTGACTTTATTTCTTTTATCCATTTTTTTAAAAAGTAAAGTACAGTAGGAATTAAGGATCCTAGACAGTTCTGAAGGTTTAAGTAGCCCAAATTTTGGAAACTGGGTGGGGGGGGGGGGGGAGGAGGGGTTTTCACTAAGATGTTTTCTAATTAAAAATGGTTTGCAAGCACTGAGCCCATGCTGTTCTTTGATGATCTGCCACAGCTCTACCACTTCCACTTTGGGAAGCAGTGCACGGGTAATGGCTGTTATAGAAAAGCCAGTGAGATAAATCTTGAAATAATTTTACCAACATTAGGCATCCTATTTTAGAAAGAAGCTGAAGAGAGGATTTTTTTTTTCACATAAAATATTGACATTTCCAAAAGCAAGATATTCATAGGTGATGAGGCTGATTTACAGCAATAGTGCACACAAACATTCACTTGCTCCTAGATTGTGAGCAGGAATGTCAGACTCATTTCTAAACTGGGCAATTGCACCTGTATGTGTAACATTCCAAACATAGTAGGTGCTTCTTACTGTTTCCCTATGTCTGATTTTGAAAAATCTGTTCCTTGCTAGATTGAACACCTTGCTTCTCAGGTATCTTCTAAGTTTGCATGTGTCATTCATCCAGGAGTTCTCTGCAGATTCAGATCTGATGCTGTACTTTCAGATGCTATTTGTTTTCATTCTTCCATAACATTTTCCAGTCCTCCCTTTCATTTCTATCTAGCTCTCAATAAACCTTTATAATCCTGATATGCTGTTTTCATAGTTTCTCCAATAATTTCTTTGAAGAGGCTGGACAAGCTAGACCATCTCTCAAATGATACAAAACATTTTCCTAATGTGGATATTATGTGTGCCAAGAAATTCCTGAATCGGTTTGAGTACTCCCATACTGCATTCATGAGTGTCAGCAGCAGTCACAGGAGCTGTCTGTCCTTGCTGGAGACTCCTTATTCCCAGGAAAGATATTTTGCACCTCTAGGTTACCACATCTGCCACTGCCAGTTCCAAGAAAGAGTTTCCTATTCCTCAACAGGAAATATTCGATCACCCACCCAAAGCCCATCAGGACTAATTCTATTCAGTATCTAAGCAACAATTCAGATAGCAAATGTTGG
>VZRH01000840.1:599724-614408 GCA_013397555.1 Urocynchramus pylzowi
TGCTGTGCCCTGGGAGCTCTGCTGTGCCCTGGCAGCTCTCTGCCATGCCCTGGGTGCTCTCTGCCATGCCCTGGGATCTCTGCTGTGCCCTGGGAGCTCTCTGCTGTGCCCTGGGAGCTCTGCTGTGCCCTGGCAGGGAGCAGAGCCCTGCCCAGTGCAGCCTGCTGGACCCTGTGTGGGGCAGGGCTCCTGCTGCTCTAACTGCTGCAGGCCTGCTAAAGGGAAGGAGGGCTTGTTCTGCTATCTCTATTTGTGAGAACGTTCAAATACCAAAGTTAAATCCAGGCTTATCCTCTCTTTTCTTTACATAAAAGCTTCCACTCAAAGCAGATGTTCTCAAATCTATTATCCTCTATATTGTTCATATTGGTTCTAATTTTTCCCACGTTGCTGAAAGCTCTATCCTCAGGTGACTGTTCTCTGAGCTTTCCCAGCTCAGCTTTAACTTTCAAATAAGATTTATCCATTAAATAACAATTCTACTGCTTTTTGCAGCTATCATTTTGTCACATATGGATTTATTCAATAAATGCTTTTAATAGCAACATTTCTAGGCTTTGTTTGTCAAGAGCTGCCAGGCTTTTACAAGCTAGGGTTGGCACAGACGCTGAATTGCCTCTCTGTACCCAGGGGAGAGTTTCCTGCTGGTCATGACAGAGGTCCTGCACACACAAATAAATGAAAGGAAATTAAAAATATGGGTAGCTACATACATTTACAGCCTACAGGAAATGGTGAAGAGCATCAGGCTTCCAGCAACTTCTGGACCTCAGCAAAGCTTCTTGTAAAAGCAAGGATATGTGATTTTAATTTGCAGTTCCAAGATCTACTGAAAAACCTAACAGCCCAGTTTCAACACAAGCACCAGGACAGGGAACTATATAAAGGCCATCAGCAAGAGCAAATTCAGCCAGCCCAAGGGCACTAGGAAGTAACAGCTGTCAGGACAGAAGAGAGGTCAAGATCAGTATGCCAAGAATCTTTCATTCATGGGTCAGCCTGAAATTAAAGAGCATTGCTGCTGCCTGCGTGCTGTGGGGCAAGGGGTGTGCAGTATTTGTGTCTTGGTGCACCCTGCATCTACCCCTGCAGGACTTCACAGGTGTCCCTTCAGCAGCTGTGGAAGGTGGTGGTTAAAAAAAAGAGGGAGTCTTTCCCTCTGTTCTGTTTCCCCAGTTCTTTCTGAGGTCTTCAGATGTCTATTGCTAAAGTGTCCTCCTTGAAAGTGGCACAGTACTAAGTTTGTCTAAAACAAAATCAAAAGAGAAAAGAAAAGACATTGCCTAATATTTTTTCTTAGGTTTTTCAAGAACTCTACACTTGTTTTGGTGCATCCTTTGCTTTCTTTCAATGAAATATTTAATACAATAAGACATTAATAGGATTTCTGTTTGCCCATCTTCCTCCATTCTTTCCATACTTACCCATTCAGTCCCACAAGGACTTATTAATTAAATTCTCTCAGTACAGCGTTATCTCTCTTTGACTATCTCTATTTTCTGTACTGCAGCTTGTGTACATTGTAGGGAGGAACCAGAGAGAGCAAAGAACCCAATAAAAAGATCCCTCCAGGAATGCAGAATTCGATTATACAAGCAAAACCAGCAGTTCCGATTGCTCATCCTCATTTCCCAGAGGAGGCCTCAAATGTCTTTGTTCTTCGGCTCTTTAAAAAGAATTTCCTTTTCTGGTACAATCATTTTACCTGTAAAGTGCAGGCCAGCCTTTTGGTCACATTCACCTGCGTTTCCATTAGCAGCTGTTACAAATTGTTCCTCTCCATGCTCGGCATCCAACAAACAGCTTGGGGGTGTTTTGCAGCTCCCCATGGCTTTGTGCCTGGGCTCCAGGACCTTCCACCAGACTTGGGTTTCCAGGGGGGAACATGGCCTCATGTGAACCACACAGTGGGCTCTTCTCACAAACATCAGAGTGTCCTAAGTGCATTATTCCTGACAACAGTCATGATGAGATCCTGGGAAAAAAAACAAAAAAGAATGAGCAGGGGACCCCAAGCCCCCTCTCATCTCCTGAAGGGCTGTACCTGTTTTATGGACAAAGAACAAATTCTGACTTCTAAGTTGTCAAAGTCAGCTTCCCCAGTGCTAAAGTGATCACAAATAACAGAATAACTCTTACAAACTTAAATGGGAAGCACAGTAGTATATATAATTAACTGAGTGTATCAAGCTGTGAACTCCCGTCTCCTTGAAGTCCACAAGTTGTATGGCTCACAGCCATCACATCTAGGGTATATGTGCACACAGGTACATGTTTTGATATGTTCAGTATTTTGTTCTTGTCTAAAAATAAGGTTGCAAAATTGAATGGGAAAATACATTTGCTCCCTTGCACTAGGAACCTGATATTACCTCCAATTTACCATTTCCCAGCTAGCTAGATATCGTATCATTTATGCTGGATCTCCCCCAAGATTAATGGCATCATCTGTACAGTGTTAACAGCCTAATCGTGCTAAATCCCTTTGTTTTGAATTTGATTGTGCCTGATCTTCATTATTTTAATTGTTTAATATATTATAATTAATTAGATCTAACAGATTCCAGTTCAGCCTGACATATTCACATCTGTCTGCGAGCTGTGGGCAGCACAAGACAAACCAGGCTGATTCCAGGCTGGCTTTTCAGTCCAGAGACCAGGTACTATTTTTGCCACTGTCTTGTTCATCTGCAGGCAAGTCACCTATCTTTCTGTTTCTCCCAGGAATGCCAGCTTGCTGTGTTTATAGCCTAACTGGATCTCAGCACAGGTTGACATCTTTACATGGATGGTTATGGAAGCAGGAATTGCAACCCACAGCCCATCCCATACACAGCTGCCTTCCAAGTGGGACTGGCTCCTGGTTAAACTGAGCACAGCAAGAAACACCATGGACATGGATGCTTGTGAATATGTATGTTGTTTCAGCATAACACATGGAAACCTCCCTTTCCTCCACACCCACCTCGTGCCAAGTTCTGGCAAGATTTTGGTACTTCCCAGAGGACAGACTTTCTGCCTACACCTTTTACTTGCCATGTGTGACAGAGCCCCACCAGAGTCATGTCAGTTTTTTCCTGAAAATGCTGCTGCTGCTGCATGCATAGGCATCCAGACCCTTTGCACCATCCTCCAATGGTGCACCTTCATTCTGTCCACATCCAGGTTGATGCAAAGAAAATTTTTTTGCCGGAGATTAAGAGCTATTTGTTTCTTCCAAAGGTAGAGCTGTGAGAAGAGCAAGCTTTCCTTGCCAACAGTGAATGAAGCTGCCTATCTTCTCCTCCCCATCACATTAACACAGCGCTTCAGTGGCAAGAGCATTCACCCAGGACATGGAGGACTCCAATTCAATTCACTTCTCCACCTCAGAGAAGGCAAATCCATTTCTTCAGGGCACACTCTTGCTATCAGTTTCCACAAGGGGATCTTTAGCTCCTGCTAAATGTTTGTCATATTTGTCCAAAAATTAATAACAGAGCATTGATCCTAAGAGCAAGAGCAGCCTGCTGGTCTGCTGTCCAGAGCTCACAAACAAGGGGGAAAAGATTTGGTTCTGCTCTGTGCCCTAAGGACTACTTTTGCATCTCATCTGGTGATTACTGTGTAAAATAAACTCAGGAGGATATCTTTCCAAGGAGTACCAGGGTTCCCTAGCACCCTCCTTGCAGCAGAAAGCAGTACAGTGAAAGACCAAACCCCCCTTATATATAACAAATCAGACCTTGACTGAATTCATCACGAAAAAGAAGATGGGAGGAAACAAACATATGCAGAAACCTGCTGCTGTCATCTCCACAAGAAAACCACATGTTAATGCCCCCCAACCTGATAAAAGACATTCCCTTTGGCTTTGTGGACAGCCAACTGCCCGGGGTCCCTTGACAGCAATGAACAGATGCTCCAAGGAAGACACAACAGGTGTGATGTGAGAAGAGCAGCATGCACTTGGTCCAGCAAAGATGCCCCCCAAGGTTACAGAACAAGTGCCCACCAGTACCACACCTCAGAAATACTGCCTTGGCAGTACCCATGGCTCTGTGGCAGCCAGCTTTCTCTAGAAATGTCTAATCAATATTAATTAAGACCTTCCCCCAAAAACCGCAGGAAAAATATTATCTTACTTGAGGACCTTGGTACAAAAGAGCAGAGAAAATGATCTCTAGCAGACATGGAGACTGATTCTAAAACACTAGGGGGAAAAAAAAATGTACCTCCTGTATTTTTGAATCCCTTTAATGAATGTCAGATCTGTAAAAGTATTCAGTTAGAACAAATGTAATCAAAATAATATATTGTGTGTTTTTGTCGTCTTGTTTAGGGATTCTTTTCCACTCCCAAAACAACACAGGCTTGTTTTTAGGTAGAAACACTTTTCTTCTTGCAATTTATTTTTCCTCTGAAGAAAATGCGCTTTCAAATTATATGCAGGATAGATTAATGAATTTGAAGCAGCTTCCAGGCTGCTAGGGGAGCAAAGGGAGAGTTTGTGGCGTTGGGGCCAGGTATGCTCACATCCACCCCAGCAGCCATGACCACAGACTGGGAGGAACCCAGCAGGAGCTATTGTAGCCAAGGGAGAATTTGTCAGAGCAAGAAGCTTGCTGGGGAAGGGAGGAGCAAGACAAAATCACCAGCAGGGCTGGTCTGTGGGAGGAAGATCACAGCAGGAGGGAGAGCGGGAATTTTTGGTTGGTGGCAAAGCACCAAGGCACAGGAAAAGAGCACTTTAGTTCTGCATATATCCAAATGAATGTATTGAGCAGTCCTCAACCACCCTCTGAGATGCTGTGCCATATTTACTTGGGGAAATGATCTGCTGGGGATATAAATTGTTGTAGGAATGTCAGAGTGATTCCAGGGAATGTGTGAGCCAGGGGCAGGACATGCCGACAAACTCCCAAATCTTCCTGGGAATGGCACACTGTACAAGTGCCAGGAGAGGATTCATTTACAGCTGAGGTGAAGGTATGTCAGCCCAGCTTGTTACCCAAAAACCTGGAGGAAAAATCTTCCCTGAGTTGTGTCCAGGTGCTGGGGAGTAGCTTTGGTGTCACAGACCAAGGGCTTATGCACTGAGAACTCGAAAGCTTCATCAGAAAGAGAACTCCTAACTGTGCTTTCCTCATCACCAGCTACCAGTAGGAGATGGAGAAAACAAAAATTTCAGAGAGTCACAGAGTTTCTTCATCAGTGTTGAGCAGCTGTAGCATAGACTGCATTGACAGATGGATATAAGCCTGGAATTCAGGACATTTTGAGAACTTCCTGCCTGGACATCAACCATAGCTCTAGCCGGACACCTCCAAATCTCCACTTTGTCTTGTAAACTGCTTCTTAAAAAAGCCTCTACCCCATGTGCTTTCTGATAGTAGCAGAATACAGTACAAATCTTTCCACATCCCCTAAGATTATCTATGGATCTCATCTGTAGTAGTGATTTTTACTACTTCTTTTTCTTTAGCCAAATTTTGAAACTAGATATTCTTCATCCTTTTATTACCCTCCTTCTTTTCTGTTTTCACAGTAACTGGAACGTTTTCTTCAGCAGGTATTTTTTCCCCAAATCTTGTCCCTCCACCTATTCTCCTTAGAAAGGCACCTAATCTCTGCTTTTGAGTTCTGAGCTTTCCTTGTGCACACCATCTTCTCTGAATAATTGGCTTAATCCACAGCCTAGCAAGTCCTCCTGTGCGCCGTTGTCTCCATAGAACTTTTTGCATTTGCAGGCGTGAGCTGTAACCAGCTCTGGTGACAGTTTTTCTGTACAAGAAGAAAAATGACATTGTAAAATCTGGAGCTGATCAACAAATCTGTTGGTGAAGCTCAGAGCAACTCCCAGCATTCTGAAGTTAGTCTCCTGCTATTATTGCTGCTCACATGCTGCTTATCGTATCATAGAGATCATCTGGTTACAGCCTAGTTGCGCTCTTAATTAGCCAACCTAGAAGTCTGCCAAGTCTGAAAAAAACAAAATAGTTTAACTGAGAAGTGAGACATTAACTATTTGAGAGATCATATCATCTGTAAACTCGGTAGTCTTGTTCAGGAGTTTAACCTTTTTCTCATTGAAACATCCTTTTCAAGTTAAGTAATACAAAAAAGAGAACCCAAAAGCTGGGAGAAGAAAAAGAGTGCCTGCCCTGTGAGACCTTAGGCCTGGATTTTCTTCTTCAAAAATCTTTCTTTGGGGCTTAGGTTTCAAAGTCTGCCCCAGATAAATGACAAGAAAGATTGGCTTGGTAACTCTGGCACTAGTTGCAAATACGATCTCAGCCCCTTTTTCAGCCTCAGGTTTTTCCATATGGCCACAAGGAAATCATATGGACATTTGCCTGATAGCTCTGACCCTACACAGCCTTTCCCTGCAGGACTGAGTGTAGATGTCAATTTGCTGCTGACCTCTAAATGACTCTAAAACTGTAACTTGGCCACATTGCAAGTACTCCCACTAATTTTATACTTCCTGGGGCTTATCTATTATGCAAAACCAGTCAGGTTTCACAAGCTGAAAGTTGTTTAGAAGAGCAGCTTTTATCAGAGCCCAGTACTATACATGTGTGTAGTCTTTGTTTTGACATCAGCTCAATTGTGTCCTGTTTAGATAATTGACCAGAGAAGAACTACAAAAATTTCCAAGCTAGAAAAGTTATCCATCTTGTGGAAGAATCTGACAGAAAATACAAAGGAGACAGGACATTTTTCTTTGTTTCTCCAACTAAGCTGATTTGTAAAATATACAACTCTCACTTTTTTTTTAGAGTAATACAGGCCCTGTGGGACAGTTGTAAAACACTATATAAGAATATTATAAAACCATTGCAATGTACTATTTGAAATGTATGTATAGGTTTAAAATGTAATAATTTGCTTCATTCTAGTTAGCCTCTCAAACTAGATTCATTAGCTCCCACACACAACAGCTGGGTCTTCAAAATGTCAGGTAGCTGACAAGGGGGCATGATAAGAATCCACAAGTGTTTCAGGAGTATAAATATCAAAGCAGGAGATTCTCCAGTCAGGATGGAAAGGGGTAAGTACCAATTAGTTTTGTTACAGTTATTTACAGGAGCATGTCCTAACAGCCTGGTAGAACTTCCTGGATGAAGAAAGAGCCAGCCATTAACTGGCTCACACCAGGGTGTGCATTTGAGACCTCATTTCTAAATCAGACAGGATTCTTAGAGCGGTTAAGTTACAGAAATTGATGCTGAGCCAGGAGAGCAAAGGGAATACAAAGATAGTAACAGACTCCAGAGATCCTGGGAGGAAAAAAGGTGTTTAGGGCCAAAAGGAGGAAGAAGAGGCAGGGCAAGAGAATCGAGTTGTTCTGTAAGAAATTAAACATACAAGGTGGGGTTTGATTGATTGTTTTCATAGACTTAAGTTCCTTGTCTCCTAAAATCTCTTCTGCCATTACAACCTCAGGTTCTCTTCCAAGGCCCACTGTCTACAGGGCACATGCTATGCTCAATCAAAAATCTGAGCCACTCCATCGGGCTGGGGGCTCTCAGCCGCTGGGGAAGGGCTGCACCCACCTGCCTCTGCCTCAGCACAGGCTCTGCATTGCACGCTTTTCCTCGGTGCAGCTGCAGTTTTTCACAGACCTTATTTATCTTGAGATTTCAGCTCGTCTTTCAAATTTGCTTGAAACCCAGTCCCAAAGATTTTTGGGGGAATTGCTGAATGTAGGGAGAGATAAGCAACACAATCTCACAACGCTAATGTCAAAGGCAACCAGGCTAAAAAATGCCAGGTTTTCATTTCTGCCCCTGTTCGTGCTAAATGTTGTCTAACACTTCGGCAGCAATATGTGGCCCTGAGATCTTCCTTCAATACCCTACCAAGAATATAAAATAAATTCTGATAAATGTAGTCAGTATAAAATAAAGTGAGTTGAAATTGGTTGCTGGGATGCAAAACTGAAGCTGACAGGCAGTTGTGAGGAAACTTGCAAGAAAATGCTTATTTTATGTATTTCTTTGGGGCTTAGCAGCTTGGAGCTGTCAAGATGGTTTTGCACATGCTCAGCAGCAAAAACAAGGGAACTGAGCTATATTACCAGTAGAAAATGTAAATTCCTACTGCATTAAGCAAAGCTTCAAGATTAGAAGTGCTATTAATGCCTATAACTTGAATAAAGTTACTTTAGTATGTATTTAGGGGCCTAAGTTTTCCTTGTAAAACTACATTTCAATTTCTTTAGTAGCCTGTTGTGATAATTTTGCCAAGGGCTTGTGGAATTCTAAGTAAAATGTATTAGTAAATTTACCTCCATCCACAGCTCTATCAAACTGTTCAGATACCAGTAAGTGATTAATGAGATTTTTTTTACTCTAGAAATTAAAAAGGACCACCTCATAAAACGACCTTTGAAGCGCTGTCTCATTTTATTTTTAATTTCGAATTATTATCTGATAAACAATTGGCTGTATTAATAATTCCTTGGATTACCTTATAGACATATGGGATCAATACATTACCCATTGATCCTTTTAATGGCAAATGTTTAGAGTGAGAGTTCAGAAGTTGGTGTAAATCCTATAGGAGCTATGCTGTTTCATTTTTAGGTCCTCCAGAAATCCTCAGAACATATCCTATGAGACTTGCACCTTAGCATTTTTTTTTTTCTGATCCCTTCAACTCCAACAACTATGTTCTATTTCTTAAGAATGCAAAGAAAATAAATAATTTATCTTTAAAAAATAAGAGACAAACTCAGGATAAATGCATGCAAGACAAGAAGCTCTGAAATTAAGTAGCACAACTGATTTGAACCAAGACATTATGGAGCCTTTCTCCTGACAATCAACATTAAAATAACATTAGCTAGTAAGAACAAATAAATAAAAAATAAGTCTAAAAATAAATCAAAGTAGGTATAATAGGATGATGTTAGTCTCAAGTTTGCTTCAAGACATCCTGTCTCATCTGGCTACACTTTTTAAGTGTTATCCTGCTCACTCAAGAGGAGTTACACATAGTGGAAATGAATACAAGCTAAAGAGTTCTGAGTTCCCAAATCAAACAATTGCCATTGTTTGCAAAAGTAAAGAACTGTATTAATCTATAAATGAACAGGATTACTCTGGATTCAGCAATTCAGCCCTGTGTGAAGGATTGGGATAAGACTGATGCACAGTTAATTTATCAATGCCATGCTGAGTTCACTCACACTCATACTTGCTGCCCCAGAGGACTCAGGTCCAGTCAGTGCTCCCAAAGGAGCAGGTGCCCAACCACCTTCCTGCATCCCAGGGCACAGTGTGCCCATGTTGGCACCATCCCTCTTGCTTCCTGTAGGGAGAAATGGTGAAGAAAATAGATGTGATGGGCTCTGTATCTTTGGAAGATATGCAAATACCTCAGCATTAGGCAACCAGATAGGAATGAGAATATAATAAAATCATAATATAGAAACCATGTATATTCTACTTGCAGGCCTCTATCTAGCCAAGTGTTTTCAAACATTCATGTTAAATTTCCTTCTTGTTGCTGATGGTGGGGATATTTCATTTGGCTTCTTCAAAATTCTGATGACTGCAGCAGCATCCCTAAAACACTTGCTCCCTAGCTGCATCTCAAAATAGTCTGATTAATCAACCTTACTCATGAGTGATGAACTTTGCTATTACGTGCAACTTTTGAGTTCATATCTAATAATTTTAAGATCAGTGCAAGTACAGAAACAAACTGGATTTTCCCTTAGAAAACAGATACACCCAAAGCAATGGCACGATGCCCTTCTCAAAATGAGCTCTCAACAACTCAAGAATTTGCACACCTTTACAATGTCCCTAACATACTTGAACACTACAATGAAAGGAAATAAATGAGATTCAGGACCTATGTATACATACAAATATGCATATATGTATGTGACAGCCTCACCACCCAGACCTCCCAAACCTCCTTTCAGCTAATGGATTATTGGAAATTATTGCAGCCCTGTAAGTGCAGCCAATTCCTGATGTTTTCCCCCATCTAATACACTGAGGGTCAGAAATAAAGTTCTTTACAGTAAACCCAGCTCTTAGTTACCTCTCTGCAAACTTACAGTCTTTCATAAGTTTCAGGAGCTTTTTCTAAACAAGGAATACCAGCATCTAGCCTCCTTTCTCAGAAAGGTCAGTAGGAAGCAAAGAGCAGTGCTGATTTATCTTCCTCACTTGGTGACAGGTTCTGTGAAGGCAGTTGCCATTTTACATTAATTTTTTTTCAGAATTGGGGAATGTGGCAACCTACAATCCATCATTTCTATGCCATTTATTTGTTGGGTATCCTGTCCTCCTTGGATACTTGTCACTGTTGACAAGATGCTTGCAAACATTTTAAAATAATTTTGGTGGAAAGTATCTTCACATTGTACTGACAGGTGAATTGGAGGAATGACCCTTAGGGACACGTCCAACCATGCACTAACTCTCCAATATATATACACCTAAATCCATCCATATACAAAATCATTTAAGGATTTGAATCCAAGGTAAAGTATTGCTTATGCAGGACTCACTGGTACATTGATTATTTGGCTAGATTTGTAATTTTTATAAAAAAAAACTAGACTACAAAAAGATGAGGAGACTACAGAATGTTTGATGTGGCAGAGAGAAAGGCCCTGTGAGATCCAGCAGCTCCAGCTACTTTCCACTCAGTGATGGAAAACAGTAGCCTTATCCACAATTCATGTTTTATCACTGGCACCAGACAGAGAGTCAGAATCTGACTCATTTTAGGGCACTGGGGATGGGGGAGGGAACAAAAAAGAAAAGAATACTCTAAATGCATGCATCCTTCACTTAAGTCTTTCAGGAGGGTCAACCTACAAGAGTGTCCTGAGGATGAAGAGTATCCATTTATCCAAAAGCACAATCAGACTACAAAAGAGGTGAACAAAAGATCTTATTCCCTTCTGCAAAGCTTGAAGTTTGGCCTGCAAATCACAGGCAGTGGTCAAGGAAAAAAATAAAGATAGGTATGATATATACCTAAAAATGTCAATAAATGTTTTATTCCAGAAAGGCTGTAATAATTGAAGGATCTTACTTTTGCTAAGTGGGAGAAAGAAATTCAAAATGCTACAGAAGCACACAAAGGCTGCATAAAAATACACCCATATGCATATGATCATGTAGCCTGAGAAGCAGCCCAGAAAGGTATGTAACAAAATCACAACAGTCAGGATTTTAAGCAAGCAGCTTTTGGAAATGTAGCTCTCAACAGTAGGAGAGCACACTACAGAGCTGCCAGCTCTTCTTTTCTTCCCTCTGCAGGCCATAAATTTGCAGAATCATCTCCTGGTCTCTGGGGAAATGCCCTTTGCTAGGCTGCCTTTGCTCATTTTCCTGTTCCCAGGAAAAAAAAAAAAAACCAAA
Organism: Urocynchramus pylzowi; assembly: GCA_013397555.1. NCBI lineage: Eukaryota > Metazoa > Chordata > Aves > Passeriformes > Fringillidae > Urocynchramus > Urocynchramus pylzowi. The sequence continues at coordinate 611,100 of VZRH01000840.1, forward strand.
ACAACCAAACCAACACAAACACCAACCAAGAGTAACTCAGAACATCTCCATATTCTAGCAGCAGCCTGGTCAGCACCAAGAGTCACCGCCACAGAGCCTTCCAGTCCTGACAGCATTCACCGACTTCTAAGAGATATTCTTATGGATTTCCTGGGTTTTTGTTCCTGGTCTGTGTGAGGGTGACCCCCAAAAATCCTGCCATCCTCTTCTAGTATGGGGATAACCCTACCTTGTACTCATCTACTTTTAATTAATTACCTTTAAGCACAAGAAAGAATAACTAAGCACTTGTGGAGAAAGGATGGGAGGGAAGAAGAACTAAGAGCTGTTTTAGAGGGGAAATAAAATACATCTGGAGTAATTTTTTCCCCTCCCCATCCATCCATTTCTTCTTCTCACGTAAGAAAGTAAAGTAAGAATGAGTGTAAATAAAGATGCATACATGTACTTTCATATGCAAATGTTTCTAACTCTACAAATGAGTTTTTGCTGCTGGCTGCCGCCTGACAGTCTGAGATAGTGAAAGTGCAAGTCATCGAACAAAAAGCTGTGAGGAGAGCAAGAGAGAAAATGCATCTGAAGAACAGGAAAGCTGCTTAAAACCTGGGTTTGTAAGAGACCGAGTTCCCTGGTCAAAACTGTAATAAGCAAGACAAAATAGAACATTCCACAATGGGGGGAAAGTGCAGGAAATGTAAGAATAAAAGACAGCAGGAGAGTATCTGTTTAAGAGACAGCATATGCAAAGGTGAGTAACAGCTAATTCCTTGGATCTGCTCCAAATGGCAGCGTTCATGAAATCCAGAGGAGTGGAAATGGTGTTTGGCAAAAATAGCCCACTTAAAGGGAAAGAGAGCAGCGTCCACTGACGCACGGGGCTGTCAGCAAACAAAAACTACGGCTAGTGGCAATTAGGGTTGTTGCAGGAGATGTTCCATTCGCTCCAAAACCAAAAAGAATGGAAAGGACAGAATGGAAAGGCTGATGTTTTCCTTCCACAAAACTATTAAAGCTGCCTACAGTATTGCAGCCTACTTCACACGGGATTCCCCTGTATTTCCTGGAAATATCAAAATGCAATACACACTTGTGCTTCATTCTAATGCAGGCTCCAGTCTCCAGGGTTCTTTATGCACTTTTAAGGATCATAATTTTTCTTGCATCAGTTAATTTTTCATCATGTTACCAGAAAATATTCAAGTACCTCAGAAAACGTATGCTCTATATTTGGGTGGTTGCCATTTCAATGAGACTTTTCTACAAAATAAGGGTTTTTAGCTTATGTTAAAAATGAACTCTGTAACATAACTTGAAACAAGATGCAGCAAATGCTGTGCCATCATACCATCTGTGTTCAAGTACAGCTCTAAAGCTCTCCTCCTATTGCTTCCTAAAGTGGAAGATAATGGTAAAAAATAAAAACATATAACATGAAGCATCGTGTATTGGAATGCATTATGAACCTGAGCTTTACAATGTTTGTTTTAAAACCCCCCCTCTGTACCTGTATAGTCCAATGAAGCATCATTTGGAAACCAAAGAGGAGGGTTATATTCTTCACATTTAAATTAAGCAACCGTGATGTTCTCACCTGACACAGCTAGTAAATTCTGGTGCGCTTCACTCTGCACAATATTGCCTGTTTTGCTTTTTTTAGCTCTTTTCACAAGCTTTCCAACAATATTCCATAGGAACACTAGTGAAATTAATTAAACCTTGGAGTGAATTGAAGGAACTAGAACGGATGAGAAATAATTATTAAAATAATTTTTAAAATATCCCACTGTTAATGTCTAAGATAACAGAGGTTGATGGGGAAAACTTATGTGGAGTGCATTATGACAAACCCCAACATACATCTTAGGCCACAAGGAAGGGTAGCAAGAAATCCAGAAACAAACTCTGCAGGTAAATGCCACCACGGGAGAACTAACTGCTCTTTATGTGATATAATGAAAAAATGCCTAGCTCTTAAAAAGTCAACTTTGTCATGAGGATCTCAAAGTAGCACCTTTCTGATACTCAGTCGAAATACAGGATCACTGTTTCGAAGACGAAAGTGACCCCGTTCTGATCACTTTATCTCGCTCTCAGGTCCACAGTCACTTCGTCACTGCAGGGTGCAAGACCACTCTGGGAAGCTGTCCTGGAACTGCCTGGAAAAGACAGAGAGAGGCAAGAGCAGGAGGCAGTGCATCTGCGGGAGAGCCTGGAGATGCTGTTCTCTCTGGTACCGAACCAACCTGCTCCCGGCCACACTAGAACACAAACACATCCATAACCTCCTCTTGCTTTCCAGAAGCAAGCACCTACTCTTCCCACGCTACTCCCTCGCTCTGCCCCACCAACAGATGTTTATGGCTGTAGACACAAATACAGGCCCGTGCTGCGCCGGGGCTCTTCCTGCGGGGGTTGTTCCGAGCGCTCGGCCGAGCGAGCCCCGCTGATCCGGCGGGAGCCGCTCCGGGAGCCGCTCCGGGAGCCGCTCCGGCGGCGGCCGCGCGGCGGGACACAGTCCCGGGCACGTGACCGGAGCCCGAGGTTTCCGTGAGGCTCGCACCGAGCAGGAACAGGGCGGAGAGCTCCCGGGTCTCCCGCAGGCACGGCAGCCGGCAGCAAGCCCCCGGCAGGGGGAGGGAATCCCCCTCCCACTCTGGAGATGCTCCTGGCCCACGGCAGTGCCAGATACAACAGGAATCTAGAAGAGAGCCTTTAGCCTACCTGTCCCTTTTCAAAAATATATCGAGGTGCTTTCTCCATCTTATTATTCTCCATTTTATTTCTAATCCCGTGAGACAGTGCTGATCCCAGAGCCCAGGAGAAAGCAGGAGAGGTCAGGACGCTGCATACTTGAGACAAGGATTCAAGCTGGGGCATGCTGTTCAGAAAGGGGACAAGTGAATGCCGACTTCCAAGACCTTCAGGAAACAGGGAGGGTTTTTTTCGGAAAATGAAAAACCATTTCCAACAACAGCAATGTTTATTAATACTCTTCCTACTCCTGTCAGCACCTTCTCATCAACGTTTGGGTGGTGCTGTCCGCAATGCCCGCTTGCCTTTCCAAGGGAGAGGCTTCCAGAGGGACCGTCCTGCGCCTGCAGAGCCGCCGAGCGCCCATCCGCCAGCCCCGGGGGGGTCACCCAGGGCCCTGCCGCCATCCCCGGCCTCCCATCCTCTTCTGGACCTCTCGTTTTTAACCCCCAGCGCGTGTCGCCCCCGGTGCGGGGCGCGGCTCGATGCGGAGCCGTCCCGCAGCCGCGCGGGTGCCGGTCACTCGCGGTGCCCCAACAGCCGCGGGGCTCGGCCACG
>VZRH01000840.1:615703-626687 GCA_013397555.1 Urocynchramus pylzowi
GCCCGCGGGGGCGGAGGGCGGCCCGCCCGGGGGTGCCGCCGCGGCAGCCTGCGGTGCCCCGGGGACTCGCGGCGGGGCCGGCGTTGTGGCCACGTTTGGTCCGGTCACGCCGAGCGGTAGATAACCACCGCCAAACGCCTGCTTTAAAATGGCTCCTTAACCCCGCCGCGCGCGGTGCGGGCAGGTTCTGCAACGGGCGTCGGCAAAGGAAGGCCGGGTTTGTGCCTCCCTGTTGGGGGCAGGAGCCATTAAAACTCGCAGTCACCTGGAATGTTAGAATGTGCTTAATTTATTCCCAAAGACGGAACATAGCCCTGCCATTGTTTCTCCTAACGTCACGTAAAATGGCAAAAGTCATAGTGGTTAAAAATGAAAATGCTTGGTTGGGGTGTGTGGAACATACAGATAATAGATAAAGCCCTTATGACCAGAACTGGTTCATGCTTTAATAATCTTGTTAAACTTTAAAGGATAATATATCCCCAAAGCACTTTACCAGTTCCTCCAAATGATCAAGTTAGGCTACACAGAAGGGTGGGGGGTGAGGGACAAGTGTTTTTTCTTCCTGTGCCACAAGAAATTTCTCAATACCTCTGCTTAGCAGAGTTTGATTTTTAAAATTTTTTTTCAAGCGCTGATAAGACAGATTATGAAGCATTTCTTCCAGGTTGTGCTATCTGAAATCCTGATTTTGAGGTCATATTTTTAAGTAGTAAAATTTTCTTTTGTCTATGAAAGCACAGCCTCCCGGGCAAAGCAGCAATACAGAACATCCCATAAATGGGGACTCCCATTTTGGGAAAGGGAGTTAGCATTGTGGGAAGGTGTACAACTCACAATTTAGGTATTTGTTGCACTATGACTTTCTAACATCCAGTGTGGGATTTGATTTGCAGATGTCTACGGGAAGTACCTCTGCATGTAACTGATTCTATTAAGGCTCAGAATGCTGCTTGGTATTCTTTGCAGCCTTTATTTGGTTGTCTCCTGTGGAAAGCTTACTACTGGATGTTTTCTTTGTCAATTTTGCTACACTGATAATGTAATCTTATGAAAGAGTGGTGGCACAGAATTAGGATCATTTTTGTGCATAAGATATAAATTATTTGGTTTTGGTTCACCTTTGGATGCTTTTGTTTGTGTTTATTAAAATAACATGCTTCTAAAAGTTTACAGTTTTTCAGGAGGAAGCAGTGGTTTTAACTCCCTACTCCATGTGTCCATGTGTTTGAGCAGCCAGTGCTGCTAGTGTGCCTTGTGTGCTGGATTTCAGTTGTATCTCTTACAGTTCCAAACTAGAGAATACACATTGCTGTGCCTGTGAAGTTAAAACACCTTTGTCCTTGACCAATGTCTGAATAATGCCTCGCTATTTTTCTTCTTTAGAAATATCAGCATGGATAAAAACGAGCTGGTGCAGAAGGCCAAACTGGCTGAGCAGGCTGAAAGATATGATGACATGGCAAGTTGCATGAAATCTGTGACTGAGCAAGGAGCTGAGTTGTCCAATGAAGAGAGGAATCTTCTCTCTGTTGCCTATAAAAATGTTGTAGGAGCCCGTAGGTCATCTTGGAGAGTCGTCTCAAGTATTGAACAAAAGACGGAAGGCGCTGAGAAAAAACAGCAGATGGCTCGAGAATACAGAGAGAAAATTGAGACCGAGCTCAGAGACATCTGCAATGATGTGCTGGTGAGAAATAATGAAACTGTTGATCTATCTTTACTTAGAGTTACAGAGTAAATGGTGGTGGGCCCTCTGGGACTATTTCTAGTCTGTCAGTAAAGCTGTGGTCTCCTATGCTATTTCTGACAAAAAGGTTTTTAAAATGTTGAATTTTTCTTTCCCTCTAATGGGCTGATTATTTGTCTACAAATTATAGTTATGAATGCTAATGAACTTGGAGGCATGTAGAAACATTATTGTACATAAAGTAGTAGTTATGAAAGGTTAACATATTTCCCTGAGACTGAATTGTATACAGGTTTAGTTTGGGGGTTTCTCCTCCCCCAGTGCTCCTTCCCCCTTAATGTGGTATTTGTATCCTAGATGTCTTTGATTTCTGCAATTTTAGTATGCTGCTGTGGTTGTAAGAGGTAGTTCTTACTCTACGGAAATTGTGCCCCTCCCTGGGTAAGATGATGTAATGTTAGTTATGACTCAGCCGTGCAGAAAATTGCTTGCAGGAAGAGGCAGTAGAAATGCTGTGATACCCGCTTAAACTCAAAATTTATTGTAGCAAACTCAAAGGGTGTTCAAGTTAGGCATTTTCTGAGACTTGTAGTTTTGTTAAAATGTTCATGTGTACAGCAAGCAACGCTGTATTTTCACTGGGAGGCTGGTTTATGAAATCCAAACCTCTTCCAAATGCTTATTCCAGATTGTCAATTTTTTCAAAACACACACACGCCTGTGGTGCTTCAGTGAGCACACAAGGAGCAGCTGTTCAGTCCTACAACCACTTGTGAGGTAGAGGTTATGTCAGCAATGGAGTTGTCCACTGCACAGTGGGTGCCGCTGGCTGTCATCCCATATGTGACAAGGGATCACCTGCAAGTGACAGAATGACATGTGACATGAGGGAAGTGTTAAATAGCTAAGTGCCTGAAGGTCTGACACCAAATGAAGGTTAAGATCAATGAGTAGCATAAATTTTGCTTGATATGTGAGATAACTAAATGATATGGTGATAGCTTCTAGAAGACTGGTTCTCCGAGGGTTTGTAGGAGTCAGCATGGATAACTGAGTCTTGGCTTCCGGGTCTGGCTGGCCACTGTGGTTATTGTAACACACCCAATTTTGTAGGTTTTCTTATCTTGTGTAAGGACAACTCTTTAACTTCTACTCTGAAAATGAAATGCAGAACTTACTCATAGGAAAGAACTGATTTACTAGTACTTGTAAAGTGGCTCGTCTATTCAAGCCAACGAAATGAGTATCCAAATCTGGCATTCTAACTGGTTGTTATTTCTTTCTTTAATTATTTTACTAATGGGAAAGTCGGGGTGGGAGTGGATGCTTTCAGTTCAGAGTGATGTGAAATTCTTTTGTAAGCTACGTTTTGGTTTAAGAATTTATTTTAATTAAGTCTGAACTTAGAAAGCTTAGAAGAATTTAGTGTTTGCAATTAATTTTTTGTCTGATTGTGGAAACCGGGTTAACGTGAAACTAGCTTTTATTGTGCATGCGAAATACAAAAACTAAAACAAAACCCAGCTTTTAAGTTTGCTGCAGCAACTAGAGTGCCTGGGAGGAGAGGAATCTGGGTGGAGGGTCTTGTTAAATCTTCTGAATGTCAAAATGGACTTGAATTTCTTTGTGTTAATGAGACATATATAATTCAAAGAAGTTACTGTTCTTTGACTTGCTACTATTTTTAATAAGTTAATGACTAACTAATTTTTAACATTGCCAGTCAAATTTTTCTTAATACATTAAAGAAAAATTACTGTCCAGAGGAAACAATGTCTTAGTCAGTGATTAGCAGTAATAAAACTACGTTTTTAGACTTGCATTTAAAAAGAAAAAAATTTAAACTTTTGTATTCAAAGGATAGGATTTAAAAATACTTTCAAATGACATGTGCTACCTTTGATGTTGCCAGTTACATTGAAGATTTAGATTTCTATTTAAAAACATACTCTTGTTTTCTTTCTTGAAGTATCCTATGCATGCTCATTTTTACCTAGAAATGTGGCTGACTGTATTGCTTTAACAGAGGAAAAAAGAACTATAAGATTCAGTTGTTTAACATGAACACAGAGTCTGTACAATGCTGCAAGCAAATGTAGAACTAGCGTTTGGTTTAGTTTTGGGTTTTTTTCAGATCTCTGTAATTTTTATGCAGCATAATCTAATATATAACTGTTTACAGAAGTGAAAAGTGAGGCCTACCCAATCTTAATTGGTGTGAAGTATGCCATTAATTAATATTAAGACCTGAAATGTTAAACTTTCAAAGCTTTTAATCATGAGCCTTATGAATTACAGTACAAAAGCAGCTCTGCAACTTTTGTATCTTTTATTGAGGCTGTGGCTCTGTTTGAGCTGTTGTTGCGTCTTCAGTTGTCTGCTAGTGTCTTAAGTAATGTTTAATGCCCAGGGGTGTTACATCACAGCTGAGTATGACTGCCGTCCTAACTTCAGTGTTGAAGGGCGGAAAGCAATTTAGAGAATGTGTTTGTGACTAGAGGAGTGTGGCCAAAGCTGGCTCCTCTGCAGCTTCCTGCTCTCTTCCCTCATTTATTGGAATGAAATCTAGTGTACTGGAAGAAATAGCTCCTCTAATCCAGTAGATACCAAGTATACTAAATTCTGCCTGGGGTTTGTTTCCATCTTTTCTACTAATTTACAGAGAGAGCAGGAGCAATTAATGATGAACTTCTTTCTAGCTTCATCCCTATTGGGCCCAATGATAAAGGTTTCAATAGTTACGTGGTCAGGTCCGAATGTTTATTTTTCTCCTTTACACTGACCTTGCATTGGGAAAAGACGGCATCTGCATCCTTGCTGCTTCCTGAATCTTTTTCAGCCTGCCATGGAGTACCTCTACAACTCTACAAGAGAGTTGAACTCATGCTCGTTTGCTGTGGCCTCAGAGTGCTGCTGTATGAAAAAGAGACACTTAAAAGATCATGTTCCAGCACCAGTTCTGTCAGATACGCATTTAAGCATATTAAAGCGTAATATAACCAGTTCTAGTTTGGAGTTGGTCTGGTAGTGCTGGTGAACATCAAATAATTGTGACACGTTGTGTATAGTACAAGTTCCTTGCACTGTGGCAATGAAGACTCTATTTCCAAACTCTTCAATAGTAATACAGTGTGTGTGATGCTCTGTGTAAGGAAGTACATTGCCATACCTGAGCCTCTGAAAAGTGCTTTGAGTATTACAGAAAATTTCTAGTTGATACAGGAAATTAGGCTTTTAGTTAAACACTTTTCCTCATGGTAGCCAAGTGTGTGCTTTGTGTTCTGTTTCAGTTTTTCTAATAGAAAGGAGGGTCTGTCTAAAGTACCAGTTAAATGATCTGTAGTCATCTTTCATTTGTCATTTCCATAATAAAAACTGTTATTGATATAATAGGTGTGGATTTACTTTAAACCGCCATGAGCAGAGAAGTGAGTTGTATCTGAAATAATTAAAATTAAATCTGCAGTAAGCTGAGTCTTTCAGCTAACAAGGGTTCTGGAGTACAGAGAAGAATGGAGAGGTCTTTGAATAGCTAACACCCTGCACTGCTTGTATGTTAGAAGTTCTCAGGAGCTCTGGTAGCTTTCAGGAAGTCTCTTACATGAGCTAAATGTAAAGTAATGATTGAAAACATGACTGGCTATCTTCACATTAGTATGGATATAATTCCAGACAGTTGCACTCTTCCCTAGGCTGGCACATACTGCAGCAGTCCCTGCATGTCCTCCAAGTGCACAGTATGGGACAGTTCCCGTGTCCCTGCCCGATGCCCAGTCTTCTGTGTGATGTTGCTTCCCCCTCCAAGTTCCACTGCAGAAATGCCCTAAGTAAATCTCCTGGCAGTGCCCAAGCACCCTTTCACCATTTCTTTTCCCTTTTAGTTGTTAAAGTCTGGAGAACTTTTGCAAACCTTGGCTGCCCTTCAGCCTTCTGGAGTTACTGTTACTCATAGGTGCTACTCAGCACTTTTTCCCCACTCCTTTCCTGCGGAAAAGCAGCAGGTTAATGGTGTTGTTAGGACCTTCCAGTAAGATGAACTGTTTGCTTTCTTCACTACATTATTTCTTCCAAATTTCACCCTCAGAAGCGTAAAAACGTACTCCTTGTGCGCTCATACTTGAGATTTCTTTGCACTTATGGATGCTTCACTTTTTAGAAGTGGTAATTGTGAGAGCAGAAGGTTCAGTTATATCTCACATTAGTGACTTCAGGTTTACATTTCTTTATGTATTTTGTTTGAGAGGGAGTAGAATGTTTAGTAACCTGTCATGGGGCTGCAGTTCACTGGGGGAAGGGAATGTAATTCCATTCCGAATGCATCTAAATGGCTTTTTAAAGAACATACCACAGAATTAATGCCTATTGCCATCATTCTCAAATTACTGTGGAACTATTTTCTAGTTGCCTGCAAACATCTAATAAGTTACTATGTTAAGTTCTATAAAATGTTTAATAGTTATAAATGTCAGGGTTAGGAAATTTGGTGTTCTCTTTTACAGGAAGCCATATGGTTTTTGACATGCACATGTGTGAGTTGTCTTTTTGAAGCTCAGCCACTGTATGCTCAGTGTGTCCTCCTGATGGTTAAAAGTGCACAGCTAACCTGTAGACTGACAGTACCATACAGCCTTCTTGGTATAATGATATCTGATACTAACAGAAAATTCAGTGTTCTGAATGAAAATCACTACCTTTGGTTCTGTGATTCCCTCAGGCTTGCTTAATTTTTTATTTTTTTATTGCACTTTATCTTTGAGATCTGTGTCATGTTTTTCAGAAGAAAAGGGGAGACGTTTTTAGAGCCTTCTATTTGCAAAAATGTCATTCGCAGAAGGGAGTGATTAATGTGTTGAAATCTAGGAGTTAGGTACCCAGAAGAATTGAGGTTAGAAGGGAGGTCATTGTGTTCAACTCTGCTCAGAACCGATCTAGTTTGATCACTTTGCTCAAGGCCTTGTCAGTCAAATTTTTTATTATCTTTAAGCATGGAGATTCCTCAGCCTCTCTGGGCAGCCTGTCTTAATATTTGTTCATGTTGCTAAGGAAAGAATGCTTGCGTGTAATCAGAGCTTCTCATGTTCCAACTTGTCTGCAGCCTCCTGTGATGTCACTGTAGACCTCAAGGAAGAGTCTGGTTCCATCTTCTCTAGGCAGCTGTACACAGCAGTAAGATCTGCTGGTCTTCTCTGGGCTGAAGAAGCCCATCTCTCTCAGCCTTGCCTTGTACCTCATGTGCTCCAGCCCCATAGTCTCTTCAGTATATCTGTGTTTTTCTTGTGCTGTGGATCTCAAACCTGGACATAGAACTCAGGATGTCATCTGAAGTTGTTAAAATTTGCACTAAAAGATGGTAATTGCTAATGTGTTAGTGACATGTGAAAATATGTGAGTACTCTGGTTCACAAATGCTTCTGTGAATGAACTTTTATATATTGCAGAGTAAAATGTAGCCAGGATTTGCCAACTTACAAGGGTGGTTATAATTTAAGCTTTTGATCAACTCTCCAAGTCTGCTTTTTCAGTAAGGGTTTGTTTAGTATCACTGCTCATATGTATTGCAGGTAGGACGCAGAGGCAATTTGTATCAACCTTATTTCACTCACTTCCCTGATTGTAGCTACACCCTTTCAGGTTTGGGGGATGTTTTTGGCTGTTGGTTTTTTATTTTGTTTTGGGTTGGTTTTTGTTGAGTTTTTTTTTTTGTTTGCCTGCAGTGAAAGCAGTGCCTAAGCTAGAGTAATTTCCTTTACTTTTGTAAGCGATTAAACTGTTGCAAAACTGTTGAATCTTTAATAATTAAAACATTCATGGATCAGTTTAAATATGAGATGAGTTGTGTTGTTTTTAATTTATTCTAATCTTAGCAAGAAGGGCATCCATAGTGTTGACACGTATGTTTAATGCTCCCCTTTATCATAAAATCAGCTAAGGTGCTCTGCATAAATGCAGCTACTTCTTACATTAACTCTGCTTGCACATGTGTATACACATATGTACATGTATCTGCATCCTCTTGCATTTATTGCAAGTAGGAGAAACCTTTATTATAACCACAAGCCTGCTGTACTAATTTCATTTGGCATTAATGTTTCATAATTTGCTTTGATTTACAGTAAAAAGGTACAGAGTGCTTATACTGTTCAAAAGCATCGAAGTAACAACTTGCTTTACTTGACAGCAGCCTTCATTGTTCAAGTACTTTATGTACCTACTGCTGATACTCAGTTCTAAACAGCAAAATAAAGTAAGTTGATAGTTTAGTCACCTGTGACATATAACTCTTCATCTTCTTGTGCTGCTGAAGGAAGAACTTCATTGCTTGTACTTGGCAATTTTGTGAAGCTGCTAAGTGTATTTGTTTCACCGGTTAGCTGCTTAGAAATCTAAGAAGCAGAAACACTGCATTGCTAATGTATCAGCTTCTTCTTGTGCCAGTGGAAACTGTAAGTGGTAGAAACATAAAATTTAGAATATGAGCAGAGTTAGTGCATTATCTCTGCACATCTGTACAAACAAATACTATCTCTGGTTTTATCTGGAAACTTCTGTCTCGTTACTGTGCACGTGACAGAAGTGCTTTTCTGAAGCAGGTTCTCAACCCTTTACTTGTACTTTGCTGTGGGCAGACATCAGCTCCTGCCTCTGAAGTAGTAGGCAGTAGTTGACTACCATTTTTAAATAGCTTGAGAAAGCTTGTGCTATTAAAGTTGATTGAAGAGAATTAAGATAGTAATGATTTCTTAAACTCGTTTTTTGTTTTACTGAATGTTAACTCTTGTGTAGTTGATTTTTCTTGAAATCTGACTGTGGATTGGCAATGCCTCTTCAAAGAGAAGTAATAATAAATCATGTTCTGTTGAGACCAACAGTAAATTCTTAAATTTTATCAGATATAATATGTTGGACTCAATGATCTCAGAGGTCTTTTCCAACCTACTTGATTCTGTGATTTTATAAGGCAGTTCACATGAGGCTGAGAAGAGTTGTCAGTTGGTTTTTGTTGGTGATGGGGTTTTTTCCTGGATATTACCCTTTGTGGTTATGCTACAAAAGACTCAGCAAAGGTAATTTGATCTTTCAACTGGTCATTTTCTCCTAGTGCAGATTAGGTTTACATTGCTAAAATGGCATTTTTCCTAATAAAATGTTTTTATTAACACTATGTGCTATAGTGAACCCCTAGTCAACCCATATTCTGCTTCAGGAGATTTGAAATCTGCTCAGAGTGCAAGCTGCTAAAAGATAAATGGCTTCTGCTTCTATTGCTGAGCAAGGATTAAAAATGTTGCATTGTATTTATGGGGAATTTTATTAGTATTTGTTTAGAGACCAAAACTGTAGAGTCTTAAGACATGTTCTGGTTTGGAGTACAGCTGCAATAGCTGTAGTTGAGACCTACTTCCTGGCCAGAAATTCTCACCCAACTCAGTTGGTTTCAGTATTTTATTATCTCAAGTTTCATAGAGGATGTTGTGAAAAGAATAATGATTGATGCATCTGGTACCGTTTTATTTTGATGCAAGTCCCCAATATTCAAGAAGCAGTTTAATGAGGTGATGCTGAGGAAAAAAAAGCCTGGGTAAAAATTACATATTGACTTTGATCCTTAGTAGAAACTGTTTATTAAGATCTATAGCAATGCCTCAAAAATATTAAGACTTTAATCCTAATGTTTTTCTATCAAGTGTCTTTACATTTGCTGCCTTTCATATGAGTTTCCTCAGAGTAGGTTACTAAATTGGGGAGGTATTTTTGCCTGTGCTTCACAATTTGGTTCCCTTGCTATCATGTTTGTTACGCATGCTTTGGTAAAAAATAATAATGATTGGCATGAAACACCTGAGGAGTCTTTTGAATTATCTCAAGAGTGTATTGTGATACAAGGCACACTTGCCTCCCTTGCCATAAATACTAATTGGAAAGCAAAACAGTAGAAGAAGCTAGCTAGTAAAGGACATGGTAGTCTAATTTGGGGAAGGCAGATCTGCAAAGGGAGCTACATGTATGGCTGTAAAAGTGTGAACTGAGATGTGCTCCTCATTGCCTCAGGTGCTGTCTCTTGTTTTGCTGACCAGTGGTGTGTCCATGTCAAGCACCCTGCATGCATTTTTGTGCCTACACCTACTTCTTACTGACTTGTATCTCTCTCCCAGCATACACATCAGCATGAAGATGATTTTTCAGGGTGTTCTACTTCTTCCATGTTTCCTTCGCCTGCCCTTAGTGATGCTGCTTTTGTTCTCTTTTCTAAGGGAGCACATTTACACTGGTTTAGTAGTATTTTTATGTATAAACTAAGATCTCTTGCCATTGTTTGTCATAATGGATTTTCTTCTGTCCATTAGTCCTTTTAGGTCTTTTTTTCAGTTAACCATCTTATATTCAGATTTCATTTCCTCTGCTTGTTTCCTTTTTAGATCTTCACTAGATTGACTACAGCAAAACTGCTAATCAAGTGAACCTTTCTCCTGCTCTTAGCAATTCCACGTGTCCCTATGCATGTCATGTCACATCTCCCACTGTTGCATAAATGCTGCAAATTACTCCACAGTCAAATTCTTCCCTCCCCCTTTAAGATCTGTTGTCCCAAATTCTGAATTCCTCCCCTGCTGAGGGTCATGCTTCTCATTTCATCTCTTCTAGCCAGCCTTGTCACCTTTCTCAAACTTCTGCTGCTTTTTCTGTGGGCAGCCAATTTGATGGGAAGAAAGAATAACTGGTACTGAGAACAGGCAGCAGGCTGGTGTCCTTCTTCAGCAGAGATCTCCAGTGCCTCAGCAGCCACTTAGTATTGACAGCTTTTCTTGTATTCCTCTTCTAGTGAGCAAACTAGTAGAGAGAATTCTGAAGGTGACTTTAAACTGTAGCTTCACTTTTGGCTGGAGTAGAAGGCTGAGAACAGTCCTTTTGGTTTTCACGAGAGGGAGGAGGTCACTCATGAGGCAGCAGTTACAGAGCCCTTAATCCCAAACTCTGGGCAGAGCTGTAATCAGGAGCAGCATAGTAAGCCTGGGTCAAAACAGGGTTTGGGAAGGGATTGTCTAAAAATATACCTCTTAAAAATGTAAATACTTGTCTCTTTCTCCAACAATTCAGATGGATGTGTAAATAAAATGACTGGCCACAAATGGTTTAATTAAACCCTCTGTAGTGTGTGTGCCAATCTGTGCAGTGCAGCTAATTGCATGTGTTGTTTTATAGCTTGTAACTTTCTTAATCCTCGGGTGGAAAAGAGTCACGGAAAATCACTTGCTAGCTGCTAATAGGAATTGATAGGTGTCTTTTTTTTTTTTT
>VZRH01000840.1:626717-674417 GCA_013397555.1 Urocynchramus pylzowi
CTCTGGTGCATTGTGGGTATTAAGGATGTTTTGATGTAATGGGAGTTTGAACAATATGTGGAATGTGGACAAGAAGCCTGTTAAAGGTTATTACCTCCAGAGAAACCACATCTGGCTCAGGAAATCCCTGGGCATTGATGGAGGCTGAGAAGCATGAGGCTTTCTTGCTTTGTTCATGTGTTTTTTCCTAGTGGCATCCTCTTCTGGGCAGCGTTGCAGTGAGGCTAGCAGACAGAGGAGTCCTGTCAGCCAGCATGATCCCTCTCGTGTTCTTATAATGTCTTGGAGAAAGATAGTGAAATGCTGCTTCATCATGAAAATACCAGGCTATTGTCATTAAATATTAATTTAGTGTCAGGCTTAGCTTAGAAAAAGATAGTTTCTTTCATGTTTTATATGAATTTAAAAAACAAGAATTCTTCCATGTCCTCTTCATCCCTATGTCGTTATACCATGAGTGGATGACAAGTGAGTTGAAGTTCAGCTAGTACTCTTGTGTAATTTATTCTCAAAATTTGAAAAAACATCATAACAATTGTTACATGTCTTTCAATACTGCATGAAAACAAAAAGGCTGCTTATTTATTAAAAAAAAGCCAGGTTATTTCAGAGAAGAACTGATACTATTTGATACCATTCTGCACCTTGGTTCTTTTGTGCAAGAATAATATGTTTTTATTTCTCCTATAGTTCTAGTGTTTTTATTCAATTAGATATCTTAATAATTAATTTTTCCATATTTAAAAATCAGGCTTCTTGTTCTCAGTACTTTAACTGTGTATTATCCACTAATTGCTACTACATTTTCCTAGAATCTGATGACTGATATTATTTTCCTGCTTGTCTGGAGGGAAATATATAAATAGAAAATTGAGTTGTTGATGCAGTCATCTCTAGTGCATTAATAATTATCTAAAGTTTCTAGGCAATAACATGTACTGAGACCAAGCCTTTAATAAAGGGAAATAAGCAACTTTGAACTAGAAGCAACAAGGCAAAACTGAGCATTAAAATAAAATTAATTTAATGCTCTTATGATGGATTTGGGAATAGATTTCTGGCCCACAGATGTCATTTGCCAAAGATGCAAATGCTTTTAAAACAAAAGCAGTTTTAGGCTTCAAGTGTCAGGATAGGACTCTTCAAGTCTTTGTGTTGGCTTCCTGTCTTCAACTGCAGCCTCACCACAGTTTGACAACTGAAGCATGTCCACTTGCAGTAAGAAGCGTGCAGAATTTAAGGGGAGGGTTGGCTACTGGGGTTTATTGGTAACTACTTGTTAGGCTTCTTTCACATTCCTAAGTAAGTCTGATAACTCTTAACATTTCAGACTTGATCTTGCAAAACCACAGGACCCTTGATGGAAAGCCTTTCATCAAAGTGGCTCAAAATGTAATGTGCTTCATGTTGCCACCTGTTGACTGTATCCTGTTCAGGCAGTAGAGTATATGTAAGAATGAAGGAAGTCCATCTCTTTCCAGTTTAGTGTTTAAAATAAGCCAGGATTGAAGCTCACTATTAGGATAATTCAAGTTGTGGTATGTCTTTGGAGACAAAGACTTTTCTCTAGTATTTGCTGAGGGTGAGGGAACGTACCAAATCCTACCAATGGTGTGTGTGAGCACAGCTGACATCTCCCGAGTTTGAAGGTGTTTGTTGGCCCATCCAGAGAGCCAGAAAGCTGTTGGCTTAGTCATAACCAGAACTGCAGCTGTGAAGTGTTGAAGCCTGATCTTTGAACAGCCAGCATATTAGTAAGAGTTGATATTCACATTTAGTACATCCTTTTTTAAAAGAAGTAATTACCATTAAATCTTTCTGAAAAGACTTACAAAAAGTGCTAGAAGCACTTGTACAAGGTGTTAGAGGTTTGGGCTGAAAAGTGCTCTAAAATGCTGCTGCATCTGCCTAGTTGACTACAATGGTATGGTTTCTTTCACAGCAGTTAGATTCTTGCTGTCAAATTAAAAGCTCTGACAATTACTGTTGTGTGCCTGGGGGGTTTCAAAGGGACTGGTTGTTTGGTTTTGTTCATTCCTACCAGACGCTGATGAAGATGCTGTAATTAACTGCCCATGTATTAGTATATATCCAACCTGGATGGGAGTTTCATGTGATAGCAGGAACATGATGAACAAGCATGAGACCTTAAGTACATATAATGTAATAATAGACATGTGCTGTATGGACTGCAGTTGTCAGGGTGCTGTATGCATTGCAGTGATACAGATCACATCAGCTTAGTAAATACAGATCACCTAACTGATCCAGTCTTGGACTAGCTGCTCCCACTTCAGTGGCCTGTATGGTGATCAGCTCTACACTGATAAATACTGCCCTATCTACTGGTAAAGGAGAGAGAAGGTGGGCATGTATTGCTGGTACTACTTAAGCTATGGACAAACAACCTAGCAATGGAACTTAAATATCTAGATATTCCTCCTTGTGGGAAAAAATGTATCCTCCAGAGATGCTTTGCAGTAAAAGCTACTAGAAAAATCCGCTAGATGAACAGTATTCCCCATAAGCTGATGTGTTGGCAGATAACAAATTGTTAGATTTGTTGTGCTTTTGATTCTGATATCTTCTGTAATTGAACTTTAAAAGGTTAGTAGTTTCATTGGTCTTACCTGTCTGGCTTTCTGTAGCCATACCAGGTCCATGCAGCTGATGCTTTCCCAGCTGCTCTCTAGGATAAATCTGTGTACCCTGAATCTTCAGGCTAACTTTAAAGGAGTGGTCTGTGTCTACTTTTGCCAGTAAAAGAAAATAGATTCTGAAATAAATGGACTAATACAAACAGAAGAAACTAAATTTATAAGACTAAATAAATAATAGGGTAGAGATCTCCTTTCAATCATTTCACATACTAGCTTTTAAATGTTCATCTGCTTGTTTTATTGTTGCTGTTTATGAAGTATTTGGCATAAATAAAATTCTTCCTAAGACACGTGGCACACCAGTCCTGCGTGTTGTTTGTATAGAATAGACTCTTTCATCCAAATATGAGTAAGCTCCCAGTGCAGTTTGAGTTGGAGTCTCTGCATTGGCTATACTCTGTGAATAGCTGTTCAAAGGGATTTTCTCAGTTCATCAGTCTTTGAAATTCGACATGGCTTTAGAACTTCTTGCATTACAAGATTTACAGTGTTCAAGTTCCTTTTGCCCTGCTAGTGTTGGTCTGTTTAAGAAGACAATTAGTAGTCTCTCCTCCTATCTGTCTGCTGGTGCAATTCACCCGTTCAGTTTGCAAACAACTTCATCTCGTTTGTGATCTAATTGAAGTTTAAATCTTGGAGCTTGGTTACTACTGTGTGAATGAGCAGAGCTGTACATTTTAATCGAATTACCTTCTATACGAATGAGGAATAATTTCTGTGTCTGGAATCACTAAAAATATTTTGGTCTGGCCAGTTGGTGGGGGATGCAGAAGAAGGGCAACTCCCCACAGCGCCAGAAGCGTAGGTGCAAACTGACACGCCTGGCTTAATCGAAGTCTCACAGAGAAAAACTGATAAGGAGCCTTGTTCTCAAACTGGCAACCTTCAGTTGTCACTGGAGTACCTTGGCACTCACGGAAATGTTGTAGCTGCAAACCTTGAAGCTCTCTAATGGCAAGGACAGAGTGTGTAAGGAGTCACAGAGAGCTGGGGTGTGTGACCCATAAACCTCCTGGCCTCCTGCTACATCCCAGCCTCACTGGGACAGAGCTGGCTCTGAACCCTTCTCTTGGTATGATGGGATGCCCTCAAAAGGGTGCCTTTGGCATGAGGCAGTTCAGCAGCCCTTTTGACTGTCTCCAGAAAAATACTTCTGCTGCTGACTGGCTTGTGTCGAGTTCCTTCTGTTGCCAAAGAATTGTCTCTGCTGTCATTTGGATGGGAAGTGAGGACATGCAGTATTTTCCAATGTCTCCCTGTGTGGTTGTAAAATGAAGTTATATACCAAGCCCCACAGTACTGGAAAGGCCTAATAATAAAAGATGAATGAATAAATCCACTATGTTGAAGCCACTAAAGAAAGTCCACTTACAGGTTTTTATCTCATTGTAGCATAGGAATGGCTGAACCTTGTCTGACTTTCATGTGTCAGCCTGATTTCTTTAATTATCTGTCTGCTGCAATAGAAGTTAGAGAGATCTTGTGATGGGTCGCTTCATTTTGAGGAGTTTCACACAAGTTTGAGTCTACCAACAAATATTCATTATTCATATAAATAAATTAGCAGTACTTTGATTAAAGAAAAAAAAGCAGCCAAAACAAAAACCAAGACCAGACTTGCTCTTCTTGCTCTTTCTGTGAACTACAGTTTTCTGTAGCTTAATAGTTGGCCTGCTAGGCAGAGCAGGTACCACAGGTGCCCATGTCACAGTACAGTGGTTGCAGCCTGTCCCAGGAGTGTGTCCTGTAAAACATTCATTTAACCAGCTGGATGGCCTTGAGGGGAAAGTGCTCTAAAGCAGCAATCGTATCTGTAAGTTGGGACTAAATTAGTTTGTCTGTTTCTGTGGTATCCTTGGTAGTAAAAGCTAAAAAAGTGAAGCAAAACTGCAATGTCAGTCATCTAATTTAAAGGGGGAAAAAAATGGCCAAAAATCTGTACTAAAACCTCTTCTAAAAAATTATTTTCTGCATAGCCTTCACCAAATATATATAACAGCTTCTGATTGAATTCTGACTATTCAGGCATGCTGTACCTTTTTTGACTTTTAAATAAGCTGGCTTTTCTTTTAGAGTCTGACTTCAAGCACTCAATATCACAAAGTTTGACAAGCTTGTACCTTAATTTGACTGAATGTGTTGGAGCTAGTGATTTTTTTTTTTTTTTTCATTTCATCATAATGGAATTCTTGCTAAATTACATGACTGCCTCAGCTATGTTAACTTGCTATGTTAACAAGCAGAATAATCTAGAAAAACCTGATCTTAAATGTCAGCCCATGGGGAGCATTTGGTGGAGTGACTCCAGAGAGCTACCTTTGCTTTGGAAGATAAAGGAAATACCTGTTAGGGCAGCACATAAAGTCAGATAGAGGTGCTGCAGAGCTGAATGTGAGATTAGCTGTCTGGAAATGCAAGAATACAGGTTCACCTTGTGGTTTCTTGCTGGGAATGCCAGTAGAGCATTCAAGTTAATGGGAACTGGGCTAAGAAAGCTTATTTATTGCCTGTGTATGTAAAATAATTAGGTCTCTGATTTGGTGACTGATGATATCAAATCCTTTTATTGTATTTTGTGGATGCAGGGTTTCTTCCATGGTATACCCTAAGAGTCTTTGGACTACCTTATTTCTGCTAGGGTTCTGTATAGTGGCTTATAGAAAGCCATCCTTTGGTCATATAAAACTCATCTGCTAAATTGACACAGCCTCCTTCTCCCCATCAAGGCACACAGTGCAGCATTCCTTTTATAGCTAGAATTGGAATCCAGAACACGTTATGTAGGATGTGTAGAAAATAAGCAAAAAGTGAAGCTGTCTTGACTTTGAAATAAATTGAAATGTAATTGAATTGTTGGTTCAGCATATGTTCAAAACACTGTGTTCTTTGTTTCCTTTTAGTCTCTGTTGGAAAAGTTCTTGATCCCCAATGCTTCGCAAGCAGAAAGTAAAGTTTTCTATTTGAAAATGAAAGGAGACTACTACCGTTACTTGGCTGAGGTTGCTGCTGGAGATGACAAGAAAGGTATTGTGTGTCAGCTTGTGGATGAACATTGTCCACTTGGATTGCTTTTGGTGGGGTGGTGACACAACCCTAATTTTAGAGTAATTCTAATTTGCATGTAAATTTCTTTAGTAATAGGCTTCCTGTTTTCTGAAGGAAAATCATATATTGTTGGCTTTCAAGTGAGTTACAGAAATGTCCACATACATGCTGATGGAAGCATGAAACAGACACTGAGTCACAAAATTTTGAAACTGTCTCCAACTTTCACCTGAATGCATCTGGTTTACCACTGAAGTACCGGTTTATGCATTTCTGTCTGGCTGAATCTTAGGGGTTTTACCTCTTAGACTTGCCATTCCTCCTGCATTTCTACAGAATGTAAGAAGACTGCATAGGTTCAGTGAACACACAGACTAGAAACAACCTGGAGGAGAAAAGGTTTAATAAAATTAATCTTACTGTTAGGAAAGATTATTTTGTAACCATGGTAGTTTAATGTCCAAATGTATTCTATTTCCTCAAATTTCTTATATTTTCATTTAAGCAGCTTGTCATAATTGCAGGGAAGTTGCCTTCACCTAATTTTAGTTTGAAAAGTTAATATTAGGTATTCAGCATTTTGAGTTCCTTACCTCTGTGGTGGCAGACACCCTAACAGCATTACTCCCTCTGTGCAGAGTCCCCTTCAGTTCAGAGCAATGCATTAGTTGAGATCCAGCTCACTGCAAACAGTGCCAGGCTGTTTCCTGGAGCCACTTGAGGGCTGCTGGCAGTGTGCCCTGAGGAGCAGCAGGCCACTCAGAGCCAGCCTGGTGTGTCAGATCCCTTGGGCTGCCCGAGCCTGCAGGGAGCCCGCGGGGTGCGGAGCGCTGAGCTGTGCGGCCCCGCTCTGCCCTCGGCAGCACCTGCAGCCCCTGGCTGAGCCCCCCACTGTGGCACAGAACGATGGCTCTGGGGCTTCAGGGACTAGATTGAGCTTGGCATAGATGTGAAACAGACATGGAATGATTTCAAGGGGATAGATGTGTCTGCTTTACTGGCATGTGTTATATCCACATTACACAGTGAAGCCCAGTTTTCCCAGCATGCTGGATAATAGTGTGTTACACGAAGATCCTAAGACTTAGTATGTAAGGCTCAGTTTGATTTCTGGTGCTTACTGCACACAAACTGAGCCATCTTGGTGACTGCAGAATTGTATGTGTTACCAGTACTTTAGATCTGTTACAGAGAGTTACCATGTTTTGCTTTGGTAATTTTAGTGATCTCTGTTCACGTGCATAGGAGGTACAATATTTTGAGTCCCAAAGTTTCTTTTTCTGTTGAGGATTAAGTTACAGGCTCTAAAATTAGACTGTGAAAATCTTTGTTTAAAGTGCTTTTAAAGTTTATTTCTATTTAACCCAGTCTCCTGGCTGAGCAGTTTTTGGTGGGTTTCCATTTTTTCAATTCATCCCCCTCCTCCAGTGTTTCATGTCACATGCTTTTCCTGTATGTTGTCTGTGACCTTGAAGAAGAGCAGTTGATAATTATTGTGTAGGAAAGAATGGCTGTTGAGTTGGACACTGTTCTTCCAGCCGTTTGCAGTAAATATAGCAACAATATAAAGCTCTCAATACTAGGAATTAGATTTTTATCTTCATAAACCACATTGTTTATTTTATCGGATGGGGCTTCCTTATGGCAGTCTAGCAGACAGGAATGTCAAGCAGGTACCTCTGACTCTATTTTATCCTTTAACTTTGGAGCTGCACTTTCTAAAGAATTCAAGGTTAAAAACTTTTTTATACTGTGACTGATTTAAAAATTAACAGCTAGATGAAATTTTGCACTAAGTGCTCTGAATTGTTGCTCGAAAGGTAACTGTTTTCTCAAATAAGGAGAAGAAATACACTTTTTGCTTTGAAATTATGTTAAAGAAAAATTAATAAAAAATAAAACTCTCAGCTTCATTCCCTGAAGTTACTTGGTTTTCATTCTGCTTGTTTTGCCTTTCATAAACAGCACCATTTTCTAAGGCTTTTCCATTATGAGAGGAGTTAAACGTTTCTCATAATTTCTAAATTTAACTTGAAGTAAACCTAGTTCTTCTCAGCTGTAATGTACTAACTTCTGGTCATTTTCAAGACATGAGGGCAGCTGTCTGATGTGAAGCATTCCATGACTAGTGATGAGTGCAGAGAGAGCAGTGTTGATGAACTATGCAGTGTGTGTCCTCGCTCTTCCATGTGGAAGAGAACAACATGATGCTTTAATTTTTGTGACTATCTAAAGGTGAAGAAATAGTGATTGCATAGACATCCTGAGTATTGGTATTTAGTTGTTTTCAGACTTGGAGTCTGAAAACTCCTTACTTAAATCCTGCTGTATTTTTAAGTCTTTGCCTTAAAATTCCTTTCTTTGTTTTTGAATGCGTTTGACTGCACTCTTGCAGACATCATGTTGGATGCATTTCTGGTTTGATCCAGAAATGTTAGGGTTGGAGTCCTTTTTTGCATCTGAATTGGATGACTTTCTGCCCACCTTTTTCTCAGATGCTGGTGGAGAGCTGAGGAACAAGCTCCCCTTTGTGCTCAGTATCCAGCACCTCCCTGGCCCCTGCAGCTTGTGGGCTGTGTTGGGCCGTGATCTCTGACTTGTGCAGGCAGAATCTGCTCTAAGTTCAGGTGCCTTCAGTGAGAAAGGAAACTGTTAAGCTCTTCAGTCTTCATATACATACTGCAGTTGCTGGTTTCTGCCTAGTGTTAATAACTTGTACAACTGAACCAATTAAGAATGACAGGAGATTAATCTCTAAAATAAAGCAGCCAAATTATTAGTTTTTCTCCTTTCAAAGTTATAAGTACTAGAACTTCTAAGTTAGGTAAAAATGCTTTCTGTATCTGCACTGGAAATAGAACTATGTTGGAAGCTTTGAAAAATATATATTTAATTTGATTTGAGATATGCCACATTATCTTTGCTGAGTAGTTTGAATGGAGACTCATAGATGACTGTTACTGAAAGGGTTCAGCATGACAGGCGAAGGTCATCAATGTTTCCTGTGACTAAAATGTGGCTCTCTACTCAACACAGTACCACAATTTTTCAATGTTTAAAGACATTGAAATTGTGGTACTGTGTCAAGTAGATGGTGGGTTTTATCTTCAGTGCTACAAAACTGCTGCAAACATTTGTAAATACAAGTAGTCACAGGGTGTTGGGAAGAGACTCAAAACTGTGATTTGGTCAGTAACAACTTCCTTTTTAATAATTTGAAAATGCAATTTAATAGAATCTTCTTTAAATAGTGACTTGTTAGGTAAAGTGCTCATTCACAGGCGTTCACTCCTGACATGGTTTCTTCATGCAAGTGTGAACACAGTCCTGATTGTATGTCTGGATACAGTGTGTGAATTACTTACTTGTTGTGGGTTTTGTTTGTGTTTGTTTTTTCCCCAAAGGGATAGTGGAGCAATCACAACAGGCATATCAAGAAGCTTTTGAAATCAGTAAAAAGGAGATGCAACCAACACATCCCATCAGATTAGGTCTGGCTCTGAACTTCTCCGTGTTCTATTATGAGATTCTCAATTCCCCGGAGAAGGCCTGTTCCCTTGCAAAAACGGTAAGTCAAAGGAGGGGAAATTCCATTTAAATTATTTGCATAACCTTTTGTCACATGGCTAATGGAGTTGTTTGTTTTTATAACACTAGGCTTTTGATGAAGCAATTGCTGAACTTGATACATTAAGTGAAGAGTCATACAAAGACAGCACGCTAATAATGCAGTTACTGAGAGACAATTTGACAGTGAGTATCATCAAAGTTTGCATATAGATTACAGGATTGGTTTTCTGGCACTTCAAGGTGTCCTTTTTGTTCCTGGCCATGGAGCTGTGTTTGTCACTCAGAAACAAGTCTATAGTACATCGTCCTTCTGAGCTAAATATTTTTCCTGCCTAGTTTCGTTTTTTGTGGGGTTTTTTGTTTGTTTGTTTTTTTGTTTTGGGTTTGGTTTTTGCATGCTAATTAACATGATTTTCTGACAAATTACAAATTAACCACATTTTTTCAGGTTATTTTATTCAAGAAATCTAGCATGTTTAAATGATGAGTCTGGACTGTGACTATCAAACCTACCATCCAGTGTTGAGCAGCATTTGAGAATACAGTTGCATTTGCCTCTTTAAAGCTTATATCAGATTTCATTTAGCTTATTCTGCATTAAATGTATCTGCAAGGAAGAGATTCTACATGAAAACTGGAAACAAAGCTAGCAGCTAACAAGTCCATTTAAGGACTTGTGATTTAGAGGTTTTTTGTTTGGCTTTAGTTTTGGTAAAGCTGAAATGGAAATCTATGCTAGCCAGGCTATTTCCACGGCAGTTGTAACATAACTGTCTCAATTACTTTTTTTTTTTTTCCCCCTCCTTGGACTCACAGCTGTGGTGTAAGTTGTCAGAATAATCAAAATCTTCATCTTGTGTGTGGGATAAAAAAATCCCACACACAAGATGAAGATTTTGATTATTCTGACTAAGTACTTTGAACTTTAAAACTGACAAAGATAAACATCTAGAGCAAATGAAACTTAAATGTGAGCAAACATGCAGTAGTGTAATTAAACGGCTCAGTTGACTCCTTGGTCAGCAGGGAGAAGAGCTGCAAGCAAGAAATTAAAAAATAAGAAACATTTCTTGTTGCCAAATGTAGCCCCTTGTTAACACTTAGTGCTTCTGATATCAGAGACCTTTGCAAAATAGCTGCACTGCTTTAAAAATAACTACAAGTAAAACTGTGCTGTTGTAAGAAATTGGAGTTGCCATGCTTTCTGCTTTTGCATCTAGCATTTAATTTCTCTTGACTTTTGGAGCCTTTTCCATGGGAATGGCAACTTTACACTGCTGCAAAAACTACTTGTTATTGTTCATTTGTTGCTCACAAAACAAATGGAAGTGATTTCTCAACCTCTGTATTGGAGACAGATAGATGGTTGGCATTCTCTCAGTGTCTGTGTACTGTCCCCTTGAGTGGGATTGCTCAAGAGCTGCCCTCTGAATGAGTGGTTTTGAAACAAAGGGTAGAAGCTGACTTTAATTGCTAACTTCCCAGTAAAAATAATGTAAAGCTTGTCATAGCAGTTGGAAAGCAAATTGTTTCACACAAGAACAAAAGTCAGACTGAGCTACTATAGTGTGTGAATTAGGGTAGTAGGCCTGATAATTGATGTGAGCTTTCCATTGCAAGGGAGAAAGCTGTAAACAGATGCAAGATTCCATATTCTTGAATGAGTGATGTGTCTTGCCTTAAGTGCTTAGTGTGATCTGTATGAGTGCATTGATTCCATGCTTATCCAAAACTTCTTGAGGTAGAAAATAACTTCTGATATGTGTGTGACTGACAAAGACTACAGTGAATTTCATAAATGTAAAAAAGGTCTGTTTTGCTAGTTATGCAAGTGGTGAAGTCTGAGGTAGGTGGGCTTTAAACAGTGATTCAGCATGTTGATCAGTTCTGTGCAGTAGCACTGTCCTCAGTTGTTGGTTCTGTTTTACCTCGAGTCTTGTATGGCTGAAGAAGTCTATGTTCATTCTCTGTGGGGACTGAAGGCAGAGAAGTGTTCAGAGGACTGTTTAACATATCACCAAAATTGGTTTTACTGGAATTGCTACATAATTTATTGGCTGTGTTATGAAATTTTGTTTTCTTTTATTAAATAAAAGGCAGCCCTTCTTCCTAAGCATTTCCTTCCCACCCCCAGCAGATTTGTTAAACTGATCTCAATGTCTCAATTGGTAAAATTGGTAATGCCCCTTTAATAGCACTCAGGGCCTTTTGTCTTAATGAATGTGTATTTTCGATTGGACATGAGGAAAATTTTCATCACTAAAAGGGGTGTCAGGCAAGGTGGCCCAGGAAAGTGGTTGAGTCACAATCCCTGAAAGTATTAATTTGTGTAGATGTGGTATTTGGGGACATGGTGGACTTGGCAGTGTTAATGGTTGGACTTGATGATCTTGAAGGTCTTTTCCATCCTAAATTACTCTTGTGACTGTATTCTAAGGGTGATGATTTAGGATAGAAACCTCTGAATTCTGATAAAATATGATAGAACTTTTCTTACTAACTTTCCTTAGAAGAATAGTACTGAAATTGAGACTAATGTAGTAATATAATGATATACTAAAGATTGCAGTGCAGGTCTAGAAACAGACTATTGGTGTGCTGCTATCCTCAGTAAAATAACTTGTTGCTTAAAGGAAGATTAAGTGCAGATACCATGCATCATGTTCAGAGCAAGGACAAGGCTACTGGTCTTGTACAGGTTTCACTGTTGCCTTCTGCTCCTGAAAGCATGAAATGTTTCTGATGATGGATTTTAAAAATAAAGGCATTCTGTAAGACTTCAGTGTTATAGCACTGTCAGTGGAGAGAATTAGTTGGTTTTATGTTTTACCACCTTATACTACAGAGCATGAATGATTTGGTTAATGCTTCTCTAACTCCATAAAGTGAGAGATGACAATTTATATTGGGCTGGGAATAGTTTGGAAGCAGCCAGAACAGTTATTTGGTTCATGAAATAATTTCTTGGCACAGACTGTTGCTCTGGAACTGATGCTCAGTTTCCTTAGCTAGTACTTAGTCTTGATATATGGTTCCTTAGTATGATTTTATGGAGCTGAAAATAACATTT
Source organism: Urocynchramus pylzowi (assembly GCA_013397555.1). Taxonomy (NCBI): domain Eukaryota; kingdom Metazoa; phylum Chordata; class Aves; order Passeriformes; family Fringillidae; genus Urocynchramus; species Urocynchramus pylzowi. The sequence continues at coordinate 639,063 of VZRH01000840.1, forward strand.
TGTGCATAGTGCATGCTTAGCCTGATTTTCTTCCATCCTTGCCCTGCCTGTCAATTTGGCAGCTCAGTGTTCTGAAAGTTGCTAAAGGGGAGCACAACTAACTGAACAGAGCCGGGGGTAGAGATTTTGATGAAATATTTTGGGGTTTAAAAAAACAGAAAACCTTCAAATGCCTGTTCTGAAGAAAAGGTAACATTTGCTGTAGCATTGGATGTGGAGAGATAATTTTACTGAAGCTTTTCTTTCAAAAAGGCATGTAAAACTTGCTTGAGGAGAAAGACATTGCTGTTAGTTTTTGATACTCACTTACCTGCTCAGTAGGTCTCATTCTTGCCTGCTTGTTAGTCATTTTTGAGTGAGCCATGTGAGCAAGATACTTGGGTTTTGACGGTTCATAAACTTGCTCGTTAAATGCAGTGTGGGGTTGGGCCACCTAGAACTGAATTTCCATCTTGCCATAGCCAAGAAATAGATTCATGTTACTGTGTGCCTTTTATTTCTCCACAGTGCTTAGTAGGACCTGTTAGAAGTTGTTATTATTAAGTCATAGACCTTCTTTCTAAAAATTACTTACTAATTATTAGTAATAAATGTATAATAATGTGCCTGTTACTCTGTTTTCTTTCCTAAACAGTTGTGGACATCGGATACCCAGGGCGATGAAGCCGAAGCAGGAGAAGGAGGGGAGAATTAACCAGCCTTCCAACTTCCATCTGCCTCATTCTGAAATTTAAACAGTAGACCATTTGTCATCCATGCTGTCCCACAAATAGTTTTTGTTTACGATTTGACAGGTTTATGTTACTTCTATTTGGATTTCTATATTTCCCATGTGGTTTTGTTTAATATTAGGGGAATAGAGCCAGTTAACATTTGGGGAATTTATCTGTTTTCATCTGAGGTGGCCAATATAGGGTTGTGAAATTTTTATACAAGTTTTACATGTTTGGCATAGTACTTTTGGTACATTGTGGCTTCCCACAAGGCCAGTGTTAAAACAGCTTTCTATGTCAGGCAAAGATGACTGCTTGCATATTGGTCTGTCATGATGGAAAAAAGGGATAATCAATGTTGCAGCCACAGGTGTAGTTAGTCTGAATATCCAAGCTGGAGCACACATGGCTGTGAATAAACTGATGTCCCATAGATATTGCATGTCAGGGGAACATGTGACATCTGTGGAATATTCCAATCAAGTGTACATCTTTGATTGCAGCTGAAGTGTTCCTTAAGACAGTTCGATAACCCAGTCAGCTTTCTCTAGAGAAGGACAGAGAAACGGTTCACATTCCATTATTTGTAAAGTTACCTGCTGTTGCTTTCATTATTTTTGCTACACATTTTATTTGTATTTAAATGGTTTAAGCAACCTAAGAACAAATGTACAAGTAAAGATGCAGTAAAAAATGAATTGCTTGATATTCATAATGACACTGTATATCGAGCACAGCAGTAAAACAAAAACCCATGTATTTAACTTTTTTAGGTTTTTTGCTTTTGTGATTTTTTTTTTGATACTTGCCTAACATGCATGTGCTGTAAAAATAGTTAACAGGGAAATAACTTGAGATGATGGCTAGCTTTGTTTAATGTCTTATGAAATTTTCATGAACAATCCAAGCATAACTGTTCAGAACATGTGTATTAAGTTGATGTAAGTGGAATAAAAGTTTTATGAATGGACTTTTCAACTACCTTTGGTGTAGATTTCATGTCATCTGTCTTCCTACACCTTTAAGAGGAATGACAGTACTAGACAGAATTTCAATATGAAAGTATATTTCATTTATGGAGAATTTTAATGCATGTTTAGGTATTTAGTTAGTTTTAGGGAAGTTGAGATTGAATATCCCATATGTGATTTTAAGGTTGCTCTAATTAATTAGTTTACAGCTTTTAAGTGCCTAGCTTTCTGACTGTTCCTGACTGGAACTCTGGAGATACCTTTACATAGATGGTCCCCAGACTTACAGCAAAAGGCATAAAAACTTCTTTAAGAGCTGACCTTTTGGAATAGTTTTATTTATATGGAAAACCCTCACTTGCTGCTCTTGGGTCTTTAAAGGAGAACTGAGCAGAAGCCTCTGTATTATCCAGAGGATTTAGACACTACAGCTCAGTTTGTGGAAAAGCCAAAGCAGAGTGATGAAGCAGTGATGCTCTTGCATTCCCCATCCCCAGGGAGGTGTGCACCCATGGTATTCAGACTAACTACAGCATTTGTGGATACTTGGTGTGAAACTGCAATAGTTACAGGGAAATTGAGACTGATTTTCAAACAGTGTCATATGCCTGTCAAGTACTGAGGATCTTGGAAAGTAATGGAATTGTATTGAAATATTAATGTTATACTTACGTAGCCAACATGAGGGAAGCTTCAGTGGCTTTTTCTTGACTGAGCTGCACCTGTAAGCACAGTGTAAGTATTTTCTAGGTTTAAGTAGTCTTTACTGGGGTGAAAAGTAACCAGGTTCATCTTGATACCTGGAGGAAACTGTTGAACCACCTCACTGAACATGAACTCAGTGGCCTTACCCTTTTGCACATGGAATTGGCTTTAGCAAGTTACAGATCTTTCTTTTACAAATTAGATATTTCTGGTTTGGGTGGGTTTTTTTTTTTTGGTTGGTTGGTTGGTTGGTTGGTTGGTTTTTTTTAATTTACATTATTACATTTGGATCATGATGTTCCATTTCCAGAAGCACCTGAGCCCTTTATTCTGGTATTTCAGGATCAAGCTTGGTAGAAAAGGTGGTTAGAATAATTTTACACCTTTATGAAAGCATTTAGGGACATAGTCACCATTCCTAGAATTGAAAGGTGATAATCTGTTACAGTACATAAAAAAAATTAGAATCTGATTAAGAACAGAAGAAAGGGAAGTGTATGGAGGGCAGAGGTTAACAAGCCTTTCTGAGGAGAGCTTGGTGCATCTCTCAGTCACCAGGGAAAAAGTAACAATGACTTCTTTAATACATGAAAGCACTTGTCAAAAGGAAAAAGCAGTAATCAAATACATTTACAAAACAAAGGGCTGCACTCCAGTCTGGAAGCAAGGGAAGTTGACAGACCATGACTGAAAAAATTCCAGTGGGGATATCTGATCCACTTTTAGAAAGGAGCACAGCTCTGTAGCATATGTGAGTTCTGTCTTAGAGACACTTTAATGAAGACGTTGCCTGCTTCCCACTGAAAGGATGTGGCTTTCAGCTAGCATGGTAAATACTTACACTGGATGAAACAATGTGCCTTAAAAAATGCCCCTTTTTATTTTTTTTTTTTTTTTAGCCTTTATCCAACTGTAAGAAAGTTTTGGGTAATAGGGTTCTATGAAGTAATTCCATGTGCCTGGAGAAATCAAGGTATTCCTGAAAATTAAGAAGCACATGCAATCATGCGGGTGGAACACAGCATAAGAATTGTGCCCTTGAACACAAAATACGAAGGTACCTTTACACAGGTCACTGAATGGTGTGGTGGGTTTTGTTTAAGAAAGCCTTCTCTGATCTCAGCAGTTAATGCTGATGTTTTAAATACCACAGAAGGTTCACATGGAGTCTTCATTTCCCCCATTCTTCCCCTCGCGTGATCTACAATATGCGATGGTGAAAAATGTCTTGAGTGATCAGCCTTCTCTTACTACAAACGTGTTTTCATGTGTTTTCAGTCTTTGTTCTGACTCCAAAGCCCCTGCAGTGTGGCAGTGCTGCCTCCTGCTTTGCTGAGCAGAAAATGCTTCTGTGGGCTTGACATGCTGTGAGTGTTGAGTGCAGGACTGACACCACACGCTGCACACCCTCCTCTGGGATCTGTCTGCACAGGGACAAACGAGGGCTGGGCAGCACAGCTTGGACAGGCAAACCCAGGAGGGACTGGGGGTGTCTGCATGGAAACTCCCCCCATTGCACCTGGGGCAGCCAGGCTTCTCTGGCAGCCTTGTGCCCCTCTGATGGGGAAACCTCCCAAGGTGACGGCGTGGCCACGCAGAAGCCGTAAAGGTGCAAGTTCAGGGCGCTGCAGAAGCAGCCCTGACAGCCCAGGTAGCACTTGTGGAAGGCAGGTGACTCAGCTGGCTGCACCTGCTGCTGAGGCAGCTGTGCAGCATGTGGGGGGTGGGATTCCTCATTGCCACTGAATCACAGCTCAGCCAGATCCTGGCAGGCTGCTGTGTCCTGGTTCTGGACAGAGGACGGAAGGAAGGACGGACAGCCCTTTGAATAAGAAAATTTATTGAAAGTCAAGATGTAGCCACTTTTCCCAATTCTCTTGGACTTTTTTTTTTTTTTTTTGAATGGTAAGTAGTTTTATTTTCTTTTAAAGTACAGTTAAAATTTGTTGAAAGATAGGGAATTTCAGCCTTTCTGAAAATGATTACTCAAAATACCCTTTAAACAAGGGAATTTGTTTGCTACTGGAATGGTTTTAAGGTGCCTCAAAACTCATGTGAGGAGAACTGTTCTAAACAATCACTGTTACCTTTGAACTGTATTCAGAGACCTTGCATTAATCCTATGGATTTCGCTGAAAATAATGTTTTGCCTACCCAACCCTTTGAAAAGCTGGCATTGCCTGTTAGATACAGCAGTAGGAGCTGCTGGTTGGGATGAGTGAGACCCAAGCATGCTTTTCAACTCTTGGGGTTATGAATTCTACAGAAAAGGTTGTTTATTTGTTTATTCTTCTAGAACAAAATCATTTGTCCTAAGGATTGTTCTCTTTTTTTGTCCTCTTGTAGCTGGGTTTGAAATAACAACAAAAAACCTTTTTTTAAACCTACCGAGTGCAAAGTGCCGTAACAACTACTTGATCTTTGAAAAATACAGAAATATTCATGATAAGACGCAACTTCAATATGAATACAGATAATTAAGCTCAATTCAATGTTCTTTACATTGTGCTCTGCTGTCTCCTAACTCTGCTTTTGAGAGATGAGTGACAAAAAAGTATTCTGAAGACTTTCTGTCCTGTGTAATTCAGTTTCCAGCTGAAAGCAGGAAAGCTGAGGCAGCTCTCCTGGTTTAGTCTCAGGATTGGTGGGATTTTCCTGGAGTCAGCATTTCACATTATCATCAGTTCTTGGGAGTTGAGAGTCAAATTACCTTCCCTCCTCAGCGAGGCTGAGGTGTAGCTTCAATAGATGCAAAGCACTTCTATCTTTAACAGTGTGCTTGAAACAGAACAAACTGTTCTGGAGGTGTGGATTTGCTTCACAGGTGAGCAGGGACACAAGGGGCACGAGGCATCCCATCAGCACTGGCTGGAGTGGGAGGACTCCTGGATCCTGGAGTGAGGCTCTAACTGGGCATCCCTTATCTCCACCATTTAGGTGAGGGATGCATCTCTGGTTTTCCAGTGGGCTAACAATTATTAGCAGTGAAATACAGGGTAGAGCCAAGTCAATCATGCCACATGCCAAATTGCTTTTTCAGAACTAGGAGGAAAATGACATCTTCAGATTCTGGTCCCAGGCAAAATACAGCAACAATTATGCCTTGAAAGTAGGAGTTCCTAAGAGCCTTGGAGGTTCACTCTGCAAGCCACAGAGTTTTGCTTGGCCTCTCAGAAACTCACATTTCTGCAGCACCCGAGGTTCCTGTAGCAAACAAGGCAGTTTTAGATATCTTTGAAGAACTTTCTGGTAGAGCTGTTCTGCAGAATTCTTTTTTTTTTTTTCAGAAAATTATTTTTTTCCAGAAACCTTTTAAGGTCACTGCTCAGATGGTTTGTTTTGCCCTCCTGGCAAGGCCTCCAGATGCTACCAGACTGTAGTGGCTGAAAGTAGCCTTGAAGGAAGCTGAAACAGGTTCCCCCTAACTCAGCTACTTGATGCAGATCTGGAATGCTGTAATTCATTGCAGACCCATTACTTTGTGTAACTCCTGACTGGGAGGAAATGGGCAAAAAGAAAAGGTTTCAAGGACAGAACTTCAAATATGTCATGCCCTGGATTACATGTCTGAAGCTTGTCTTGAAAAGGGATTTGAAAACAGTATTTTCAACCACAGACTACCTTCTTTTTGTTCTTTCTTAAGGTTGGGTGGGTTATATGGTGATTTCTTTCTTACTCGTGATGTGCTTCTCTGAAGCAACTTAGCAAATTATTTTTGTTGACCAAACATTTATTCTTGCATGGCAGGAAACATCAGTTTGAGGGGGAGAAATTACTCCTTTGCTGCTTGTTTGCTTTATGGTCTTTCTTCTCCTTGCTTTTAATCCTGGTCCCTTGCATAAACTGTACTGTAGTGCTTTAAAGTTGGAGCATTTCATCAGGAATCAACATGTTTTGGTGAGTAAAGTGATATCTGTGTACTGGAAGCATCCACTGACAGTGCCATTAGCTGTAATGAGTGTGCCAGCCACATAAAATCTGAATATCATACACCTGAGCTGCCATGCCAGCAGAGCATCCCAGGCAGGCTGGCATGGACCCCAGGTGACCTGTAGGACAGACACATCAGCTTGTCAGTGGGTAAATGTGCAAAGCCAAGTCCCTGCTGCTGAATTTTTTGTTTCCTTAAAGAGGAAAGAATTGCATAAGTATAAGTCAAGGTAGAATATTCTTATTCTTAGATAAATGTAAAATTTAATTACTTTTGGGGGGTTTTTTTACATCTAAATTTGATCTTTTCATTTATGTTTCAAAAGTAACACTTGCAAATGTTTTCCTCTGATGCTGATGCTTTCTGCTGCTGTATAGCCACACAAGGAGGTGAGAGGAAGACTGATCCCCAAACTTGTGCTACAGAGCCAAGTGCTTGCCCATTGCACTGAGAGTTTTTTAAGAGGCTCATTGCAGTTTAACCTTCTGGGACAGGGTATTTAAGCTGTTTTGCTGCTAATGCTAAGCCATTTAGCATCAGCACATCTAATTCCACTCCTACTGCCAAACAAACTGGAGAACCCTTCTAGGTCAGTGAGGTTGTCTGGATTGCCAGCAAATGGCATTTCATGAATGAGATTTTTCTGGCCCAAGGATGTTCCTGGGGTGGCCAAAGGGGATTCCAATAAGCTTTGTAAAGAAAACATTGAACTTCAGCACAGCATCTTTGTGTGGTTTGAGAGCTGGCAGTTTTTCTTGATGTGGCTTCAGAGTTCCATGCAAGGTAGAGGAAGGTTAACTCCTCCATGCTTACAGCTGAGCTCTCACCCAAGAGATGTCAGGCACTGCAGTGTGACTCCAGACCATTCACCTCCACGTGTGGAGGGGTGACAGGCTGGAGGGGTGACAGGCTCTTGCACTAGAGCAGAAAATTACTGAAGCAAGGTGCCTGGCCTGTAACAGGGAAACAGAAGGGCAGGTCTATTGTCTAAGGCAGTGAACATCAGAATGAGTAAGTTCCTTCTCCAGAGTGAAGCAGGTTGATGGTCATCCTGCAAGTCCAGAATAGCTTGACCTGCCAAGGGAAAAGGATGGATTTTACTTCCTGCTGCCTATCAGTGGTATTAAAGAAGTCTAACGTTTGCATAGCAAGTTTTATAGACTATCCATCTTTTCCCAGTCTGTTTTTGTCATGCTTGAAATTCATTGAGTGTTACATCCCCAACAAAACAGCAGGTTGCACAGCTGGGCTATAGAAACAGTTTAAGTTTTAGGGAAGATAAGTCTGTGGTGTTAAGTATTCTGAAAGATAAATAGTTATTTTCCAAAGAATTCAAACAGGCACTTTGGTGAGGTGAGCAAAGAAAATGCTGATGGCAAGACTAAAACAAAAGGAAGTAAGAAGACATGCTGAGAGAGATAGGGAAGTGAGACAGCAAAAATTCAACCTCAAAGCACTTAAGAGATTATACAACCCGAGTTCCAAGCCAGCCCTCAGAGCTGGGACCATTTGAGTAGCACATGCAGTGAGATCTTCGTGTTGTAGGACTGGGAGGTGTTTCACAAGCTGTTCACATGTGCACTTGACACATGGGAATTTCTAGACAGAAAGCGACCTAGAAAAATGGTCTGGACTTAATGCAAAATGGGATCAGGTTCATTAAATGTGACCTTCAAAAGCATGGTTAGATTTGTACCTTTTTTTCTTTTTTTTCCCCACCTTTTTCCAAATTAAAAATTTGTCTGTTAATTATATATCAGGCTGTGTTACTGACAAAACTGATGTCGATGAAAATCTGGTTTTAGTTGTACTGCTATCCACAGTAGAAATGTAGGTCACAATTAAGGTCCATGGGGAACCAGTAAAATGACATCATCATTGGAGTGAAGATAGCAAATGCTGCACAGATAAGAGTTTTAAAGGGAGTGCCTAATTGGTTTGGAGTTCTCTTAGCTAAAAAACCTGCCAGTGCCTGGTGAGTGCTGGGGCATGTCATCACAGACTCAACAGTTTCTCCTTTTCTATTACAGCAGGAGCTCAAAATTATTATCCTGAGGGGTTGGTCAGCTAGGGGAGTTCTGCTTCAGCAACTGTTTCAGTGGTACAATACATACCAGGAACAATTCTTCCCTACTCTGGAGCCTGCTGTATACACAAGGCCCAAGGTTTTGAATAAGCTTGCAAAGTAAAATGAAAATTGGATTTGACATTCCCAATTGCAGCCTGCCCAAGCCAAGGACGATCTCCAGCCATCATGTGGGAGCTACCTGCCTGCTGCCCACCCAGCTGCCTTCCCTGGCTCCTGCTGTCAGGAGCAGCTGCCCTGGCAGACAGACTGCTAAGGAAGCCCTGGGGCTTCTCAGCAGCGTTCAGCCGATTGGGAGAGAGGTGTGGGGTTAGGAAAGCAGAAGGTGATGGATTTTCAAGAGGGGGAAGGAAATAGTTCTAATGGTTGAGGTCCAGTGGACAGTGTTCCTACAGTGGGATAAACATAATGATAGCAGGAGAAAAAATCTCCAAAGTTCCTTATTAAATATTTTTGTAGCTCGTCATGTTCTAAACCCACGGAAATGTAAAGGATCCAGGATGCTTTCATGCTTTCTAGTCAAACTGCACTTAATTATGGAAACACCTGGAAGTCAGATGAAAAGCTAAAATTGATGCCTAGATGGCCATTTGGTGGTGACAGAAAATGTGTATGGGGAAGGGTGGCTTCCAGTGATCACCCAGATGAAGTCTGTGATGAGTTCACAGCCTCCAGAGACTGTGCCTCCTACTTTTAAAGAGCCACACTGATTCATAAGTCACCTCCTTTATCCTGTAATACCTTGGGATTGATAACAAAGGGAAGAGAAAAAGAAGTTGCTGGGCTGGTTTTAGCCTAGCAGTTGACTTTAAAAGAAACTTTACTGTAAAAACTTTAGACTAAAAAAAGATCTGGATTTTCTATCTCTGGATTTCAGTATTTTTCTTTTTTTTCTCTCTTTATCAAATGGATGAAACAAGGTGGCAAATTACTGAATTGCCTGTTCACTGGTAATTCTGTATATATGGTATTTTGTTGCAAAAGGATGAGGAATCTTCTCCCCAAAGAATTTCAAGAGCTCATTCTCTTGGTTCTCCCTAAGCTGTGCTGCTGCTCCGTCTCCATGAGCACCTGGAGTGGGCAGGGTGTGTGCTGAGCACCTGCTGCTGACCACAGGAGAGCCCCCAGGGCTGCACCCCAGCTGTGCCTCACTTCCCTGAAACACGGAGCAAATTCCAGCAAAGCCATGAAGTTCCCCTCGCAGCAGGCCAGCACAGTGGATGCCTGAGGCAGTTGTGCAGATCAGCCAGTTACTGCATTGTGGTCATTGATGTCTGGGACACGGAGGTCCTGTCCAGGCCGACAGTGTGAATGACAGGCCAGCAGGGAGGGGAGAGCCAGTCCTGAGCCGTCAGGAAAGCAAAAGGGCACGGCCATCACTGTCAGCACTGATGGCAGTGTTCCAGACTGGTCCCCAGGAATTCAGTTCCTTTGAACCTGGAGTTTGGATGTGACCAACCTCCTTCCCCTGCCTGTCAGCTCCTCCTCCACGGGGGAAGGCACGGTGAGGGATAAACCCCAAGGAGCTGGCTGGGTTTCCTGCAGGCTGCAGAGGACACAGCTCACCCGTGGAAGGCCAGCCAGAGAGAGGGGCCAGCTCTCTGCACTGCAGCCACACCGAGCCTTGCTGCTGCTCTCTGCTGGGATGATAACAGGAAATTGCATTTCTTGGAATGATAATGGGGAAGCCTAAAGTCTTCTCTGCCCTTAAAAGCTGTCCTTAAAGGTCACACCTGAGACATTGGCTGAGAAATTCAAGGTGGCTGACTGCCTTGCTCCTGCTCCCATTCCCTGGCTAAAGAATGGAATTCAGTCTGCAGGGCTGCCAGGTTTGACTTAAGCTCATGTAAGAGATCTTTTAATTGAAATGTTCAATTAAAGCCTTTATTATTCAAACAAGGGATTTCAAGATGTAATTAAAACCTTATACAAAATCACAGATATTTTTGAGGGTGTGTAAGCTGTATTTGGAACAGACTCCATGTCACATATGGAGCAAAAGCTACATCACACTCTCCCTAACAAGGTTCCTGGAACAAATTAAAGAATTAGTTAAAAATCCTTTGTGTTGAAATGAAGTGTGCAGGAGATGAGCCAGATGACCTTCTCTTGATTTGAGAAATGTCTGTTACACTGTGATGATACATTTTTCTTTTACTTGCAAGTCCTGCAGAATTGCTCTCATACTGTTTTTTTTGTGACAAGATCCTCTTTAATTATGTTTTTTCTATCATGTGGCGTGTGCTAAGGCTTCCAGTTCTGTCATAGGCTGAAACCCCTTGCTATAAGACCATATGCATCTGACAATAAAACAGAAAAACCACCAAAATAACAAATCAAGAAGTTATCAGACTCTCCAGTGCAATTTGTGGTGTGTTACAGCAAGAAATAAAATCTACGTTTCAAAAAAAGGAAAACGTTGCTTATGTTGTTGATGAAAAACCAAGTGTTTTTGTAGTTACTTAAGAGCTACTGTTGAAAGTATTTGACACCCACCTTCAGCTGCCTCTCTGAGGAGAGCCTGAGGATGCTGTGCAAAGGTCTGACTATTCTGTAGCTGAGGAAGGAGCACTGAGAAAAGGGTGTGTTGTTTCTCAGAATTCTCAGAAGATGCAGAATAATCTGAGAGAAGAGGAAAACCTCTCAAGAAATGCTTCTGGTGTTGATAATGGTAGCAAGTGATGTGCTGGGCTCTACAGGGCATAGCAAACACATGCCCTGGGGGCCTGTGCTCTAGGCTGTTGTTCAGTGCATCTGCAGAATTCCTTCAGTGGCTGAACACGATGCTGAAGTTCATTTCTCTGTCCATTTCTGCCTGGCAGCTCTGTCTGCTGTGCATAACCTCAGTGGAGAAATGTCCAGAGACCTAAGCACTAAAGCCTTGGTGCCTGCAAATGAGCACTGTTGGCAGTTCAAACTGAAACTTCATTTTTTGTATGGGTCCATGCATTCTATCTCTTCTGGTAGAGCAGCAACATGTTTTCTGCCCAGAACACCCAAAATCTTTCTTTTTGCCTTGCTTATAGGACAGCATCATTATCTGTTCATGACAGCAAGTGGCTGGTGTGGTAGGTCATGGACTAGAAAGATGTCAAGCTCCACATTTCAACTCCACATCCAGCCTAATGGAGCAGCTTTGAGCCCAAAGCCCCCTGGACAGTGTTCCTCAGCATCAAACCATAGAAGAGGCCGTGGTGCTGAACCGTAAACATCTAACCTTTGGGCTTGGTGCTGCAGATGGAGAGGGCAGAGCGGGATGTCCCCTCCACCTGTCTCCAGGAGCAAGCTTCAAAGCCAACAGAAAAGAATGGGTCCCTCTCCACGGGTGACTAATGCTGTGTGTCACAGGCACAGGCATCTCCTGGAGATGCCCTTCCCTCCTGTGGTGGCAAGTGAAGCCACGTTTCTGATGGCTGACGGCAGAGGAGCTGCCCTCTGCACCTGGTTCGTGGCTGCTCTGCTGTGTGTGTGCGGCCTGTCCCCCGCCCTCTGCCCCCGCTCAGTGCCGGCTCCCCGTGTCTAAAGGTCCCATCCTGGAGCAGCTGTGGCCGGGCTCCGGAGCTGCTGTGCTCCAGAAGGGCACCCTCTGCAGGGCTGGAGACACAATCCGAGGAGCAGGGAGATTCTTAACGCTGTTGTTTTTATAACAAATTCCCTCGCTTCCAAGCAGTGGGGAAAGCAACTCCTGCAAAATCCTCCCGATTTCTTTCAATTCTGTGTTTATCTGTCTGAAGCAGGATGACAGTGGAGCCACTCCTTGACAGGGTTGGTGCCTGCAGTGACCCTTGTTCCTACAGACACCCCAGGGCCTCAAGAAGCTGTTTCTTGCCAAAATCACAGTCTCTAGATAAACAGAGGAGCTGTGCAGACAATAAACCTTTGATTCAATCTGTCATACATGCAAATCCAAATGCTGCTGAGAGTAAGTATGCAAGCAGAAAAAGCATTTGGGAAAACTGCAAATGGGACCTGGACACATTTTTTCTTATTAATTCAAAGCTGTCTGCAGCATGTGGGTGCTACCTGCATGGAGTGGGGCTTGCCAGGACACTGACCTCCTCTCTTCCCTGCAAAATGAGGGAAAGGAGCCCTGGTGCCCCCCGCAGTCCCCCCGCAGGGGAGGGGGAGCACAGGCAGGCCAGGTACGGAGGCTGTGCCGAATCCCGGGCAGGGAATTGGCTGCTCCTGAAATCAGCACAGGCTTTGCTGTTGTCTTTCAGATAAACTGTATTGGAAGCTCAAGAAGGTAGAAAGCATGTGCTGCAAATGTAGAGCAGAAGCATCATGGCAAAAGTTGTAGTTGACACTGCAGGGGAAGATTTGCAGTCCTGCTGTTTCTTTCCCTGGAGGACAGTGCTATCCTACACATCTCTTTGTGTGGTTTCACAATCAGAAAACTGATACAGCTGAAAACCAAGCTGTATTTTCTATGGTGAGGTCCCTGATTGCGAGGACATGAGGCACAGCATCAGCACCAGGTCTGGGGGACCACCTTTAGTGATCACAGCCCATTAGGGAGCACAGCCTGCATGCCAAGCCTGATCCTGCTAACTTGCATCAGCCAGCACTCGGCTGCTCCATCCCGTGGAGCAAAGCCGTATTTTGTGTGAGCATTTATGATCTAAGCCAGACTGATTCATCCATGAGCCACTCCTGTGTGAAGCAGAGGTCACTCACTGTTGGATCCTGTCCTGCACACACTCTACTCCTGTGTAAGATTTAAATCAAGGCTAAAAAATGTTTACAGTTTTTTTCTGTTCCTGAAAAGAAATTAGGTTAGGCAATAAAAAAGCACTTTGCTTCATCATTTTTTTCCCAAAAGGAAAGAGGAAGGTGAACTTTCTGTTTATAAACAATACATGTTGAAGGGTTTTCGTAAGAGAGGTTATCTCATCCTCATGTTGTGTTGTTACTTAATGAAAACAACATGCTGGTGAGATCTCTTAACATTTGCTGCAGGATTATGATTTTGGGGGCATGCTGCAGTACCCAGGATGAGCTGGAGACAGAAGTCATGAAAGGTTCATAGGGAAACAACCCATACATTGTATCAGACCAAGCTTAGATCATAAATGTTGGGCATCTCTTGGTGCATTTTCACTTGATAATCTCTCCATGACACATAGCCAGGATCCTGGGTGAATAAACTGAATATTACAGGATTTGCCATCTCCTACCAGCTCAGTTGCAGGAAAGGGGATGGAAAAGGGAGAGTGGGGAATTAATTTGCTTTCCATTGCCCTTCACAACACTTCACCCACCACACTGAGGTGCCCAGACTCCAGCACCTCTTCCAGAAACAACACAGGGTTGTTCCCACCTGCCCTCATCAAAAAGCAAAACTCTGGCATTGCCTGCAAGTGAGGGGGTTGCTGCTTGTCGAGATGAACCATGGTAACTGAAAAGAAGGTAGTCTCTAGGGGTTCTTAATATTCCTAAATTCCTGAAGTACATGTGCAGTAAGATAAAAAAAGCCTAATTCATTTTGCATTTGAATAAGTCCTTTGGTGAAGAACTTTCATTTCACGATCAAGAAGACTGGCGACAGCTGCTGAATCGATGTCAGTATGGCAAAAATTTAGTGGCACCTCTCACCTGAGATCAAGACAGTCTGAGAAACTGCCTTTGAAAACACACAGCTGGAGGGAAAGATACAATCCAGACATTGTTTTTCATGCTTTATAAACATGATGATATAGCAGCTTCAACAGTTGATGTTAGGATTGCAGCTGCTTGGCCGATGCTGTGCTGAGCCGCTGTGACCTTGGGCAAGAACCACTGTCCTGCCGCTGCCTGTGGGAGGCACGAGGAGGGGCCGCTCTCCTGTCCAGCTGTTTGCATGGCAGAAGTGAATGCCCAGCTCCTGCAGCCCCTCCGCTCCCCTCACCAGCTGTCAACACCAGAGCCCCCACGAGGCGCTGGTGGATGCTGAGGCTGTGGCAGAGGCCCTGCCAAGAGCGCTCCTTCCGTGGTGAGAGCAGCAGTTGGCTTCCCACACTGAGGTTTGCTGAAATGGACACGCTTATGTCGGAGCCAAATCCCAGCCCTTGGGGTGTTAGCAGTAATTTACACTGCTGAAAAGGAGACCATGAGATCATCTGAAGTTGTCTTTTGTGAGGGTTTAAAACTACACTGTCTGGGATGTGATAAATACTGCTCACAAAGACTCAGGCGACCACCCAGGAGTTAATATGATTAAGATCATTTATTCCTTTTGTAATTCTAAGAAAGCTTTCAGGTTCATCAAGTGAGTGGCTTCTGTTCCTTTTATCCTGAGATGGGTACACCTACTAGAGCTTGCTGTGTGTCACTTTGACAAAACACATTTTCTGAGCCTTATTTACATGAAAAAAATCCAGATTATTATAAACATTTCTATTCACATCAAAAGCATTTTTATTTTGCAAGCATTTCTTTGTTATTTCCTTTGCTACTGAATCACAGCTGCTGAGAGAGATGCTGGCATGTTGCTCAGCCTTCCCGCCCACTGCTGCTGAACCAGTGGGGTTTCCATTCCTGCCCAGGGACGTCAGGTCCGCCACCAGTGGCCCAGGGACATGTGCATGCTCAGAATAACCCCTGCACCATCCAAGCTGAAAGCTTCAGCCCCAGGAGAGTCAGGGAGAGCTGCAGGATCCGATGTCCCAGAATTGTTCTGTCCAGGTTTTCCCATGCACGTGTGGGGTGACCATCCCTCCTGCCCCACCATGAGCATTGATGACCAGAGGTGAGAGACAGACAAGAAAGTCTCAGCAGGGAGCCAGGAGGAGGAGCAAGAGCCTACAGCACCCAGCCCCTGCTGAACCACAGCTCCTGTGTCTGCTGGGCAGGGGCAGCAGGAGAGGTGTTGCCTGTGGGTGATGCCAGCCTGTTGAAGGGAGACACAGCACCTTGGTGCTGAGTGCTGTACTCTGGGACAGGGCCTGGCTTGACATCTGGAGAAACAGAGGAGACCAGGAACTCCTTTTCAAGGTGGGAATCAGCTCAGGTCAGCACCAGGAAGAACATGGCAATGTGGCTGCTGGGCTTCGCCTGCCGAGCTGAGCTGCAGGACACGGCCACGGCCCACGGGTACAGGTGCCACGACAGCAGAGTGGCATCTGGCTTTGCAGTGTGATTCCACAGTTCACTGTGGGCTACGTTCTGGGCCCCTTTTTCTAATCCTGCTGATAGCATACTTGTTCTCAGTTGTCTCTCTGTGAAGACCCTGCAGTCAGTCACACGAGATGTTACATAAATCAGTTACTAATTTCTTCAGTGACTGAAATACCAGCCGGCCCCCGGAATGGCTCAGCTAAAGAAGCAAACCTGGCGGGGGTGAGAGGAGGGGACAAGAAACCCCCCGCAAGCCCAGCAGAGCGTGGGATGCAGGCAGCAATGGCAGCTGAGCTGAGAACGGGGCTTGCCCTTGCCCAGCAGAAGGAAAACTTAACCCACGCAGCGTGTTTTCAGCACAGCTGTGAGCCTGCATGCACCGGGTCCATGCCCAGCTGCTCCCTGCACCAGAGCACCACTCTCCTCCCCCAGGCCCAGTAAAGCTTCTTTGCTTCTCACTGCAGTGACCACACAAACTTCTCAGTCCTTCAGATCCAAGCAAGGTAAGCAGGCTGCAACCTGCCTGGGCAGAGGTGATGCCACCTCCAGCCCCTGGGGAGGAGCAACCCCAGGCACCAGCACAGGCTGGGGTCAGGTGGCTGAGAAGCACAGGGCTGCTCACAGCAGCCTTCTGCACCCCTTCAATCTTTCTGTCTTAAGTAATTTGTTTTATAAATGCATTAGTTTCTCAGCTCATGCCCTCAACAGTTTGATATTGCTGTGCGCTGCAGTGCTAACAATGCCCTCTGGCAGGAGCCTGCCCCCAGTGAGCGTGGGGTGTCAGCGTGTGGGGCCTTGGAGCTGGGAAATCCAGCCTGTACCTGTGCAGGTGAAAGAAACCAGACTGGGGCACTGGGGATGCAGGATGGCGAGGTCTCAGCAGCCCAGAGAAGCTGAGCTAAAGTCTTTTGGATGGCACTTCCTCACTGCTGGAGGTCATCCCCTCGTGCTTGGAGCCTCGTGCTGTGCTCGTCCCTGCCAGGTTTGTGCATGGTCTCAGTAGTAGGATGGGGAAGTTTTGCCAGGGGTGCCATCCAACCCCCACAGCCCTGTGACAGCCTGCCAAGGGTTCTCCTGGGTGTCTGCAGCATCAGAGACTGGCTAATAACTGAGTAATCATACAAGCTAATTACAGAGTTACTTTTGCCCACTACAATAAAGTGCTACCTCGTAATTAAAAATAAAGAGAATGGCAATCCTAATTATTAGGCTTTCATTAGGCTGGCAGAGGGATATATGGCACTGCAAGGACTGTTCTTGTGACCTGCTCTCAGTCCCCACCCACTCCTGCCCATGACACTCCTGGGGAAGCCCAGAGCAATTTCTCCCACTGAAAGCAGAGGGTGAGTAATGCATGTCCATGCAGACCTCACCAAATGCCACATAGATTGGAGGATCAAGAGGAATCTGCCCTTGAGCATTCCTCAAAATTCAATGCCTGCTTGTTGGCCACCTTAGCAGCTCACGCATTGCAGTTTTAACATAACCATAAATTACACCATGTTTCATGTCTTCACATCCCCATGGAAAATAATCACAGCGTGGTGTGTCTTTGTGCTTAAAATACTGCAGCAAATACACTGTGCTGTTCTTTCCAGCTTTCCTGAGCAGCCTCACCCCCGGCGTGCTGGGGAAGGAAGAGCTGTGTGGGGCTGTCTCAGGCTGCCTCTGCCTAAGGGCCAGGTACAGGCAACTTCTCTGGAGGTAGGAGGGCTTACAAGCCTAGCAGTTGTAAGTCTTGCTCCCACTAATAATGAAGTGACAAAATATTGTGTTCTGAAAAAGTTACCACTTTGGTGCTGTTTGTAAGGCAGCACAGAAGAGGTACCAGGTGATTCCTATTCAGCAAACGCTGAACTCACATTAAGACACCCCCATTACAGGAAAGATACTTTCAGAAGGTCTGTCTCTACTTTTCCCTTGCAAGATATGACTTTAGCCAAAGACTTGAAGGCTTCAGATGTAAGCTGTGAGCTGAGGGAGTGCTGCTGCAGTCAGAGCTTGGGGTGTGAAGGACAAAAATTCAGCTCTCAGAGGCCTCTCAGTCTGGGCAGACAGTGGATTTTCCCATATTCCTCAATGTGCCTCTTCAGGTGTGCATACAGCTCCCATTCACCCAAGCAGGCAGCACTTCCCACCAGCAATGCCTTCAATTTCAACTGGACAAAACCCACCAGAGCTCCCTGCTGAAGAGAAGAGTGTCCCAGCCCTCAGTCTATAACAAAGTCAGTCTGATACCAGCACAACAGACGGGCCAGACCTGCAGAGGCAGCTCTGCTTTCTGGGAGCTGGGCTGAGCACCCAAGGTTAGAGCAGCCCCATGGTTTTGCACTGCAACCCAGCAGCTCTGGGGTCTGTTTGCCACATGGCACTGAAAACAACCAAGCAAACCTGAAGCTGCTGCAGCACTGCCTTTGCCACTGTGCAGGCTGGAATGCTGAAAAAGAGGAATCAAAGTGATGAAGTGTGAATGTCCGAGAACCAGGGAGAACTGAGATAAGGTATGTTCCCAAGGCAGCCCTGCAAGCCAGCACCTGTGGGGTGACTGTGCTTCACTGACCCTGGCCCTCTGCACCTGGTCCCTACACTTTCCTGCCCAAGGGCAACCCTGCCCAACCCTGATGATTTTGTGCTTGCTGTCTGCTTAAAGCAGCCAGGAACAGCTTACTCCATGTGTCTGAGGCCCTGACTGAGGAGCATCCTGACCAGAACATCTGTGCTCTGGTACTCAGAGTGCATGGATATGTTACCTGAGCCAGCTTTCCTTTCCTTCCTCGTTAATCAGTGCTAATTGATTGATTTGGCCTCACTACCCCCACATTTGGAAGAAGAGAGGCAGCATCACTCTTGATGGAGCACACGTATTTCCTTTCAGAAAGCCACCAGCTTCCTTTTGAACATAGCCAGGTATGTTACCCAGCATAAAAAGAAATCATCATGTAAGAGAGATGGAGAGTTGCCACGTGCCTGCCCATCACTGCAGCACCTCTGCTTGGAGCAGGACCAACAGCAAGGTGCCCAAGTGCTGCTCAGGTGTGATGCCCAAGTGCTGTAAGGAGCCCTGAAACCCTCTTTCCTTGTGCCACACCGAGGAGACTTCTCTCAGTGCATTTAGCACTTACCATCTGGACCAGCTTTTTCCATTGTCCTTCGCCTGGGGATGCAAGACACTGGGAGCACAAAAATGGTGTGGGGACTTGGTATTTCTACCAGGGAAATAGAGGAGGTAGGGCTGGGGAGATCAGCAGGCATTCAGCTGCCCCAGGGAACAGGACAGGGTGGGGCCAGAGGGGGTTGTAGAAGGAAGCAGTGGTTTTCATCAGCAGCAGGAGGGGAAATCCAGCAAGACAGCTGCTTCATCAGTGCTGGAGCCTCCCAGGGGCCACATGGTCTTGCTGAAAAAGGAGCTCATGTGCTGGAATAGTAAAAAATTGACTCTGGGGTTATGTGTTCACTGGCCACAAGCTGGTGGTGGAGTTATGAGCATCAACACAGTGATTTCCCAGCACTCACAGCACAGTGCCTGGAGGACAGGCTGTCTTTGCTCCCACACACCTCATTCCCTCTTGTCCCCAGCAGCGTGATGGTACAGGGGATGTGCAGTTGGTGGCCTCTGAAGGGCAGCTCCAGCCAGCCAGGAGCCCTGTGCTGAGCTTCTCTCACCACAGGAGGGGTAATGTCAGCCTCTCCTTCGCCTGCACCCAGCCCAGCTCCGGCCCAGGGGCATGGGTGCCCTGCAAGCACTGGCAGCCTGCAGAGAGAGGGGCTGTGCTCTGGGGACATGCCTTGGGGACATGTCTGAGGGGATGGACCATGGGCTGGTGGGAGCAGGCTGAGGCTTTTTGATTCAATTATTTCTATCCAGCTGGGAGCAATCTTGGACATTCCTTCAGGGCACCGCATGGTTTAGAGGAGAAGCTGTCCTCAAGAGTAATCATTTTGCACATTTTAACACAGAAAGAAGAGCAGCCCCCCACCCTGTGCCACAGGAAAGTGGATGGCAGAAGACCCAAGAGATGTAAGCTCCCCCTGGGCAGAGGGACAGTGCTGCCAGGAAAATGAAGTGAGTTTAAAAGCCTGGTGTCATCTTCCTTTCTCCATGAAGGTTGAAGAACATGGCCATTTGGAGATCAGCAAAAAGAGATCAGCATTTAAGAACAACCTTTCCTGTTCCGCTTTTACCTTCTTTCTAAAACCTCTAAAGGGTGTGAAGCAACAGGAAGGAAGCCAGAGGAGCAGTAAAGGCAGTGAGATCCGTGTGCCATTGATTCATTACTCACAGAAAGGGGATAACAATCAACTGTTAAAAAAGTGGAGGCTGAAGGAGAACTCAAGAAAGGAGCAATCAGCTTTTTTCACAAGAAAATAATAAGCTCCTCTGAATTGCTATGGTCACCTCCATGTGAGACATGACAGGGCAACAAGTTAGGAGAGACAGCTTTCTTAAATTCCCTTTTTTGTTACACACCCTAAATGTGGCTTTCCACTCCATCCATGTTGTTTTGGGGTG
Organism: Urocynchramus pylzowi; assembly: GCA_013397555.1. Classification (NCBI taxonomy): domain Eukaryota; kingdom Metazoa; phylum Chordata; class Aves; order Passeriformes; family Fringillidae; genus Urocynchramus; species Urocynchramus pylzowi. The sequence continues at coordinate 659,074 of VZRH01000840.1, forward strand.
ACAAGCTGCCCGGGTCTGCAGGGAAAATTCTGCCACCACTGGGAGAAAGGTCCTCTCAGCATACAGACTTGTAACCATCAGCTTGAATTCAGCCTGTCAAATAAACATAGGCTGGAATCAAGCTGGAGTAATAGCTGTACAGGTGAAATAAGAGTGGTGTCCAGACCCACACAGCTTGAACTGCAGGGGAAGCAGAGCCCATCCTCCCACATTCAGCCCTGAGATACAGTGAAGTGGAAACTAGCAGCAAATTTTGGACATGAATCAGATGTTTACAGAAACATATGCAATTTTTGAGATCCCAGCTTCCGGATCAAGCTTCCCTGTAAATTATAGTTCTGCTTTTCAAAAGACAAGGTAGGGAGTGTTAATTAGCCAAAAAGCTCTTGCACCAGTCTTTTGTAAATGGTGTTATAGGGCTATAATTTTCCATTCAGCTCTCCAGGCAAGCTCTTGCAGACAGGATCTCATTCCCTTCTGGATTGTTACTGGATTTCAGAGAAATGTTTCAAACCTTGTTGCTGTCAGAGAGACTAATGACTAGACAGGTCTACATGGCAGGCTCTGTCATATAGCACACAAAGCACTCCAACCTTGGTCCAGCAAAGGGACAAAAAAGCACCTAAACATTCCCACAGAAGTCACTGTAAGGGGCCAGTAACCTCTGGATCAGGCCACCAACAATGCACGAAGGAGGAGCCATCAAGAGGCAAATACTGCCACCTCTGGATATGGTTCTTCAGAGGGATGAAATGGTGAGTCATGGTCAGTTTCCAGTCTCTACGCCTCTGCTCTGTGACACGGGATTTCATGGAAAACATTTAAGTTTCTCCAACATGGGCCTCACCCTCCTTGTTTACAGAAATTCATGAGGCATTTAATTAAAAAAAAAAAAAAAAGCTTCTTATTAAAGTAAGGAAACCATGACAAAGCAAGATACATCATTGGTAAAAACAAATACAGCTTGCCTAGCAGAACAGCTATCCTATTATCTCATCCACATGGCACAGCCAGGAGAAATTATAAATAGCAGCAGCAGTAGTGCCTGGGAGTTGCATCTCGGCACCAGTGCCTCTGGCCACCTCCCTCAGGCTCCCAGTGGCTGACAGTGACACAGAGGGCAGGGCACAGCTAGAAAATCCCCGTCAGCCCTCTGCCCCCTGCTCAGGCAGGGCAGGCTCCAGGCTCAGCACTCATGGGGGATGCAGCAGGCAGGCTACCACCAACAGCAGTGGAGAACAAGGCTCTTCTGAGAAACACTGATTTCCCTGGTGAAATAGCTAAAAAGCACAGAGGAAGAGATGGAGAAAGTAACTGTTTTTAACTGGTTGACCTGGCACTTGAGATAATGGTATATAAATGTAGCCTTGGGTGTGATCATCCCTGTTCACAGCAGGGAGAAAGCCTTTGTGCCACTACTGTGATAGTGGACTAAAGAATGGTAGGAAGGGAGCCAGCAGAGCCAGGAGAGTCTCTGTGGGCTGGCTCTCACAGCAAAGCTGGGAACAGAGGGTACCAACTATTCATTTATTTTGGGACAGCTTTGTTAAGGGTGCAACTATGTTCATGGAGAAGACTGAAGGAAACAGCCTGAGCACCATTCTATTGCTTGCACATTTTTTCAAAGATGTTGGGAGACATGGATGTACATGAGCACTTAATTGCAAGACCCTCATAATAAGGGACAGACACAGGATTCAGAGCCAGCCCAGTACTCGAGTGAGTCCCACTTTCTTTTGGGTTTCAGACTAGCACACTTCACTGGCAGCATGAAGAGCACAAGAGTCACAATTGATTGTTCAGCTGATGGACAGCAGTTTGGGAGCTTTGGTAATCAGAAATGTGTTACCTTGTGTAGGGTCAAGCCCAGCTCAGCATATGGGATGGAACTTAAGACATAATGAAGATTTTTTTTATGATGAGGGCAGCAAAACACTAGAATAGTTGTGCAGAGAAGTAAGGGATGCCCCATCCTTGGAAAGATTCAAGGTCAGGTTGGAGTTCTGAGAAACCGCATATACTTGAAGATGTCCCTGTCCGTGGCAGCAGGGTTGGACAAGATGATTATAAGAGGTTCCTTCTAACACAACCTATTCTATGATTCTATTCTATGATTCTAACTTGCTAACTTGACTGCTTCCAATCCCGTGTCCCTAGCCTAACATCTGCATTTAGTCAAGATACTCATCCTGGCTCCACAACCAAGCCAAACTTCATCTCCACCACCTGTGTGAAGGTCATCAGGAGGTAGGTGTGATACCTACTGATTTTCAGTCTGGGAATCGTCCCCAGGCAGAGATTCAAAGCACAATCTAGTTCATGAGCAGCACACGGAGGCAGCATGTGCTCCAGCACATTGATGAGGCACCATTCTGCACCAAATAAGACCAAGCTGGAACCCCTCTGCTCCCACTTTGTCTTTCAGGTGATTTCCTTAGTGACTGAGAAAAAAATCTTGCAGAATCTCCACAATAACAATAGAAAATGCTTAAAAACCAGGCTGTGGCTTCAAACAACCCGTATGGTAGCTGCTTGCAGGAGAAGGACTGGAACACAGGAAACTGTGCCAGGCTCTTGAGAGCTGGTGATTGATGTTCAGCAACCACAACCTGGCCACATACTTCTGTTTCTCTGCCAGCAGAGAATGGGGCAGCAACCAAGGGGCTTCAAATGGTCCAAGCAAACAGCTAGGGATCTGTCAGGAGGCTGAGCAAGAAACAATACAATAATTAAAAAAAAAAAAAAAAAAAAAAAAAAAAAAAAAAAAAAAAAAAAAAAAAAAAAAAAAAAAAAAAAAAAAAAAAAAAAAAAAAAAAAAGAAGTAACTTAGAGAACAGAAAACTCTTGGATGGGGCTCTTGTTCTGACTGTCTTGCAAAGGGGGGAAAGGGGGATGAAGAGAAGCAACTTGCAGATGCATGAGGTGTGAGCAGTGTAACAGGAGAAAGGGGAGCTGCAGGGTGCCTCACCACCAGCAGCAGGCCTGGCAGTGAGATGAGGGAGGGGGTTCACCCACACAGGCAGCTGGGTTCAGCTGGGTTCACTCCTCCCCATGGCTCTTCAGCTGGCATCAAGTACTTCCTGCAGGTTGCTCAGAGGTGCTTGGAGATGGCTCAAATCTGTGCCCTGCCTGCACAATGTGCTGGCAGCCTGTTGTCTTAGCCAGGACTCAGCATTTCCAGGCCATCTCCTTGCCTCTGTTTCCTTCCCCCACAGCACAGCTGGGGGACAGCAGTGTGGAAGGAGCACAGGCTGCTGGCTGCTTGGACTTGCTCTGTTTAGGTAACAGCAAACTCTTTCCTTCAGGGAAGGGAGTTGCACAACCGGTTGTGTATTCCTGTTGTATAGTATTTCTCACTATACAACCCTGCTTTCTGGTAAGCCAAGCAATACATGTCAGGGCTCCTGTTTGCTCCCTGGCAGCTGGAATTAGTGGTAGATTCCTGCTATAAAAAATACTGGCTTTCACATGGACCCAGCAATAGGAACAAAGATGGAAAGGGGATAGGCAGGAAAACTGAAGAGCAGAGATGAGTACCAGGTACAAGTAACTGGACATCGAGTAAAGCATGGATGCAAATCGCTTTCCAAGGGAACAAAATGCAGAAAAGAAAGCCTTTCATTTTGGTGCTCCAGTCCCAAACAGCACCATTTGGCTGCAGTGGCAGAAGGCTTCATCTATGAAGCCTTGAAGGTGGGGCAAATGTAAAATTATACAGAAAATTATACAGAAAATCAGGAAAGCCAAAGCTAATTAGCAGCAGAACTTCATGTGGAGTGGTCTGGTTTGGGACACTCATGCCTTCCTGGGGTTGATCCTTCTGGAGCAGAATACAGGATTGTTTCCACTCTCAAAACGACAGAATTACTCAGAAAGTGAGAGTGAAGAACCAGGGGAAGCCAGACTTCTTTTCCTGTTCCACATTCCTGTAGCCCAAGGATAGCTGTGGATTCTTCCCAGAATCACAGAATGGATAAGGTTGGAAGGGACCACTGGAGATCACCTAGTTCCACCTTGTGCATGAGCTGGGTCTCCAAAGCACATTATTCAGGATTGTGTCCAGGTAGCTTTTGAATCATTCCAGAAGGAGATTCCATAGCCCCTCTGGGCAGCCTGTTCCTGTGCTTTGTCACTCTCACAGCAAGAAATTCTTCTTCATGTTCAGACAGAGCTTGCTGTGCACCAGTTTCTTCCTGCTGCCTCTTGTCCTGTTGCTTGGCACCACCAGGAAGAGCCTGGCTCCATCCTCTTGACACCCTCCCTTCAGATACTTACAGACATTGATGAGGTCCCCCTCAGCCTTTCCTTTTCCAGGCTAAACAGGCCAAGCTCCTTCAGCCCTTCCTCATAAATGAGATGCTCCAAACCCCTAATCAACTGGACTAGATGATTGCCAGAGGCAACTTCCAACCCTAACCAACCCTGTGATTCTCTGAATCACCTCCATTACCCTCTGCTGGACCCTCTCCAGTACTTCCTTGTAATTCTTGCACTAGAAATCTTTCTCAGAACTGGACACAGAACTCCAGGTGAGGCCTCACCAGGGCTGAGCAGAGGGACAGGATCACCTCCCTCAACTTCCTGGCACCCTATCCTAATGCACTCCAGGATAAGTTTGGTCTTCTTGGCCTCAAGGGCACTCCTGCCTCATGGACAGTTTGTTGTCCACCAGGACCCCCAGTGCAAAGACTTCCTCCTGGATTTGGGAAATTCTTGGATAATAATCTGGCAACATCTTGTCTGTGCCCCGGGGAAGAAATTGAAGCTGTTACGTCTGAGCTGCCCAGCCAGCTCTTATGAAGATGGACAGGGAATTGCTTTTGTGCAAAACAGCTGAACAAGTGACAACTTGTTTTTGAAGACCAGTAAACTGGCTGCAGTGGCACTATTGCAGGAAGCAGAGGCTGTTGTTAACCTTCTTTTCTCTCCATGGAAGCTGTGCTGCTGCCATGTGAAGCTGGCTGCAACACTAGGGAGCACAGGGACTGCTGAACAACACCCAGCATAAACCCCACGGGGCAGTGATGTCAGAAAAGAAATGGAGGAGTTAGAACTCTCCCATCCCTCCCTGCCCAGCTATGCTAGCTGGCATCAGTGCCCTTGGGCTTTGTTCTTTGCCAGCATGAGATGGAAGATGATTCTGGATCACCGTGCTCACTGTTTGCTGCAGATCCCTTGAGAGTCTGCCAATGTACTGTACCTGCTTATTCATGCCCATGCAGCATATACCACAGGCAGAGAGCACAAAAACATCAGCAGCAGAGCTGAAAGGTGCAGCTGGATGAAACAGACTTGTTCTTACAGAGAAAAATACCTGGGAAAAAACCCTAGCCAACTAGAAGAAACCAGTCTATATCCATGAGTAAGTCAGATCCTTGTGGTGATCAAAGACCTGTTATTTGGATTTGCATTTTTGCCTATCCAAATCCAAGTACACGTTCATCAAGATTTTCACACTCAAGATCACTGAAGTACCTGAACATCTCTGCTCTCAGCACTGGTGCATCGGACCTGTTGAAGGCCCTCATACCTCACGTGCAATAGGCACAATCCAGGCTGAGAGCAGCAGAAGATGGCAGCAGCAAATTCCCATCAGAAGATCTGCACTGGGATGCCCAGCCCTGTGCTGCCTGGACATCCCCTCTGGTGCTGCATGCCCAGTTCAGTGTCATGTTTGGCAGAAGTACTGAGTGCCTCTGTGCACAAAGCACATCACTCATCTCAGCCTCTGGCACCCTGTAACAGCCACAGGCATTTGCTACTCTTCTGAGCTCTGGATTTATTTTCAGTCTGCATTTCATAAAGGCAAGAGACTTGTATAATCCCAATGCCTGACTGCCTGTTTTCTTCCCTAGTATCCCTAGGTAACCTTGATCAAATTTGGCCAAGATGCCTCAAATACAGTGGAGTTCTGATAAATTTACTGAAAATTGGTAGCTGGATATAGCAGCAAGAGATAGCAGCAGCCCTGCCCATGGAAGGAGCTGGGTCTGGTGGCAGATGATGTGCCACTCAGCACATGCCCCAGCCACCCCTAAGCATGTGAGCACAGCTGGGGTGGCCATGACCTGCCTGCCTCTGGCTCAGCACAGCATCACTGCCAGTGATGATCCACAGGCAGCTCAGCAGAGCTGCATTTTGGGAGCCTGGTTTTATCCATTCCACTGCTCAAAAAGCTTGTTTCATGATGCTTTCAAAAACTGGCAGCTTGCAGTATATGAAAAGACCATTCCTTTTTCTACATTTATATATTTCTTTGGATTGCCTTTGCAATGACATTTTTAATAGCTGCTTCATTTTCCTTTTGTTTTGGGTTTCACTGTGCTCACTCTACTATAGTTAAAAATTGCTGGCCTTTTAATGGTTCATCTTTCATCTTAAGCAGTATTAAGATGAAACATTAACCAATCTTTCAAGTATTGCTTGTCCATAGGCCTTTGCCACATCCTCAGTGGATGACAGCTAACATCCTCTGCTTATTCAGAGGGTGCTGTCACTTGTACAGACAGAGCAAATGCAGATCTGGGGGAAAGGCTGCATGCAAGTGTAGTGGGAACAAGGGTGGAAGGGTTTGCCTCAGAACAACTCAGGATGCCCCCCAGACTATGCAGGCCAAACAAAGAGAGTATCAGAGATGTTTCTGAAGCTCTTGTTTTGAGTGAAGTCTGTAATGCTGGACTAGATGTAATTCCCTCCATGCTCCTTTTCTTCCAGCCCCTTTTTGGGTGGGTTACACACAGCCCTGGTGCCATGCCTTGCCCCTTCTCCTCCCAGTCATCAGCTCATTGTGGAGCAGAGCTCGTGCTGCACTTGCACACCACCCTTGTCCTGGCCATGGTGGAGCAAGGCTGATGTTGCAATGAACCACTGAACTCACTTCTCTGGGCCCAGTCACCAGTGCCTGGCTCTCTTACTACATCCACCAAATGCACCAGCCTGGGGGAGGAAGCCTCACCAGGCATTCATCATGATGCTCTCCAGTGAGCTTGCATGGGAACAACACCATCATAACTAAGGATTTGGGATTTCTCACAAGAATACCCATAAGCTGGGCAGGTGCATGCAACCTATGGATGGACACTGAGGTATGGATGCTCAGAGCAGGTTGAACATTTCTAGAAGCAGAAGAGCACCAAAACGTTCAGATGCCTCTCACAAGCAGGCAGCATGTGCCACAGGCTCCAGCAGCCAGTGCTTTCGCTCTGCTCCTCTGCAGGGATGGCTGAGGAGACTCAAGCAGTCCCAGTTCAACACATGCTTCAAAATAACAGTCCAATTGCTTCAGCTCCCCAGTCAAAGGCAGGGAATTGTCATCTTGCCTAGGAAGGGTGGGAATTTGTATATTGTTACATCTTTTGCTAATTTTCTTTACCTGGCATTTTGTTACCTGCCCCTTCGGTCTGCAGGTAACTGGACAGGTTTGACTCCCTTGCACCAGGGGAAGCAGAGTCACTCAGCTGGGAGAAAAGCCATGGTTGATGAGGGGTCAAGAACCATCTCCAGATGGATCCTTTGGCTTTGTGGTTATCTTGGTTGGCAGGAGAGCTCCTGCTCCACTCCCAGCCCAGTGCTCCTCTTCCTCTGCTCACCGACTTTCTTTCTTAGCAGACTCATATAAAGCCCAAGGGGAAAGGTGCAAACCTGGCAAGAGGGATGGAGGCAGTTCTAGGAGTCTAAATTGATGACTTTACATGACAAAAAAAACTAAGTGTGTTATACCAATAATGTGGCACCAGTGGGAGAGGAATTCAGGTCTTCAGAGAGATCCAGGTGCTTAGCTAGAGACACATCATCTATTTTCCACACCAGTTGGGCCCTGCCCTTCTGTGAGGACAAAGGGGACATGAGCCAACCATGTTAGACATTTAATCCTGCCCTAGGCACCTCTTACAGTTTGTAGTGAAATCCCCCTTGCTCTGGACAGCCAATGAAATCCTCTACCCCTGCCCAGCCCCAGGACCTGAAGCCCCTCATGAAGCCCCTTCAGTCCTTTCACCAATACTCATCCCTTAAATCTGTCTCCTTCCCTTCTGCTCTCCCCGTTTTTTAGGCAAAACAGGGTGACCGTAGTTAGTGTTAATTATTTCTCCAGAATTGTGCTGCAAATGACATAATTCCACAGGAGGCCATAAGGCCATTTAGCATTTTATCAGCACTGGAACAGTTTCCCTTTGTCTCTGGGCCACACAGCCTGCTGCTATCTTGTGTCAGTTCTAACTCTGGGAGCAAATCTAAATCACTAAAACATCCCAAATTAACTCACAGCAAAAAATAAAAACCAACCCTGCAACCAATTTAAAAGGGAAGTGGTCAGGATAGCATGGGCTGGAGAATGGGAGAAAGCCCTGAGTACAACAGAAGAAAAGAGCAGGAAAGGGGAATGGTCTTCTCTCAGTGGCAACAACTCCCTGGGTACGTTCAGCAGATGATGGAACCACAGTCAGTCAGTGCCCTCTAAAGGATGGCCAGGCAGGGCCATGCTCCTATTCCGTGAAAACACCAGGTTTGGTCATAATGGGTTCCAACTGCAACCCAAAGTGCTTCAGAAGCCAGAGACACCACAAAACACACCTCAACAGAACAGCTATCACAGTATGTAACAATGGCAGCACCCTGCTCCCCACCTCACACAGGTAAGAGCTGTGTTGCAGGGCAGTGGCTGATGGCCAGTCCCATCCCTTTGAGCCGAGAGAACTTTGCTGTGGTGTCAGAAGTGGAGAGGGGAACAGGGTCAGCTTTAGCCACAAAGCCCATGTCAGGCTGTGGGCAAGAGGTCTGGCTCCTTTCACAAGCAAGGCCCACAGTTTGGCAACAAAATAAATGGAGCTGCAATGTCCTAAAATTGGGTTAAAGTCAGAAGCATTTACTGAAATAAACTCCTCATGGTGGAACACATTTGTCCAAACAATTGTGTTTAACTTACATGAGCAGGGGCTTTATGCAGGTTCTGTCATCTGTGTCTGGGTCAGAGTTTCACGGCACTTCCTATACAGAATCTTAGAATATCCTGAATTGGAAAGGACCCACAAGAATCAATGAGTACAACCCCTGGCCCTGCACAGGACCTTGGAGGTTTTATTGCCTGTTCTGTTTTGTTCTCCATCTGCCCCTTTATCCTCCATGTCACCAGCTCCCTTCAATCACAGATCCTTTCAATCCTGTTTACACCTTCTCTCTGCTATTTGCAGGTCTCTTCCTGCCTCAGATCTCAGGTCTTGTGTGCAGGTCCATAATAGGCTTGCCCAGACCCTCCTGCCACCGATGCAAAGTTACACTGGAAATGGGAGACATTGTGCATAGATATTTTGCTGGCAGTGGGAGAAGAGAGCCTGGCAAAGAGATCCACAAAATCCATGGATGGGTGCAGCATTGTGGAGCCGATACCTACTGACCAACATGAGGTGAGAGCTCAATCAAGCCAGCAGAGAATCAACAAAATCTCATCCAATTATGTGTCTCCATGCCCTGCACCCTCCTTCCTCATCAAGCATCCCTCCCATGCAGACCCACCCCAGTGCTCAGCATCAGGCTGCAAGAGACACACAGCCCAGCCCTGCCACACACTCTGCCTCTCTGCCCTCCCTCAGTTTCACACAGGCCTGTGAATCACCTTCTACTTCAGTTTCATTTTGACTTTTCCTCTCTGTACTTGGTTTTCAGATGGTCACTGCAGTTTTCTTTGGCTCACTGTGTGAACTGAGATAATTAATCACAGGCTGGCAGGGCTTGCAGGGCTGCACTAGAGGAGCTGCAGGCTGGTGTCTCAGACCAGCAGGATTGCAGCACTGGGTTAGGAGATTGCAGGCTACTGATTCAAATGTAGCAGGACCATAATAAAATGGTCAAAGAGCCAGGACTGAGACCTGTGAGAAAACTTCAGAGCAAAGCATTATCCATGGAACACAGAAATTTGTCCTGTATAAGGGTACACTCAAATCACAGTGAACAGCTAAAGGACTTTTCTGTTGAAACTGACCAAAGCATCCTTAACTATTTGGTCCTTCTGGTTCTCCTGGCAATTAAATGACCTGCAGCTAGTCCAGTGAAAGTCCATGTTTTCTCTCAAGCAGCTCACTCTTATGGTTCTACCACCAGCCCTCTGTAAAGAGAATATCCACAAAAAATCCCCACAACATGAAAGGTCTGGCACTTCATCATGCACAAGGTGTGCACATAGCACAGCAACAGCAGCTTCCTTTGGAATAGGGCATCACAGATTGGCACATGCTGGCACAGGAATCACTGTCCCGTTCACATGTTAATTCAGCAGTGCCCATCTGAAGCAGATTATCTGTTCATGCCAGAGGTCACTCCAGTCTAACCCATTCCCTGAGCCAGCACACACACCAACACACCTTGTAGTGCATACCCTGGAAGAGTAGCATGGCTCTCCTAGAAAAAAGTACTTTAAAAATAAAAGAAAAAAAAGAAAACACAAACAAAGAAAAGAAAAAAGTATTCTGCATTTCCACTGGAGATAGAATGAGAAGGAACTGCAAAAATGGAAACTTAGGTCAAACATTGGGAAAATAATTTCCAAGTTAAGGAGTGTAAGGTCTCAGAATAGGTTGCTTTAGAGAAGACTGAACTGCCACCCTCAGAGGATTTATATGAAAAAAAAATATTGAAAAATCTCAATTGGGATGATACTGTGTTCTCACTTGGGGAGAGAATGGAGTTGGATACTTACCATGTTTTCTTCCTGTCTTTTCCCTACACCATTCCCCAAGCCCCCTCCCCGTCAAAATTCAGCATCTTTAACAGTCTAAGTCTACAGTCTAGTGCTTGCATAGAAATATGGCAATGACTTTGTTTCCCCAAGTACACAACATCTAATGGTCACTGTGTGGCACTTTGAGGACACTCAGGAGCAGCAGCACGATACTCAAATGTTTTTGATTAGAGTACTTCAGCTCTTCAGGAGGAAATACTGCAGCTACTGGTGAAGGGAGCAAGCCTCAGAGATAACAAACTCTGATTGTAGCTAATAAAGGGCAGAGGCAAACACCAATCTGTTTTTCACAATACCTTGATTTGGTGGTTTCTTAGTGAGGGAGGCGGATTGCATCAGGCAGAGTGCAATGGAGCAGAGGAGGTGGCTGAGAGGAGGTGGCTGTATTGGGGACAGGGATGGAGCAGCACAAAGCTCACTCTTGGGAAGGAAGAAGGGGTTAGAGAGAACTGTCAGAAGACCCAGAGCGGCTGAGCCTGCCCTCAGTGCAGCCAGTGACAGCTGAGCATGGACTTGCCCTGCTCCTGCACTGTCTCTCGCCTCCAGAAAGAGCCTTCCCAGAACAGCTCCTTGCCCAGCCCCAGCTCTAGTACCTCTTCCTCTGCCCATCCATCTTTCCAACCCTGACAGTACCTCCCAAGGCTCAATAATTAACCAGTAGAGTGAGGAGGGGGAGACAAAGTATACTCAAGGCAATATTCCTGACTTGGTTCACTACATTCCTATTTCCTCAACTGCACTTGGCATTGGGGAAAACAATCCCACTGCACAAACCTGTTGCTTTGTTTGCTTCAGGCCCATTACAAAGTACTTAACCATTACCTTTCCCATGTCACGACTGCCTGAGAATGACACTGCTTTCCCTGTTCTGTTGCCAAAATTATTTTTCCTTCACAAGTTCAGTAAACACACGTACAGTTCTTTGTACAAATGAAGAACAGTACCAAAAACAAGAGAGCAAAATTGCTTCTGCCCACATTCAAGAAGACTCAAAATACAGAGCTCTGAGGTCTTGACATATCTTTTTTCCCCATTTTTTATTAAACAAATTACTCAGAACTTGGGTTTGGCTGAGCTCAAAAGATTATCTAGCGCTGAAAAGACTATCTGGACTAAGCAGGCTACCAAAAGCAAACAGTGTTATCAGTCAGGCACTTAGTTTAAAGAAACTGGCACTCCCCTTCAAAAGGTACGTGTTCTTCCTTATCTCTTTAACACAGACCATCAAGGTTTTAGCTTTCACAGTGCCATTTCAGCACATGGTAGTGCCCTGCAGCTGAACAGAAAAGGAAAACGCTGAGATGTGAAAGTGATCAAGCAGTTCCTGAACTCAGAAACAGTGTGTGTATTCTAAACAATAAGACTTTAACTATCAGCTGTGTTAATTTTAAAAAATCTTCAATATTAGCACTTTACAGATACTATTTAAAAATGCTTCCTGTGGCTAACTATAAAGCTGGGTAAACAATAAAACCTTTTTTACATTCAGGCTGTGTTAATTAAAAGAAAATCTTCAATACTGGCACTTTACAGATACTATTTAAAAATGCTTCCTGTGGCTAACTATAAAGCTGGGTTTGCATAATGTCCAACAGTTTAGTGCAATCCATCTTGTATCAAAAAGTAATAATTCCTAGGCAAGAGAGAAAATTTATTGAAGCCTGAATGAATTTCAATAACTTTCCTATTTCCTATTCTAGGCTATTATGATAGCCTAGAATAAAAACCAATTGCATTCACAAATCATATTACCACTGGAACAAAAGAAAAATCTTGTATCTGCTTAGAGCATTAAGTTACAAAGGATCTTTATTTAACTTTGGTAGAGCTTATGCTTAGAAATAATGTATCTGAGCTCAGAAATATTTCTCAGTTGCTGTCATTGAAAAACATTGTGTACATTTTACTTTTTTTCCTATTTGTTAGTTCTACGAACACTGAGCTGAAAGGAGGCAACACGTCCAGGTAACTTATCTGGATTGCAAAAATGCTTAAAAGATTTATAATTAAAGAATTATTGCCCCTCATTCCATTCCTGTTTGACTGCAATTCCCAGAAGCTGACAAGGAAACACTGAGTTATATATTCTAGCTAAATCTCAAACCTGGGGTTTCAAAGAAGTAGTTTCTGCTAAGCAGGCCAGCTTGCAGGCCCAGCCACCCACCCGTAACACCTGCAAGATCAGGACACACACCAGCTCTGGGCAGTAACACGGGCTCTCACCACATAGAACTTGAGAGCAGCAGAGCTAAAATGGATCTTGCAGAGACCCAGATGAGAATATCAGGTAATACTCAACAAGGGTTCTCCTGCCAGGAGCCCTCCCAGACCCCAAATCTCACTCAGGGCTCTGGACTGCAGTTCTGGTGGGCAATCAGCAGAAGCAAGCACACAAACATCCAGGTCCTTTGCAAGGTTCAATCCTAAATCACTAAGAGTATTTTGCAGCACCAGAATCTAAAGTTTAATGCAAATTCTGTGCCTCAAGCATGAAAGCATTTTTTCCTGTTGCCTTAAAACACTTAGGCCAGATCTTGAAAAGTCAGTTTGTTACAGGAAGAGGCCAAGATATTCGTTTTAGGCACCATCAGAGGGGCTAGACCTACCTCCTACTGTGACAAGGCTTTTATCTGAAGTTCCATTTGCTGCTTTGAGAAGGGCAGTGGGGAGGGCATAGACAGTAAAACTTTTAACTAAGTCAGGTCCTTGCTTCAGGTCAAAGCCAAAGGAGTGCAATCTATGAGGACAAGACCCAATAATATATTATTTTGCTGAAAACAAACACTAGACAAGTTTACTTAGAAAGCTACAGTGCTTTTAAACAATATTTTGAACTCTTTTGGATATCCATATAAGGCTGAGAATACATTTTTACTGCCTTAATTGTATTTAGTGTCAGAAAACTCTGAAATCATTCCATGTTAAGAGACAAGATCTCCAAAAAGTCCCTCTCTGAGCTGAACAAAACTTACAAATTTTATTCCTTATATTTGGTAAAAGAGAAATGCCTTACCATGCTCTGGGCTCGATCTTGACATTGTCCCAGAGTGCCAAGGGTAGAAACAGAGCAACTTAACTCAAAAGAAAGAGTAGGAACATGCCAAGGGAAGAAAAAACATGTAATAATATGACCAAGTGCCAATGGCAGAAGTGTGAAAGAAGAAGCAAGTATGAAAAAGGACAGTTTGGGGAAAGGAGACATGGTGAAGAACAGGACCGTGTAAGGAAAGGAGAGACCAGAAACAGTACACAGTACATCCTAGGGAGGGCATTATAAACCAGTATTTAAACAAGAGAGTTTTATTTTTTCCTCTGAAAATCACCATCTAAATTTTTAACAAACACATCGAACCTCACTCTAAGACACTGCTGGTGCAGGCCATCTGCTGTACTCAGCTGACAGAAGCCACCACTGCCACCTCAGGATGTGATCATTTGTCAGCTGCTTCAGATTCCAGAGGGTAGTTCAGTTTAAGGCCAGGGCAGGGTGGGGGCTGAACAAAGACGTCACACTTTGCCACGGAACACCCGGGGAGATGCCAGCTCTGCCGTGGCTTTGGTCACCTGCAACAAGAGGCAGTGAAACTGCAGCAGCTGCTGAGTGCAAGGGGAATCCTCACACATGACAGCAGAATTCCACAAGTACTCCCCCCTACGGCTCTACTTAAACCCATAACGGCAAATGCTAGCCAAAGAAAAATAATCATCATACAAAATATAAAACAAGAAAACAAAACGACATGCAAAACTGCAGCCCATTATTTTTCTTTATGTTGAAACTGTGTAAAGAACAGTAAGAAAACGCTAAGAAAAACTACATTAAATGTAAAAAAGCTGTTACCTCCAAGATTTCTGCAAATCCATGATCTGGCTTCCTGCTTTACACTGGCATTAATGTTTAGTGTTTAGTGCAAGTACTTTTATATTTGTTTGGCAGTAATGAAGCACATTTTATTTGATTCTGTTATTTTGTGAGAATCTGAAACACGATTAATAAAAAAGCCCCCTAGAATTCAAATTGATAGGAAAATACTTTCCTTTCTCACAAAAGGATTAATGGTTTTTTTCGGACTAGAGAAGCCAGCTAAAAAATAAAGCGAGGTTTTCCAAACCCCACAGGATTGCTTTGGTGTTTAAGGAAGTACTAGAGGCATCACTTTGTGCCACGGTGCAGTTGACACGGTGGTGCTCAGTCAAAGGTCGGACTCGATGATCCCACAGGCCTTTTCCAACCTAATTCGTTCTGTGATTCTGTGTGCGATTCTCCCCGAGAAATTCTGTGTACGGCACAAGTCGCGGCACTCAGCTGGCAAGTTTCCAAAGGCCCGTTTGGAATGCGGCCTGACACCACCTCCCCACGCTGCCCGGGCTGAGGGCGGTCACCTCACCCCCCCCACAGAGCTGCAGAGCCGCCCAGGCAACTCCCAAGGCCCTTCAGCCGACAACCCCGACTTCTCTAGCGCAAAACACAGCGATAAAACACGTCAGATTGAAGGAGCGACCGGAGCAGAGTTTAAACGCCAACCCCGCTTTATTCCCGGCCCCGCGGCAGCATTCCTGAGGGAGCCGCGGCAGCATTCCTGAGGGAGCCGCGGCAGCTCCCAACCTTCCG